>JAAFCF010006596.1:28564731-28915515 GCA_013389785.1 Helicorthomorpha holstii | reverse complement strand
CTGCAGTACACATCCAGGGGCCACTTATAATCTCATAATTAGAATTACACAAGTTCTAAACTTAAGCAATTAATTTGGGAAAAAATCATATTGATTTATATCTTTGCATTTGTAAATAAGTAATCGTTTATTTGACAGGGGCGTTATTAAAATGGGGAGCAAGCAGAATGTGGGATACTATTATGTTTCATATTGTCATAAAACGAAGAGGACGAATTCCAGCCAATGATGGTCTTTTAGTTAAACGTGTTGCTGGCCCTGGAATGACTTCTAATTATTATTATCAGGTTAGTCATATTTCATTTATACACTTTTATACGACTAATTATTTAATATGTTGAGTTCTTTTATTGCATGTACTGTTTTGTATTGTTTTATTAGATTGTACCTGAACAATGTTTAGTTGCTTTTGAAGCTAAATTGGAGTTAGAAGAATTATCTGCTTTTTATGAAGAGACCTGTCTATTAATTAAACAACCTCAAAATGTTTTTAGGTTTGCTGTAATTATTTTTTACTAGACTTTCTTGTGATTAATCATATTAAAATCATTTTCTCTATAGTGATTTCATAAGAATTTGTTTTGAACCATTCTCAGCAACTTTAATGAAAGTGGGCTTGTACCAACAGTTGGAAAAAGAGGCTTCTGAGCTTCATTTTGCTTTAAGGGAGAAAGTAGACCAGTTAAGAAATGATTTTTAGAAATCGTTTATTATTATAACTAATAGTTATTTTCTACAGACGAATAAGGGCATTAAATCTTGGCGTAGGTGTTTCAGTAAGATCGAAAGTAAGAATGACAAAATCTGATCTTCAGGTAAGTGTAGAATTATTTGGCAATGCCGGTGACATTGTATAGTTTCTGTAAGTAATTTACTTAAATGAGATATTTAGGCATCTATTCGAGTGGCAGCTTCGGTGTTGGAGCTATTTTATATAAATCGAGTTATTCCAAAGCTTTCAGAATCTGAGGAAGAATTTTGGCAAAATCGAATGCTGGCTTTTAGAGATTGGACTGGTATGAATTGATTTATGGTTAATAATTGGTCCATTAATTGGTTATTTATATTTTAGGTTTAACGGTAAATTTACTTTCGGAAATCTTTTCACCAGACATTTTGATACCATTAGAAGATAATGATGTCAAATTTAAATTAGGGGTAAAGTTTTATCATCCACCTATAACGCACTATTATTAATAATTTGTAAATATTGGATAGATTCAAAACGCAAACCTCAATGACTATCGTGAATTAGTTCGTGAGGTGGAAAGTAGAAGTGACTCGGATTATGCGGGGACTTTCACAATTACAAAAGGTTCTTATCAAAATGAGTAGTGATTTGGACTAAATTTTAATTGGTTTTACATTTATGGTACAGGTCGTATAAATGTCCAAAGCCCATATTTGAATGTAGCGATTTTTAACCCAGTTGCTAAAAGAGACATTACAGGAAAACTTGAATCCACTAGGAAGAAGTAAGTTTTAAATCATTTCATGTTTGGTATTAATACCAGAAATTGAATTTTTATGTCCAGGTTTCAAATAATTTTTCTATACTTGTGTACGCCAAACACGTATCTGTCGTTATATTTTAAATGGCTTCTATTTTAGAATTTTTCCATGGAATGTGACTTCTTATGCAGCGGTTCCACCAAAGCTTAAAGTACCTCTCTTGATACCTCACCCGGTTCAAGTCGCTATTGTAGTATACAATAGAGAAGCTGATGATCCTATTCCGTTGGAATGGGATTCATGTCGAAATGTAATGAAAGTAATTGAAGAATCGGTTCGCCAGTTATCTTCGGAATTTGTTGATATTGATTTGTCACCTATTGGAAGTCAGTGTAGTGTTACTGGTAAGGAAGAGACTCTTATTTCTAATGGTGATTCGGAAGCTGTATCTAGTCGACATCGCAACAGCGTTAAAGTCAATCTGGCTTCTGCGGAAGATATAACTTTGGACCCTGATGGTGAGAAAGTCACTTATAGTCACAACTCGTATAGTACCACTGTGTAAATATTAGAAACAGTGGTTAAAATGCTTTTTTTAATGAAAATTTTATGTTGCATGTGTATCAAAACGGCACACCGTAAGCTTAATGCGTGCAAGAATTTCAGAGAAATAGGGTTTTATACGCCTTTTTTTAAATTTTTATACTTGAGCTTTGAGATTTTTTTTATTCAGTAGCTTATAACATAACTTTTTTATAATTAGAAAGTCACAAAATTGTTTTAACGTGTACAAAATGAAGTGTTGATTTTTCAATTTAATAAGAAAAAATATTTCTTAAAAGTATATCAAAATTTTTAATATTTTAAATTATTACTAGATTGAAGTTCTATTTAGGTGTTTTAACGTTTCAAATTTTAAGTTAAAATTTATAATTATAGTCAAAATAAGTGTGGGCAATTTAATCATTTTTTTTGAGTTTCTTTGTACAGTACAATAATTGAAAGTATCTAGTTTAAGTATCTCATTCTTAATTATTATGGCAACTAAATCAAAGTCAAAGAAACTCACCGACTTAAGTTATGGTAGTGAATTGCACACACTTTTTGTTAATGATATAAAGTTAGATAGTAATTTAAATATATATTGTAATTCAAAATTTGTTTGTCCTATACAGCTATCACTTACATGTACAATAATATTTTAATCGATACCAGAGTGCTCAATTTTTAATTATTTTAATCAATTGATATTTACATTTGTAAGTCTTCCGCTGTTTTAATTAACAACAGAGAAAATTTTGTTTTTCGATGAAAACGAATGGCATTTATTTTTTGCTATTTTTTTTGCATTTTTAGCGTAGTAGCTTGTTAAGAGTATATTTGGTATCGATAGACGCACATTTTTTGTTTATTCCTTTATAGTAATTGACTTTATTGGGTAGTAACAATAAAATTGCATGTAGTCATGATAATTATTGATCATTTTATTAACGTAGCCAGTATTATTACAGCAAATTTAAAATGGCCATCAGTTCACTTTAATTGTCCATAAATGTAACGCATGATCATAAAATGAGCATGAAGCAATAGATGCATTAATTGGCCAAGTATGTGCGCTAATATTTCGATTCCAATCAATTCCATATACCATGGATTTGTGATTGCCATAATGTGCGATTAGTTGAGGTTTATCTAAAGTTTTGTAATCGACTACGATAGCACCATGATGCATGCACGCAGCTAAAAGATATTCACCATCTTTTGGATCCCATTTCAGTCTCCATACTCCTCCTCCAGTTTGAAGGGAAGAGACTGGAGATTTCATAAGTCGTGAATCCCATATCAAAATACTCTCGTCATAACTATAGTATTAACGACATCTATTTAATTAATTGTTCAATTAACATAAAAAAAAATTCTTGCCTTCCAGTAGCTAATACGTGGTCTCTAAATGGATTACTAGCAATACTTGTTACTCCCATTGTGTGACTGTGGTTGCACAAACAAAAAGTAAATTTACTTGAAACAAAAATACTGTATATGTATGTAATATTTAACCTGGAACTCTTGAAAATTTGAGAAGGTTGTCGGGTATCCCACCCTTTTAATAGACAGTCATCGCCACCTGTTTAAAATTACTAATTTTTTTAATAATTGATATTTTGATTACAATAATACAATATAGTTGTAATATTCATAATATAACATGTTAACCTGAATACACGATGTTTTGATTCCATCTGTCTATTGCTGTAATCCATGCTTCGTAATTGTGTGCTTTCCATTGTTGTATTTGTGTAAATTCACCATTGGAATGAGTTCCCAAAACCGAAATCGATCCTGAGGAATCACTGACAGCCAGTAATGATCCTGAACTATGAGATTTTACCAAATTATTTAAGAAACAATGTAATTCCTCATTTAAATTTTACTCTGAAGATGTGGTAGATGTAAACCAATCCATTGAAAGTAGTAACAAGTCATTTTTAATACTAAAAGTTGTTAGTAACTCTAAATTACTATTTTTTAATTGATACATTTCTATTTCTCCATTAGCATGGGCAGAAACAAAATGTGGATAAAGCACAGGTCTTTCATTCCATTTAAGATCTAAAACTGCTGATCCTGCGCTAATATTTTGTAAAAACTCTAATTTATGTTCTTCATCAAGTTTAAACAGATTGATGCCTCCTTTTCTTTCATTACTGCCAGACTAATTGTACAATTTATAACTTTAATGCATGGATATATTAAAAAATGTAACTTACACTTGATTCAACGAGTTGATAAGTACCACACACAAGAAAATCTTGTGCATTATCAACTGGACACCACTCTGTGCAATCTGCGTTCCATTCAGTATCATAAGTGAACAAGTTCAAAGATTTACAAGTGCTCACCTGAAAAAAGGGTTAATATTATCCTTTAGTTTATTATTATACTGTTACTTATAACTACGATGTCACCTTTTTACCGACTTAATTTTATTGTAGATAATTAATTACACTAAGTATATCATATGCGTTATACCTTTTAGATTTATTCAAAAAATGTAATTTCTTACAAATGAAATTAATTTCATATGACATATTTATACAGTAATTGTCAAAGTCGCATGAATACAATGTTTATTATGACCTAGCGCTACGTTCAGTCTCCATCAAACATTCTCGAACTAAAATTCTAGCATGAACAATGCCACGTTTCAGTCGTTCTGCTGAACTTTTACTACAAGCATATGTTGGACGTATATCCTTGCCCAAATCTTCAATTACAGCTAATAGCTGTGCATATTTACTTTGAGGTGTTCTAGTTGGTGTAATTGCAGCGGTCTGAGTAACGGAAGAACCAAGTGGAATACAACCTGGTCCTGCGCCACTACCACCCGGTGGTACCATTTGCAGTAATAAACTGTTAGCGCTTACACAATGAATATTGCTGATATTAGCTACACTGGTATGATTTCCAGCGGTTATTGGAACGTTAATGTTTAAAGCTGCAGTAGTTGGAGGTATAACCGGTACAGCAGAAACAACCGTGGGGGTTTGATTTACACTTTCATCATTACGAGGTGTTCCTGGATTGCTCACCTGAGTTGCTACAGGTGTGCCTGGATTACTAAGAACAACCGGAGACCCTTCAGGCGTGGCTTCTTCTTCCATGTTTCTAATATAAAAATAAGGCTTTTATGATGCATAGTATACAACGTAACAAAATCACAGTTTTCGTAATACAGTAATCATACATTCGATTATCACACTTCAACAACTAGCACATTGCAGCAAATTTGAAGTTATTGATAGTTTATATTTAAATTAATATATGTTAATTTTATACTCACCTATAAGCAATTAACCACGTACTTGAGTTTTTAAAAATGTGTAACAAGCACCCAATTTCAATTCATTAATACAGTACCGGTAGTTGAAAAGACTGAATTTGTTTTGTAATTACTCTTCAAAACAAATCGTCTGCTAAATTTTCATATTTCAGCTGGGCGAACTGGTTGCCATTTTTGTAGTTGGAGCCCGCACGTCAGGTTTTATTTAAATAATTATTGGCATTAATAATTGTAACTAATACAACCATGATTTAATTTTACAATCGATTTAATGAAAGCAACCGGCATTATTTAAAATTTAAAAAAAGTTTGTTTTTGTTTGACATATGCTTTGGCGTAATCATCTTTAGTGAAGGTAGGTACCGTTCATCTTTCTAGATAATACAGTACCGTAACTGAACTTTATCTACAGTATAAAATATAATTTTGTTTATAGTTTAGAAATGAATCGTGGATCGAAGAAAAGAGGGGTACGAATTCTCTTAGTTGGAGAACGTAAGTTTTATTTTGTTTTAAAAATACTTAATTTAAAATGTAACTTAAATTTTACTGCCGGTATCTTGCCAAAGCATTGGATTTTCATTTTTGCGCCACAATCATTTCTTTTAAGTTACCGTATGTTAATTATTGTATTGTATCTATACTATGGATTTTAGGCAATGTTGGCAAGACTTCTCTTATACTATCGCTTGTTAGTGAAGAGTTCACAGAAGAAGTTCCTGCCAGAGCTGAGGAGATCACAATCCCAGCTGAAGTTACTCCTGAAGGTGTGCCAACCCATATTGTAGATTATTCAGGTAATTATATTAAATTTGACATATTAAATGAAACGTATTAATTACCTATTTGTTTTATTTAATCATTTTAGATCAGGAACAAACGTATGACAATCTAGTTGATGAAATCTGTCGAGTTAGTATATTGATTGTGTATTTTACAACCGTTATTAAACTAGATGGATTAAAATTTATTTAACAGGCGAATGTGGTATGCATTGTATTTGCTTTTAACGACGATGACAGTATAGATCAGGTATAATATAATTTTTATGACTTAAAAGTAATAACGAAATTGTATTTGCGAATTTAATGTTTAGATTTCTTCACATTGGCTTCCATTGATTCGTGAACATTTGGGCCCTGGACATACAACTCCGGTAATTTTAGTTGGGAATAAATGCGAATTAATTGAAGGGAAAGGTTTAGAGGTATAAATCACATAAGACTAATGTAGAGCTTTTATGAATTTTAATGTAATTTGTATATTTTAGTCGATCCTGCCTATAATGAATGATTTTCCTGAAGTTGAAACATGTATTGAAGTACGAATAAGTATTTATTTAAATCTTTTATGTCATAAGCCATTTAGTGAAATATTGAGAAATTTTATTTTCAAAAGAAAGAAAAGGATTTGTTTATTTGACAATAAATACATAACGTTTGAATATACTGTTAAATTGAAATTTGAAAACAAGCATTTTTGACTTATGGCATGCATTGACGATGTTTGTTACTGATAATTAAATGGTTTTTTATTAACAGTGTTCAGCAAAGCTATTGAAAAACATTTCTGAGGTGTTTTTTTACGCCCAAAAAGCAGTTCTTCATCCAATGGCTCCACTATATTCTCCAGATACTAAAGACGTAAGTTATATATAATACATTAAAATTTCCATTTTTGTCATTAATAGGTTTTAATCGTTGTAGCTGACGGACAGATGTAGATTTGCTTTAGCGAGAATTTTTAAAATTTGCGACTTAGACAATGATGGAATACTCAGCGATGAGGAGTTAAATTTCTTCCAAGTACAGTTAATATAAGAATAATATTATCTGGTTTTTTTCATTAATATGATTAATTTGTATAGCGTCAGTGTTTCAATGCTCCTCTTCAACCTCAAGCATTAGATGACGTAAAATCTATAGTACAGAAGCACATTCCGGATGGTATAATAAATAATGGTTTAACACTAAAAGGTTTTAACTTTTGATATTTTCTTAGTGCATTATTCGTGTAATTAATATTGATTTTTAGGATTTTTGTTTCTTCACATACTATTTATTCAACGAGGTCGACATGAAACGACGTGGACAGTTTTAAGAAAGTTTGGTTATGATAACAACCTGCAAATGAGCAACGAATACTTATTTCCATTGTAAATTTTCAAATATATTTAAATTATTGAGTTATAAATCAACTTAATTTTTAGACTTCATGTTCCAAGTGGCTCCACCACTGAACTAACTCATCAAGGAGTAACGTTTTTATCAAGATTATTTGAAAAATATGATAAAGTAATAAGCTTTCGATATATGTAACAAATTCAACTAATCATTTTTGTGTACAGAACGGTTTTTGTTAAATGCATATTTTATTATTAGGATAGAGATGGATGCTTATCACCAGATGAACTACAAGATTTATTTTCAACATGTCCTAAAATTCCTTGGCCTGCTTATGTTTGTAATACGGTGACAACCAATGAACTTGGTTGGATCAATTTACAAGGATTTCTGGCGCAATGGGCGTAAGTATACAGTTGGTTTAAATCTACAAATTATGCATTTCTACATTGAGTGATTTATTTATTATTAGCATGGACACGTTTTTAAATGTACAGAATACTTTAGAATATTTTGCTTATCTCGGGTATAATGTTAATGGTGAAGAGAGTCAAATATCTGCAATCCAAGGTATATCAATTACTTCATTGATGACTTACGCGTAAACTTGAATCAAATGAAACAATGTTGATATTGTAGTTACAAGAGATAAGGAATTGGATCTTAGGAAAAGACAAACTAGTCGTAATGTATTTTTGTGTAATGTGATAGGAGCTAAAAACGTTGGAAAGGTAAATTACTCATAACAACATTGTATTCACGTATTAATAATTACTTCTTTGGTTTTTTAGTCAGCGTTTTTGCAGGGATTGTTAAACAGAACGATGGAGGTATATTAATGTTCATGCATTGAAAGCTTGAAATTATAAATCAATTATAAATTCAATATTGAATGCTTTATATTTGCTCTTTGATTTATATCTATACTATATACAGTATGTGTGATTTTATGATAGTTTCGTTTGTCACCTGGTGATATACCGCTCTTATCTCATTATGCCATTAATCATGTTCAAGTTTATGGACACGAAAAGTACTTATTGGTAACTATTAAACGTTTATTCGTTAAAAATGGCACTTTTTAATTTTTTTTTCAAATTTAGGTGCATGAAATTGATATATATGGTCGTACGGATTCATTACAACCATCCGATGTTCAATGTGACGTTGTTTGCCTTATGTATGACATTGGGCACCCTCGATCTTTCGAATATATCGCTAGAATTTTTGTGGTAATTTATAAATTGAGATTGTATTTGATTTATTCTAATCTTTGTTTATTAGAAATACTATGCGGAAGGCAAAATACCTTGTTTAATTGTGGCATCGAAGAGCGACTGTGCTGAAGTCCGTCAAGAGTACCTAATTCAGCCAGCCCAGTTCTGCTCCAAATACAAACTTCCTCCGATCCAACCATTTACTTGTGTGGGAAGAGTGAAGAAAGACGTATATACCAAACTAGCAACGATGGCAGCACATCCGTAAGTTATTATTTATTTGATATACTTGTATACCGAAATTAGAGAAATCTATAAAGGACATTAATGTTGCATTTTAAGAGATTTGTTTATAAGTTACAG
Organism: Helicorthomorpha holstii; assembly: GCA_013389785.1. NCBI lineage: Eukaryota > Metazoa > Arthropoda > Diplopoda > Polydesmida > Paradoxosomatidae > Helicorthomorpha > Helicorthomorpha holstii. Next base: position 28,906,519 of record JAAFCF010006596.1, on the reverse strand, counting down.
TATAACAGATTCATCTCAGTGGTGCATTTACTTAAAGCATTGCTCTTAGAGATGTGCATAAGTCGATTATACTGTATGCAATATTACCAGAGAATCAGTATCAAATCCATTATTTAGTTAAAATTATCAAAATTGGATGACTGGGCGTTTGTGCAACGCTCATATATTTGCTTAAATTAAGTTTACTAAGCGAAGTTTGAACTAAATTGGAAACTAAGAATAATTAGAAGGACTTTACTATAGTGCACGACATTAAACAAAGAGGTTAAAGGCTTTTTTGGTACAGTACTTATAAGACAAAATATCAATGTTTTGTAACTTATATGATTAACATTAACAAGGAATTCATCAAAAATCAGCTTATAAATTTATTGTAAGAATATTTTAATTAAGTACAAAAGGATAAAACTACGTTTCGATGTTTTAGCAGAATTGAGAGTTTTCTTCACTGATGTTAACTTTCAATATGTTATGCGTTATAAGTCAGTTATTAGGTACAGTACTACTGTATAACGATCACACTAAGGTATCGGAAAATTTTAAAATTAATATTGTTTTAATTTCGGCAGCCTATTTAAAGCAGCCTGGATTTTATTCTATCAGAACAGGTGTGTACTAATGTGAGGAACGTAACGATGATTTATGGGTATTTTGTGGCTGCATTTTGTATTTCAGCTGAAACTAAATTTTTAAGTGTCCACTCACTGAATGGCTTTTGATTATGGTTTGATCGTATTTTTTACCTTTTGATTTATTTTTTCATTTTGTTTTGGATAACCCTTCATTTTTTTTTTGCGTGTATATATTTCGTTACAGTCCCTTGAGGCGTTTGGTGCACATTTTGTTTATGAGTCCAACTAGCAACAAGGTGTCGTCGATTTTGAGGTCGGAAATCATTAAATTTATGCATGATTTCTAACACTAAAACTTCACTGACAAACAACTGCATGCCTGTATTAGTTTATCACTAAATATTTTATTTTTAGGCTTTAACGTGCACTATATAATAATTCGATTACTTGATAGCACCGTTTACTGTAGGTTAATTGCATGCCAGTTACTGTAACTCTCAGAAATGAATGGAGTTACTATACCTCATTAATTAAAACTTGTAAATGTTAACAATATGCTATCGTGTGGGAGAAATGTTACGAATTCTGATCTAAAATCTTAACATATTTACAACTAATTTTTCTCGACTTTTGAAGACCAGGACATATAATTATGCTGATTATACTCTAAAAGAATGTAGGTTAAGCATTTTTGGAAGTGAACAATTCTCGCACACTGTAGTACTGTATGATTGTTGCATTGTTTAACAGTTTAAGTTTTTTGTAATTGTGTATATTTAAATAACATGTATGCACATACTGTAGGACGTCGTCAATTCACACAGCTTTTTTAAACTTTAATTTTGTTAGTCGTTTTAATGTACTTATTTATAGCTTAATTGATTATCAGAAATGGACATAAACCTTTTGATCTATATATTTTAATACTGTATGATTTAATCTAACTCATTATTTTGTATTATTATAGTAACTGGAAACAGATGCAATTAACTAGCGACAATACTGTGTGGTTAAAAGCTGGATTAGGAGTTGCAGCTTGCGCGATCGTTGGCATATTTTTAACCAGATTCTTCCGTTCTTCAGATGCCAGGTTAGTACAATTTGTGTAATGCGAAGGATTGTATGTCGTTTAATTACTACATCCCTAATAATTAGCACAAGTAGTTGATTATTGTAAAATCGTTTAGTCTAGAAGAAATTTATTTAAATTTCAGTTTGTAAGAAAAAGTGCGTGGAATTACAAGTTCTGCCCATTTCATTCATTGGATCTTGTTAATAGTGTTTGAAATAGTAAAGAACAAAATGTCGAGTACTCATAGCAACAGAAACTGTATGCACGAACCATAAAATGTACATGTTTAATATTCGGTAATCAAATTGTGATGGAAGTTATAGTTATTGATCTGCTGCAAAACTTTAAAGTGAAACTGCGGATGCCAATTGTAGAAAATTCGGGTTATTAGGAAATTTAAAAAAATATTCTCTATAACAATTTAGTTTAAAATATTGGAGCAAATGTGATGATTGCCTGACGATGATCATCGCTACTTGTTTATCCGTAACATTAAAATCTAGTTTCACATTATGCATTGTTAACTACGAATTTGTCGGCTGACAGTTTATTAAGTTTACTTTGATCAACAGATATAGTCAGAACTTCGGAAAAGTGCAACTACACCCTTCTGGATTCACCATGCAAATATTAAAATTTTTTGAAATTCATCAGATTGTATGGCGTTGCTCTAATTTGTTGACCAGCACATTAGCAAATGTTCAACAAACATTACAAATTTTGTAGCTGCACTTTTCTGAAGATCTAACTATGACGTTATAGTCTAATAGTCAAGATTGACCTGTGAATATGATCGTTTGTAGAACAGTTCACGATTTGAATGTTCGATGGTTTACTCCTTTAAAAAAACTTTGTGCATTCATTACACTAAAATTTCCGCCGATCGGTCAGCGTATAAATCCATATTTTTCGGTAAAGACGAAGCCACGTTACTTAACACCAATTAAAAACTCATGAATGTAAAGTATAATTTCATAAATTTCACAAATCTGTACTACAAACGATTTTCGCACAGGTAAATAGGTTTTGAAATTCGGCTCACGAGCTTCATTAGTGGTTCGCCATAAGTACCACCATATGGAATAACGCTAAAAACATTTTTAAGTTTTTAGATTTTTAATGTCAAATTTTAATTACATTAGAAGAAAAATCCTAAGATTTTTCCTCCCAAATGCTTCCGTCTTGCTTCCTCGTGGTCCATAATTCCTCCAGAAGTGGTTAATACAATATAACTACGAGTAAACATTTATAATGATTGAAAATTTAAAATTTTAAAAGTAACAATTTATATTTACCCAAACTGACGTGATGGCAATAAGTTTCGTGTCCACTGTTCCATATCTCTTATTGGAACATCGAAACGTGGGTTTATAACACCGCACTTCAAACAAACACAAATATTGTAGTACAGCAATAATAGCAATATTATCAAAATAAATACCTTATTTAGACGGCCAGTTAAATTTACTACAATCTTGCCAGCTCTGTGGTCATCGACTACCTCGAATTCACCAATATAACCTGAACAAGAAATTGATTATAAGTACTGCCAGGTTAATGGTATCGCCAAATTTGAATTCTACTTACCGTGCTTCATCATAACTGTAAGAAATTTAACAATAACTTTAGAGCATGGTCTCAAAAGTACTTGTCGCTTTCCGCGTTTTTCAGCATTGTTGATAGATTTTAAGGCATCGGCCAACGCGTTCATACGTACCATTCTGAAAGCATGATACAAACATCATGGTTTAGAAATCATTTTCTCAAAGATATAATTCAAAATACATCATAAATACTTACTTTTACGTTGCAAAGGAAGCCACAAAATAACAATTCGCACTAACAATAATTATAGAATGATACAAATTAAAGATGATACTGGATTATATTCCCTACTACAACGTGTCTCGGAAACTCTACCTGCCGACATTACCAAGGGAAGTTAAAAAAGAAGGACGCCAGTGGAGCCAGATAGACACTATCGACAGTCAATGTAGATATTATCGATAGTTTTATATCATATCGCAACAGCTTGCCGTGATGTGGTTATTATTTGGTCAAATTTTATAGTTTTATTTAGATTTATGATTTTGTAGGTGTTAATTTTTTGGGATAAAATTTATTTACTCAAAACGCAGTTTTAGTTACTGGCTGGTCATTGGACACTGTAAATCTAAATAATTACCGTAATTAATATTATTTATCAATAATCTAAATAAATAAAACAATGATAGTTTGTCACTTATTATACAGCACCTACAATGTTTACAAGTATTTTCTAACTTTATTTAAAAACAATTTTTTCCCATAACAAGTTGTGTATTTAATTTAACCAAGTTACCGGTAATATTGAATGTAAGCTTACAGTGTTGTCATTTTCCAGATTTAAATTCCCGCTAATTCTTTAAGAAATTATGTTCTTGATATTTATTGGCTGTATATTTGGCGCCATTTCTGACGACATTAAAATCCAACGCCGCCATTGCGCTATTAGCAAAAATCTAAGCCGAATCAGGACAGCTTATACTTGTAGATAGATTGAAAAAAACACAAGTTGCACAACCAAAACTATTTTCTTATACAGTATGTAAATTGTATTTTTATTATGTTTATAGTTTAACAAAAGAATTTAAATACCCACTTCACTATAAGCTTTTGGCGGCGGCGTTTTATAGTGGCTGAAAGGCAAATGCACTGCCTTTTCGGTTTGTTGTTGTACTGCCTCTTAAGAGTTAGATCATAATACATAAGACGGCGTGAGTAATGGGAAGGAAGATTGGATGGTTTTAATGGATTGGAGACGCGGAAAACTATGTCGTTAGATCGACGGCCTAGTAAGACTCGCGTTTGTCGAAAATATCGTCCGTATTTATATTTTGCAATTGTTATAATAACGTTTCAAGTCATCCTAGCATTATGCGTGTATCATTTAAATTATACCGAATCTGTTTCGTCTTCAAATGGGTGGAAGTTTGACAGTTCAAAGAAGGTAAAGATAAAAATGATAGAAAGCTCCTGTAAATGTATGAATGACAGAAATGTCCATTTAAATTTTGATAGATATGAAAGAAATGGTATTTTTTATTGCTATTTCAATGAATTTAAATATTGCGTACATTCATGTCAAACAGTATGTTAAAATACTTCACCACTGTACAATGTCGAGATATCTAAATTATTTTGCATCGATTTCAATTGGGGACTTCAATATTTATATTACCTTCGTGATATAGAAAACCTGTTCACAGGAATACAGTTGAAATTAAAAACAGCAATATCAAATTTATCTAAAACGTGCCAGATGACTGCAGTGATTAGCTATTATTAACTTTCAGTTATTCATTTATGCAAACCATGCAGAATGATTAAAAGCGATAACCATGTTTATAAATACCAATTAAGCTTATGTAAGCTTCTCTATTGCTCTGATTTACCATGCTGATTGTGTTTAACATTGAAGTTCTAGTGCACTTTGTACTTTAATTTTTTTTTTACCATAGCTTTTGGTTTTATTGGCAAATAAGTAATGTAAGTTATAGCGTGTACGATAAGTATGGTAACTGTTAGAACGTAACTTACTAACACGCTATTTAGCTATAAACGCAGTTCAGTATCAAGTTTCATAGAAACAAGAGCATGTAATCGATTTTTTATGTGCGGTAACATCTATTTTAAAAATCAGATTGCTGTTATGATTTTTGTTTTTTACTTACTGTGTTAATTTAACTAAAAATATAGCGACCTGTTGCCAATACTTCAATGTCACTCATTGTCAAAAGAAAGTTTTGTCTAAAGAAAGATTGAAAAAAGCAATATCTTATTTCTTGGCATTTAGAACTCTGTTTAAAATTTAATATAACATAGACTTGCAGTACATTATTTAAAATATAGTCGCTTACGAGTAGTTGAAATTATTACTACATTATACTGTAATACCATACTGTATTTAGTGTAACTATTGAAATGTCTCGTGTAAAAATACATTTAATTTTTGCTTTTGTTTTAATTTATTGTAATTACGAAATTTAAAATTTAGATCAAGTAACTTGCATGAAAATCATCTTAGTATGCTTGTAGTGTACGAGACACTTTAACATGACAAGTCAAGTGGATAAGTTTTTTTTTACGAAGGACGTTGCTGATTTAACATCATAAATATTTAAAAAAAATAATAATAATAAATAAACTAAGCCGTGCTTAGAATTTTTGTAATAACAGCAATGGCAGCTATGCATAGATGTGTTAGAGACTTCGAATTCAGCACTTTCTGTATGTTTATCAATGATTAAACGTTCAAAGTGTTGATCTACTGTATTTAAATGTTTATAAAGATGTTTATAAAGTTAATGGAAACATGGCATTCTGCAAATCATGTTAAGTGTTTACAGCCTAATTTATAGCATAATCGCAGATGTTTCTAATGTGAGTTTCTTTTTTATTTCACTAAAGGTTTTTTTTTAAAACTTGACTTGACATTACTATACATTACTAATAGTTGGTAAGTTTTCATTCAGCTGTTTGTGAATTTTTTTTGCCTCCTGTTGTGAGTACATGTTACTGTATAAAAAGTATTATATAACTTGTAGTATAGTTTAGTGAGTTACGAGATTGATGTTCATTATGAATCGTTTTACAATCTTTTAAATTAATAATTGAAATACATTTTTAAACTTTAACTGAACAGGCTTTAACTTATGTGGTATTATTATTGATTATTCATTAATCACTTTTAATATACTCGTACTTTTAGTAGTTTGAAAATACAGTAGATGGTTACGGTTTTATAATCAACTGAACTTAAAAGAAAAATAGAGACAGAAAGTTTTGTGCTACATCTTGCATGAACGACCAACTTGCCATTAAACTTGTTATAATAGTCATTACTTTGATAAATGTTTGTACCCCATAATTACTACGTATTTAATAATTATTTGTTGTTAAAGTTTGTAACTTAATAATGGAGCTTGATGTTTCTTTTCGACATGCAACACTTCCTTTTTAAATAATAATAGATCACATTACTCTTTCCGCTTATTTAAAATGTTAAAAGATGTAATATCTTTAATATTAGGCTATTAATTTATAACTGCGCTAATAGTCTTTTTATGTTTTGAAAGCTAAGTTATCTAGGTTTCTATTAAAAGAGGAATACTGTAATTTCATGAATTTGGAAATTATTATTTGGTTATATTTACTGAACTGTCTTTTGTAAGTTAGTTAATGTTTACTATCGATTAGTACAGTCATCGTGTTTGTATAGTTAAGTGCTTTAGAACTTCAGGAAAAGTAGTTCAAACAAACATAAACGTTGATTTAAAATCCATCATTTTTATTTGACTATATTTACATACGCTTGATTTCCGCATTATTCCATCAAACAAGTTTTTATGTCGGAACCGTTGATTAATAATTGATTGTTTTTAATAGGAAACTGTGTCATTAAGCAAATATGGCATCATTGACGAATATGCTACTGAATTTGAAGTTCATAACAACGAAAAATTCTTGTCAACAGTTGAGAATCATCCGGAGCCGAAGAAACAAAATAGAGAAAAAATACATTATGTGGAGTCATCATTGTCATTCGCTGCACAGAAGTCAGTCAGCAGCCAACCATCATCCAACATAACAATTATTGCTCATGAAGTAGTCAAAAATAATGAAATTTCTAGTTACAATTTAAGTGAACTGGGTATTAAACCCAACTGTGATAATATGTCCAAAGATGCGATAAATTGTATTAAAAGAGCCAAGGCTTTAAATTGTAAACTTCAAATAGCTAACGTTGCGTGCCTTTATCAAGAAGGAAAGTTATTTCCAACTCAACTTCCAAGATACTGTAAAACTCATGGTAGTTATTATTTCTCGATTTATAATTAATGCAATATCGATTGTTTCGATTTCTTGTAAAATTTTTTTTGTTATTTTTAGGAGCAAAAAAGAGTGATTACATCGGTTGTTTTGATGATAAAGATACAATACGTATTTTACCCAATCTTTTGGGTTCTTATACAAATGCCACTCCTGAAAAATGTATTGACGTGTGCCTTCAAACTGGGTATCGCTATGCTGGAGTTAAATATGGGTAAGAGTAAAGTATTATGTACGGAAATAAGGAACACTTTGTTAAAATTAACCAAGGGTTCCCGTTCAGTATAAGCAATAATAAATCAAATTTTGTTTCGATAGCATCGAGTGCTATTGCGGAGATGATTACCCAGAAGCCGAGTTAAAAATACCTGAGAAAAAATGCAATACTGCATGTATAAGTAGCAAACATTTACATTGTGGTGGTCGTTACTCCATTAGTGTTTATCACACTGGATTTAAAAGTAATGTTTGGTAATCGTAATTTAAAATCTTCATTGATTAATAATTTTTTTTAAATGTGGATAGAAAATTTGCCAATAATTCCAGTGGCTTCTGAAGTAGATGTTACGCCCGTTAGAGTTTTATACATGTTGACAATTAATGGACGAGCAGTTCGTCAAGTTAATCGTTTAATCAAAGCTCTATATCATGTTGATGCTTATTTTTACATTCATGTAGATGCAGTGAGTAAACAGGGTTATAACGAGATTTTTTTTTTGTTTAACTGTTTTTAACTTTTTTTTATAGAGGCAAGAGTATTTATATAACGAACTTTTACCGTTAGAAAATAAATTTTCAAATATAAAATTGGCACGTAAAAGATATGCAACCATATGGGGTGGAGCTAGTCTACTACAGATGCTGCTGAATAGTATGAAAGATGCTCTTGGGTTTAAAGATTGGCATTGGGATTTCTTTATAAATTTAAGCGAATCGGATTTTCCAGTCAAGTAATCAAATTTGTTAATGACAATTTTGTTACTTGTATCTAAAGTTTTTCTTATTCAACTAGGACTCATGACGAGTTCATAAAATACTTAACAAAAAATAAAGACAAAAACTTTTTGAAATCTCATGGACGAGCAACTGAACAGTAAGAATAATAATTGTTAACAAATTAAATAATACAGTAGTTCATTATTGTTGTTGTTGCATTTTACATAGGTTTATTACAAAGCAAGGGCTTGATCAAATTTTTTTTGAATGTGATTATCATATGTGGAGGATTGGATCACGTGAATTACCACGTGGAATTCATGTTGATGGAGGAAGTGATTGGATAGTATTAAACAGAGATTTCTGTTACTATGTTACGCATTCCAATAATGAATTGATAACCGGCTTAAAAGAAGTGTACAAGTATACTCTACTAGGAGCTGAGGTTAGTGCTTTGCTTTGTAAAATTAACTGTTACATTTAAATACAACATTTAGAATTTTTATTTTAGTCATTTTTTCACACTGTACTTCGGAACTCTGAAATGTGCAATACTTTCATGGACAATAATCTTCATATAACAAATTGGCAGCGAGATATTGGCTGTCGTTGTCAATATAAACATGTGGTTGATTGGTGCGGTTGTTCTCCAAACGCTTTTAAGCCTAAAGATTGGCAGCGGTTAAAGGTAATTTTTTCTAAAACAATATTTTATAATAATATTATTATGAACTCATGTTTTATTTTAACAGAATTCTCGTGGAAATCCGTTATATTTTGCTCGTAAATTTGAACCGATTATTAACCAGGCCATAATTGATCAGTTAGAGAATTGGTTATTTGGACCTAGACCTGAAAGTACAGTATATCTAATATTTAAAAAGTTTAATTTAGTTGAACTTAATTGTTTTCCATAGATCAGCTAGGCTTAACGTCGTATTGGCAAAACGAGTATCATTTTAACATTTCCAGTCCTCAGCCTGATGATGCTTTTTTAAGTGCATATCACAGTTTCAGTAGATTAAGTGTAACTTTATTAGGCGAATTAACTACGCATTGTCAGCTTGAAGCTGGAAAAGTGTTGGAGGCGACATTATATAACGAAAATGACGCTTTCAAGGTAATGTGTAGCTGTATAGTTATTTTATAATGATGTACTTTTTTTAAAATAAGTGGCATTTTAGGGAATAATTGTAACTTTTGAAACTACTTTGAGTAACGAAGGACACGGCGAATTAGTTCAGTTGGAAACTCAAATTAGACCAAGCTTGGTATTACAGTCATTCGACTTAGTAGGTCCTTCTAAGCGTTTGAAATTATTAGAGGTAAAGATAATTTTCATTTTTATATTTTAAAATAATACTGGTCTTAATGGTCATCAATTATTTTAAAGGTTAGCACCAATTATGATCATAAAGAACGTCTTCTTAGAAATTATGGGAAAATATTGGGCCCACTTTCAGAACCATGTTTGCTTCATGAATGGGAAGAAGGAGAAGAGTTTGCAGCCACTTTTGTTTGGGTTGATCCAGCAAATGTTGTTGCTGGTTCATTTGAAGTTAAAATTGATGCTTCTGCTCATGTGAGTACTGTAGTTCATTTGAGTGCATAATTCAGAAATTATAAAATTGACAGTCGTACGATTTTCTGGACATATACATGGTTTTAACCGACAGTGTAACGACCACAAATTTCTTTTTGACTTAATTTGAATTTCTTAGGTTAATTACCACAAGCCAACATTTCAAACGCCTTTGAGGCCTGGAATTTGGACGTTAAAATTTATGTACCAGTGGAAAACAATGGCTGAAACGAAATTTGTTGTGTTGCCAATGGCGTTTTTTAACGGTAATCCAATTACAATTGAACAAGCAAAGTAAGTTGTATTTGTGTATACTTAATTGTGAAATTGTTATTTATATTAAACGTGTTTTAGGTTGATGAATAGTGGTCCTGGAAAGAATTATGTTAATCATAATTTTGAAAATGTAGAGAAGTTGTTGGGTTACTTTGAGAAACGTAGTGCATTAGAAAAAAGCTGGATTAATTCTCAAAAAACTGGAAGACGTTTACGTGAATGGACAGATAAGCTAGTTTCCATGTACTTTTCTGTACAAGATACCTGTTACGTGAATGCTTCTATTGGTGCAATGTCCTCAACTTGTCTAACTAGTTTGTTAGATCCTTGTGAAAACGTATCTTGGAGTACAAAATATCCTGATCCAAAATCAAAGATAGGAAAAATTGATCCGAAGACTGGATTGTTAGAACGGTAGCATGCGAAGGTAAAGAACGTTACTTAATTCATATCAGTTATTAAACCGAATGGTTAAACTAATGTTTTGACTATTTTGGTCAAAAGATTTATCAAATTTTAAAGAGTGCTTTTTATTAGCACTTTCAGTTGCGTTGGCGTTTTTGTGCCAATACTTTAATTTGTCCATGTGCCATGCATATGAATCTATTTTAACTAGTCATTTGACTAAAGTTTTTATTATTGGCTTTTGCAGTTGCCAAATTTTTCCAAAATATTGATGCTTTATAAGACGTTTTTGAGCATAATTATTGGTTTAGTTTTTCAAAATTTTTATTGTTTTAATTGCTATAATATTTAAGTTTAGTGGAAAATATCCAAATTTCTATGTCATTATATTCAAATGAATATTTAGCTATAATTGAAAGTGATACACATGTTTGTTATATTTGGCTATTTCTATTTTTCATGAAATCAATTGAATTGTTAAAATTTTGGCCACTATACTTGGCGATTTATAATTATTATGTAGTTAACAATTATTTCGTTTATATAACTAATTAATGTTAATTTTTTATAAGCAATATACGAATAATAATTATTTTGATTTCTCCTTTTGAAATATTTTTATTTGATTGATTTTAATTAATTTCTCGCTTCGTAGAAATACATCTTAGACATACGTGGGTGAATGATTTCCGAAATCGCTATTCAATTTCTCTCTTTAGATTTGCGTTTGTAGGATTTCGCGAAGTCTGTAGAGGGAAAATAATGACACATTTGATTCAAACACTGAACTCTAATGATAATTATTATTTTAGATTGACCGAACTAAAGTTGTGACATACTTAGGCTATATAAACCAAATGAATTGAGTGAAATTAATTTACATACGTTTTAAATTATTGAGACACTAGTCTTAAGTGGTTCAGCGAATTGAATTCACTTTTTTTTGTAACATTGTATCAGATTTCTTTTATATTATTTAATGACAGTATATTTTATAATTTTTATTTTCAAGTTCAAAACTGTTATCAACATTTGGTGCACATATCAAAGTTAAATTAATAACATTTTACGCTTTATACATGTAATGTTATTAGTATTAGAAGGAAGTTGGCAAGCACTTATTTATTGCGACCCCATAAACAGTTCTCGAAAACAGCATTTATTTGACCTTCTGCCATGCTAGCAGAACGCCAGACAGTCTGTTTGCTATGGAAAAGAAATCTCAATTTATATCCATTTTCATATGTACAGTATCATGTCCAGATCATTTGGAGCAGAGTTGTATGTGTAATTAATAATGTCGTGTCTGATTAAGAACTTATTTGAATATTCAAATGCTGTATTGAATCCTCCACCTTCCATAGAACTTTTCTTTTTAACTTAATATTAAGTTAACTCAGTTATAGCCGTGTAGCATAGGAGGAAATGAGTGAAGAAACCATAAAATACTTTACTGCTTTTGAAAGTTTACTTAATACATTAGATTAAAGGCAAGATCTGATTGCAGACAATTGAAGCAACATTTGAAACCACCTCTAGCTAAATAACCTGTTAAAAGGTGACGCACTGAGAACTTGAGAAGAGAAATTATTTTAAGCTTTGCATAGATTGGGTCAGCATCTTTTTGCTGAAACTGTTGTATACAATTTTAACATATTCTTGTGTTATTTAGGATATAAACATGGCTATAGCCTATCGCTGATAAATTTCTACTGAACACAAGCAAAAACGAAATTAAAATGCGTGTTTAAGCTGACGAAATTTAATCGATTATTGTTTTAGATAAGCTCCCAAGCATAAACGTTTCATTGGAAGTTATTCATTTCAAAGTAGGAAAACTTGCTAAAATACAAGATACTAAAAAAAAGGGTTTCGATGCGTTTTGAATTTGAACATGTCTTTAAATAAGCAATTACTTAATAAAAGTATGTCATTAAAAACTGAAGACAAGTTAAGAAACTCATCAAGGTTGATACACTCATTTTGAAGTAAATTTCAGTTTTACTATGAAATTTGTTTTGTTACTTTGTGTATGTAAGCGCCGAAATCAGTGGGGAGCATACTGATAGTTTAGATTTATACTGTACGAGACTTAATAATTTATTAATCACTGCAGGTTACAAGGCATTTGTTAGGTTTGCCCCATGTAGTTATACTGTATTAATATCACAAATAAAACACATAATGTACTTTTAGATGAGTTCAGTGAAATAGTGGAAGTCTTTAAAGTTTATTATAATTTTTTTAATGAAATTTGACGAATTCTTATATGATGTAGGCAAAATGTCAACATATTAATAAACGTTGATCTTTTTACTAAACAGTTATAAAATTCGACTTACTGTTAAAGCATTCTAGGAATCTGATAACCAGAATAATTATTACCGCAATTTGCTTTAATCATTGAAATTTCATGACAATTTACTTCATTTTAATGAGTTTGATTTATCATTTTAAAAAATTAATTCATAATTTGTGCTACTTTTAGATATTAATACTGCATTTAGATATGATTTATAAAAAAAATATTTTGTGATGTGCAGTATCGCCATTCACGTGTCCTTAATTCTTCCTTTGCAGAGGAATTTTGAGGTTATTATTTATTGAATTTAGTAATTCTGTATGTGAATACTTGCATGTAGATGGCGTAGTTTTAAAACATCTTTCTGGCCATTCATAATAGGTGACTCGAAATTTTAGGTGAATTTTAAGGTTGTAAGAGAACCTACTTTTTTTTTTTGCTGTTAAAAATGTGCAAAGGTTATTGTAACCTTGCTGTGGTCATTTTTTTTTTATTATTATTATTTCTCTTCCCCTCATGTTTTGGAACTTCCCATATGCTTGGTGACCCACTCATCGTTTCCTGCTTTGTTGATCATGAACCTTTCGGCTATGCCTGCATTTTTTATTGCTTCAACCTTGATTGCCAAATCTTATGTCGGATAACTAAATTAACACTACATTCCTTAAAATTAAGCTTGCTTGAGGTTACGTAGTTTTTTTTACATTTGTTGTATTTTTTTATTGTAATATTTCAGGATATTCAAGTTAATTCTTTCCATTTCTAATTTTAAACTACCATCGTCTGTTGCCTTTTTTTTGTTATTAATAATTGTATTTTTCTTATAAAAGCGATATTGTGTGGCATTTCCTACATTTTTTTCTTATTGCTAAAATACTGTAATTTAATCTTTAAAACAAGAAGCATTTACCTGGGAAAGAAGGAGGTGCAAATATTATTTTATTATATTTATATAATGCATTTGTTGACAACTGAAAGTGCATTGACCCTATCAATGTGTGTTAAATAGCCATTTGTGCATAAAAACATGAGGTATTTTTAATGTTTACTTTTATTGTTTGAATGCTAAATTAAATTTCTTGAATTTATATGAGGCAAGGATTGGAAGTTTGCAACACTGATTGCTACCCCCATACTGAATACGATTTTGATTTTATTGCACTGAACACTAGGACGATTAAGTTGTGTTACTCATGAAATTACATCATCGAGTTATTTAGCGAAGTTTTAATGGCTAATAATAAAAACCAATGATGCTGCAGTAATTTATATTGTTTGATGAAAATGTGGTGTTGTTTCCTACGGTGATCTAGTCATTTAAAGTGACTGATACAAACCCGATGGTGCTATTTAATGGTGGGGTGATTTTAGAAATGAGAAGTAAATTATTTAGACTTTGGTTTGATCACGCACCAAGCTGAAACGTTGACAACCAAGTCCATGCTACAATCAGCTGAGTACCAGCGGTAGACTTGTTTAGAAATGACTGAACTAACTTAAGTATGTGTTTGACAAGAGTTAATTTTAGGAATTTTGATATCCAATATGTTTTCCGTTTCAGTTAAATTTGGTTGTTAAATGTTAACAAGACGTTAATTTTAACTTTGTGATCTTAGTAGCTATAGAGTATACGTATACTGCAATGTGCATCTGTCATTGGGGTTGTATCCAATAGCAATCATGCCATCTCATCTCTCGTGATAATCACGCAGTAAAAATTTAAATCGGTACTCTTATTCTGGTGTTGTATGATAATGATGATAAGGAAATCGTATTGATCTTAACTCCAGACGTCCTATATTTAGAATAGCATATTGAGTTTATTTAGATTTCACCTTCGTTTGATGATCTAGCATAATTTTAGGAGAATTTACATACTACTGTATGTAATAATTAAACATTTGTTTTCAAATACAGTACAAAGAGACTCTTAGAAATGTAGTTGATGCAAATACAATTAACTTGTATCAAATATTAACATGCAGTATTTATATTTAAAAAAAAATGATTGAGATCATTTTCACATTAACTTAAAAACAGGTTGTTATTTCACTATTTAAAAATAGTTTACAATTAAAATGTAGACCTTATAATTAAGTTTAATTATTTGTTTTAATTTAAAGTTATTATTTTTCTTTCGACATTTTTGTGTATTATTATAAAGTAATGCGTGCGCGCGCGTGTGTATGTTTTGATTTGATCGTTAGCGAAATATTAAGGTAATAATAAACCGTTATATGGGCGGCTACTTATCACTACAATGGACTAACTATTACTGTCTTACGTATTGCGTGGTAAATAATGTGCCACTGATGCATAAAATTCAGGTTGGATGACGTACAATGCGCTATAGCGTTAAAGGTCAATCACGTTTCAATTGTCCACTTTTAACTAAAACCTCCACTCCACGTACTCTTCTAATATAGTGGAATTTAATTCGCATTTGTTGATGTTTACTAAGATATTTTATGCATCAATTATAAATTGGTGACGTAATTTATATGATTTTTTTTTCTTCCTTGTAAAGTGACCTTAAAACCAATAATTGTGTAGATGTTGTTGACTGTTGTCAAACTTTCTTGGTTAATGTCGTGAATATTTTAGTTTTTTTTTTTTACGAAATCTTTATCATATTTAAACGATTAGTTTGTTCAGAACTAAATACGTTACAACGCAAAAATAAGAAATTTTGAAACTAGGTTTACTACTAGGTTTTTGAATTTGCAATAAGTGAAATATTTATCGTGCTTATAAAATTTAATAATTATTCTGGTTATACAGCTTTTAAGTTGTTATTATTATACAATATTTGATATCAATACTAAAACTATTATATTTCAGAAATTGTTTTTACTACAATTTGTTTTTAACTTACTGCACTGTGTATTTTATTAATATTTCTTGTACAGGGTTTATGTTATTTTGAGAGTTGTTGTCCAAGAAATATATTTTCAGTAGGTCAACGAGCCTATACAATCGGGTCACATTCTTGTAATACTTTCTAATAGGAAATCTTGGATTATAAAAACTAGCAAAATATAAAATAAAAAAAAAAACGTTGCATATCACAAGGGTTGCCCTTTAATTTTTTTATGCGTTGGTGATAAAAGGATGAATGTGTTAACAATTTACCAACATTTTATTTTTATTAAGAAATACAGTACTAACTTTAGTATAGGGTCATAGAACAGTGTGTACTCAAAACTCACCACAAAATAACCCATAACAATAACTGGTTACTTAAAATAAATTAACTATACGGACAGTGTCACTGTCAAGCATTGTTGTAAGTTCTTCTTGTACAAAAACATGCATTAATAGTTTATTGTCGTAATTAACATAAAAATATTGATAATCCGTATATTCAATGGGAATAAATTGGTTCAATCATTGAGTTGATTTTGATTATAGGATTTCCCTTTTATACTTATCTTCAATTGTGTGAGTGGCCAATTGAGCTGAGTATTACTTTTAATTAGTAAATAGATTTACAAAATGTAGAACTTCTTTGGAATTAACTTTGAATGACATGTAGTGAGAACTTTTGTAAGCATTACAAAAAGTTAAAAAGTAAATGGTTGCTATTATTCTATTAAATAGGTTATCGTGCATATTATACAAATTTACACAATTGAAGTTGCTGCTGTTTATATTCAGGATTGGATGTGTTTCATGCTAAAGGAAATACAATAATTATTATAGAAGTAGGAGTGGGTCAGGGAGTTCTACTTAGTTTTCATGCGACAATCAGTCTTCAGTTTTGCTTTGTGATATCGAATTTACGAGGTAATTCCAATTCTGTTGTGTTTTCTGTGCTGATGTATATTTAATTATATATGCGAGTTTTTGACAAGGTGAAGTTAAAAGTGAATGACCCAACAATATTTTTTTTTCTCTGTGAATGGGTTTTTTTTTGGTGGAACAGTCTGCAAACAGAACTTGTCTGAATATCTGAACAGTGTGAGGGGGGTGGGTACGCGCTGTTATGGACTATACTGTACTGTACTTTGGCCCACATACAATGTTATTTGACGTTATGTTTAACACAGCAAAACGGTCATTATTACAGTTCACTAATTTATATGCAGCTGCTGAAATGTATAAACAATTCGCAGTCTTGCTATTTTAAATTTTATACCGGTATACGATTGTTTAATTCATTATATCAAAAGTTTGATCACACCAAGCAACGTTTTGCTCTGGTTTTTGGCATACAACTCTCTTAACATCAATTTACGATTTTATAAGTTTATAACTTACTGTGTGAAATTATAAATCATTTTGATTACATTTTGTACGTAAACAAATTGATAAAGTTGCACTGAGATATTTATTAATGCAAATGAGAAACACATTAAAAATTTATAATTCACTTAAGATGGCATATAAAATAGCACAATGAAATTTATATATACGAGATTTACTGATTCGAAGTTATAACTGAACTTGCAATTTATTTGTTTCGTTTATAATGAAATAATATCAACAGCGTCACTGATGATCGTTCAGGCAATATTTTCCAGATGATATGAAAAGCATTCATTTCCTGTTGTGTAGTAAGGAATCGCTTCAAGTTCCTTTTTCACTTGACAGACACTCGGTACATTTGTTTTTCTAAGTTAATAATTATTACCTATTAACTTTTTTTTTACTTCTTAACTTTAAAAAAGTTTGTTGACTAAGAAAATGTTGGAAATTTTTATGATTGGCATACTTATAATACACAATATACAATTAAATTAATGTCCTTGATAGAGAGCGAATAATTACAAAGTGTAATAATTGAAATTCTGCATGACCGAGCAATATTATTGGACCTATACAAAAAAAATTTAATTTGTAGAATTCTGTAAAGAAAAAAAACCAAGCTAACCTGATTTCTTGCTTACCCGGATGCACAGCAAAGAATTGTGTGCATCTTTTTTTTCAATATCTCTTCTCTAAACATTTTGTAACTAGTCTTGTATCGAAGCAAAAACACAAGCCACCCCTTCTTTTTTTTGCAATTTGCAGACAAGTACCAACTCTTTGCTTACTATAATATGTAAATTAAGTTGTGTTGTTATGAGTAAAGTTTGTTATGCTGCACAAGTACTAAGTTATAGTGGAAAAGATCTTTGAAAAATATTAAGTAACATAAAACTTGAAAAGGTGTAGAAATGCCTTGAAATGTTTTCTCTTCAGATGTTGTAAGAAAAGGAGGAGTATTTGTTGAGGGGGGAGAGGCTGTTCCCAGTTTATTCTTGAGATGTGTTTGGTCAACCTGTGCGGGTTGAGGTCGAACCGGTGAGGAAGAGGTGGTACTCGGTTACGTTCAGTTAAGTAGTTATTAAGAGTTGAATCATTTTTGTTGAGATTTAACTGAGGTGAAACGGGGGAGTCTTCGTGATTTATAATAGAGAAGCACCACACGAGCGAGAAAGAAAAAAAAAGTATTGTCGATCGATATTTTTCAATCCGGTTGAGAATAGGAGCTGCCGATTGTAGACTACGGTTAACAGCCGCCGAAACTATGCCATCCTTACCGGCGTTTGGGCGACTCACCGGTTGCGTTCGTAACGGATGACGCTCACTGCTTCTTCCATACTACTGGGGCGTTAGGATTGATCACTATTGACTTTTTGCTCAAATAAATTATTTCCAGTACATATATATAGGAAATCGATTAATTCTACTTGAAAGAAGGATTAACGTTTATTTAACCGGTTTTGCGGAGCCGAGGATACACAACATTGTTTTGCTCAACTTCAATATTGATTCGAAACTACAATTCGCATGTAAGTAAAAACCACAATATTATTGTTACAATCTCCAAAACCTCATGAAAAATGTCATTATGATGTAAGCTCAAATTATCAGGTATTGCTTCATAAGGTAACTAACAGTTATAGCAAGAATATAACAGTTACCGGTATAGTAAAAATTGAGAGGCACCTTGATTGGGTCAAGTGTAGGCTGAAAAATATACATACTGTATGTGGGCACGCATTATGAATTTCACATTAAATAGTAGCATTTCGGATCTTTATTCTCACAAATTAAATGAATAAGTTGAAAAATAACTAGGTTAATTAGGTTCATACGAGTTTGGCTATGTAACAGTAATTTCTAGTTAATTTCGTTTAGACAGCATTACGTCTGGAGGATGATCTACTGATTAAGATTATATTTCCAGTTTTCCAGACGTTACGCTTACATTGCAGTCTGCAGTAATTATGTCTGAAATCTTTAATTTCTTTGACTATTTTTATTAAATATTAATTTATCTGATGACCACATTTCGGTGAAGAGCAGTTTTTGATATTAATCATCAGGTAAATATTACCGTATGTGACGTGTATGAAACGCCCATACAAATTTTGCAATGGAGGTCGCTTAGCCTACTCCCTTCATATACAGTACAATACAAATAGTGTTGTTTTATTGGGTATGGCCTGACTGTTTAAATTTACCTGTGTCACCTCTCAACATCGTTACTACTGGTATATGGAGACATTTACATTACAGTTTGATATCTAATATCTTCCACTTTGTTGTGACTGATGTAATACCTCACAAAGTATAGCGTCCTTAAAACATTAAGAGAGCAACATCCTTTCTTAAAATGTAAAATCGACTGGAAATGAATGTCAATAAAAACTTTTATAGACACGCTTGAAGTATAGTTTTAATTTGCACATTTTTCTCCATTCAAGCCTATTGCGTATCGTATCGGTATGAAACCTACTAGATTAATACTATGTTAATTGGAACAGCTGTTGTTTTTCCTAGTGTCAAAGTGGGTGGAAACAATACAAACAATATTATTATGACGAATATTTCGGTGAATTTTATATGATATTTTTTTTTTGAATTATACGTGCCTCGTCCCTTAACAGTACTTAATGTGGGAATTTGAAAATACTAATTGAACTTACATGTTGAAATAATTAACAACGCAATTGCACCAATATCTAGATTATATTGTATTTGTGATTATGCAGTTAAAACAATATAGGAAAAGTCATTAAGAACAGTGACGTTTGATTTATTTTCACGTTATCTGCTGTAGTTTTTTCTAATATAATAAACGCTTAATAAGTTTGTTAAGTGTTACAAACTTATCCCATAACGAAATACTTGATAAAAAAAATTAATTTAAATAAGCTAATCACGTGATAGCTATTCCTTTGTCGTGGTTTTTTTATTTGACAGATGTTTACACTTGTATAGGAAGGCCCAATAAATCGTTGAATGGAGAGCAAAATGTTATCTCCAAGAGGGAAGCTCTCAAGAGATTTTTGAGAGAGAGAAAAAAAACACTGACCTTGATCTTTAAAAGGGAGTTACAATTATTGGGACCACCCTACCCTAATGTTATATGGAATTGTGAATGGAGGGAGATTCCTTTAACCTTTGGACATTAGAAGTTTAGAGTATCATCTCTGAACATTACATGATCATATCACTGTATCAATGAACAATAATTGTTATATTGAAGTTTACATTATCATTCTGATATTTACAGTATGTAAATGGGATAGTTGAAAAGTACAATAATGAGATGTAGAAAATTTAATTAAATTGTGAAAAATAATAATTGAAAGATAAAATAAATTTTGAGATGTAGACGGTAGAGGATGTAATAGATAATTATTACAGTAATAGGGAATTGAAGACGCTTAGTATTTATATAATTTTGCGTGTTCATTGTTTCGCGCCAAAATAAAATCACGTGATAAATGGGTTTGCGGATTTTGCTGCATTACGAGGAGCGTGTGTGATTGGCTGATGCTGTACACACGTGGTCTGACCACCATCACCTCATACCAATGCCAGCCCTAGCTAGTTGAATGAAAGGAAATGTATAAAAGGTAGATTGAAAGTCAGAATAGAGTGCTAACCTGGGCTTTTAAATAAGAAGGCGGTGGTGCTTGGTGCTGCTGCTTAATAACAAACAATCGTTTTATTTCGACGAAATCAGACGACTTTTTAAAGCTTCAACTGCTCCACTTTCAAGGCGTTTTAATTGATTTTATCAATTGACGGAATTATTGCTATTCGTTGGTCGGTTAGCATCTCAAAAGAATTCCTACATCTTATTGCGTGAATCTATCTGGTCAATTTTAATTTATTTGAATCCACATTTCGGGTAAGTCACTTAAAATGTTTGTGAATTTTAAAATAAGCTTTTTTTATTATTTTTTCCACCAGCTTTATATTTTTTTATTTATAAAATTAAATATTATATTTGTTTAGACAACTATCAAATAAAACCGCTAATATTGATTTAAATTGGAAATAATATAGTATTAAAATTGATTTAATGGATTATGTTGATATATTATGCAAAAGTAGAATGGGTTTTGGCTATGAAATCTAGAACAGCCCTTGGCGACAATTTTACATCGATTGCTATTCGTTCCCTTGGTAACTTAGTTGACTCTTTTTTATAGTCTAACGGAATAAAAAAAACTAATCAATAATTATTGATATTTATTTCTAAATGTTTATATTAAAAGAGAAAAACAACGGAAACCCCATTTCGGGGTAATAATATTATTGTTAGTGAAGCTGCTAAAATGTAGTTTTATGATTATTTTTTTACATTTTGATTAGCTTACACTGTAGAAATTCCAATTACTGTACTGTACTTTTTTTCAAAACAGATGACCAAATTGTCAACACATTTAAATACTTTTATCAATTTCTGTAATTGATGTTTTACAATTTGACATTATCTTATCTCTTGTTAATAGTATGTATAATTTTGCCAGTGCTGATTTTTAGTCGCATGAATACGAATTTACTTGACAGTGCAATTGCTTGAAGTTTACATTACAGTACCATACAAGTTACAGTAAAAACTAAACGAATTATTGATTTTCTATTTTTAAGAAAAAACGTAATGCAGGGAAGCACTAATTTACTTAATTAATCTGCAGGATAAATTAACAGTGTTTATATTTGGTTTCCTCTGCCATTTAAAATAATCTAAGCTTAACTTATATGAAGTACTGTATGTACCGTTATTATTTGAAATCTAAGCTTTTTTTATTAAGCGAACATTATTACATTCTGTACAGTATAATTATTATTAATGTTATCGATAAGAGCCTTAACGATTACTTTTTATCGGTTAACGATGGTTATTATATTCATAGAACTAGTTTTAGTGTAGTTAACAAATTTAGCATTTTACCTATACGTAAAATAACATAACTTAGCTTTAAAACTGATAAAAGAAAAGAAAAAAAGAAGGTCACTAGGGTATAGCCGGGAAATTTTCAAGTCAGTGACCTTTTAGTAATTTAGTCAAGCGGCCAAGGGCCAGTTGAAATTCATCAACGTAACTGGTCTTGAATTAAGTAAAAAAATTTGCTTGAAGCTACTGTAGTTTATAGGGTCGACTCTCAATTGGAACAGCGACACACATCCGTTTCTCATCCCTATTTAACAGATAGCTGGTTATTTGAGAAAATAGTTGTACAAATAACATGTGATAGTTGCCTACTTTTATTAGTCTAAAAAATGGTTAAATTTAAGTCTAGTTTATTGATTTAACATTTACATTTCGTTGACGAAGTTATATAATTTTTTAATGTTCTTATCCTTAACTTTAATTCGAGTTTTGTTGGATAAGAAAATGATAAAAGTTGTTTAGACTATGAAGAAAAACGAAATAAAATATAGAGGTTTGTTTACCTTAAACAATTCAAGACCTTTTTTCTTGCGTTGTTTTTGAATTATCAGCGATTTGTTTATTGAGACTTGGTTTATTTTACTTTTTAAATTTAAAAAAATTGAATATATTAATTTAAAAATTATACTTACAGTAAGTCTACGCATGTCTATGAACTAATTCGTTGTTAAGATAAATGATTTGATTAGTCTTATGTTTACTGTAGTGTTGGATTTTACCAGTTTAATATTATTATACTGTATGGTATTATTTGGGGTACTTTAGGGAATTTGCCAGCTGTCTTTTTTTTCTATGATGTCACATTTCATCCGTTATGTATAATTAATGTTGTACTTTTTAACTATACTGTACACTTGTGTTAATACACTAAATACTACATTGTATAAGTAGAATGTACAGATCGTATTATTTTTCCTGTTCATTACTTTGCTGCTGACGTATTTTTCATTTCATATTGATTTTGATCATTTGACACCTGTTAATGTTTATTTCATACAATAACACATGTGATAACGCGCATTTTGCGTCATACTGTATTCAAAAAATGGCTACTTTATTAACGCTTTTTAGTTTTAATAAAGCTATCAATTTGTTAATCGGTCAACAACAATAATGCTGTTTTTTTATTGGAAACTTTTGAGCAGTATTTTTTGCTGCAATTTCGTTTGTTGTTTTTCACCTAAATGTTAGGAGACAGAAACGAACGAGATTAATAGACAATTCAGTAATTATTATCAAAATAAAAAATATTTTTATTATAATAATTATAAAATATTCTCTTAACTGATTATTATATTAATAAATATTTTCCTGCAGTTAATGAATCGTTTTAGTTCTAATACTTGCAGTATAATAAGCAGTTTATACAGTAACATAACATGTAAAGTATTTCTCAATTATATTGGTTATAAATTGCATTTGCCAATCAAATCCGACCGACATTAGACATTGATTTAATAATTTCTATTTTTTAAAACCATAAGTTTAGCATGCAGTAAAGATGTGTTTTATGTTAGATATTCTTGAGGGGAGATTAATTTGTCACGGTGATATGCAATTTTATTCAATTGTAAGCTTATATAGTAAATGTATAGAGTTTGTTAAGTAGGTGTGCTCTAATGTCTTTTCAATGCTTCTACGTCAGCTGTGCTAGAAATGCTCAAGAGAAAAATACTGAGACAGTGTTTGTACATTTTTTGAGAGTTGTTTACTATTATGTAAAAGAACAAACATTAACACGAATTTTTTGTTGATGAGTTGCGCCATTTGCACGTTTAAAATTCTGAGCTTCAGTTACATGTGAGATGTAATAGCGAGCACACATCGAACGTATTATTTGCTTAAATGAAAGAGAAACAGCGTCACACGCTAAGTCTACACGTTGCACGTTATTATGGTAAGCAATAATATTGTACTGCATTGGTTTTAAGACTCGTATTCACTTTAAAAATACTGTACTAAAAAGAAAAGAGTAAAATATAAGCGGTCTGCCAGCTTTTAATTATCTTTTGAAGAGAGATCTCTATTGTTTTATAATGCTACAACTGCTATGAAGCTATCACCAACAGTTTTTTTTTTAAGTTGAAGGATAAGTTTATAAAAAGTGGAAAAAACCCTTCCATAAATTATGTATTGATGATATCGAGGAAAATTGAAATCTGAAAAAAAAATTTTTTTTTCTTCCATTGCTGTATTTATTTTGTGTTTATTTAATCGAATTTTAATTATCAAATTGTTTTTTAGTCATTTTGTTATTCACTGCCTCAAGTCAAGCATGTATTTGGCAATGTGAAAAATGGAGACGGTGGAAAGCAATTTCTAACAGAAGGAAAACATTTCTTATACCTGAAAGATTGCGCAATTAGTTTTCTGATAAACATCTGTATTAATTCTGTTATTACTTTTGAACCGGCTTTTTAATATTGTTGGTAGACTCATGTTTTGATTGAATCAAGTAACTGAGGTTGCTAAACAATAATAAATTTTTACTGGTATTTGTTGCTACCTGAAGGTAATGTAAGTGACGTCAGCTCGCTTGGACACTAATACGAAAATCTAACAGTGTGTTATAAATGACTAAGGAAGAAAAATAAACACTATGCCAGTATGTGGTACTTTTGAGCGTTTCTATGGTTGGCGATTTCTGCAGAATGTAAACATATTTATCACATAATTCAAAATAGCCAATTCTCATTCTTCGAAACTTTAATTTCCACACAAATTTAATTTCCAATGTACTGATAAAAACATTGTCATACGAATGAAATTTTATTGTCGTATTGTGAACTACACGAAACGTGGTGCAAACTACAAATATGCTGTATGTACGGTACTTATTCTTTTTACCTGTAAAAAATTGCACGTTTAAAAGCATCATCATTATGTGTGAATACTATGCAGCTGTTAAGTTTTTTTTATTTTGTGTATACGGTATACCGTATATATGCGATATTGTGATGTCTTTTTCTTCAATTAATCACTCATTGTTGCTGCTTATTAGTTAAAATCAATTTATTTTGATTGTATGTATTAGACTTTCTGTTTACCATTCTCATTAAGATGCTAAATTAGTTTTAACGACAAACACCCACCTTTCCAATCAATTTCACAAAGACGACTGTTGTTAAGTTAGTTGTTGCATAACTAAGCGCATTTGCTTTGTTTTAAAAGGCCAATTTTTGTCATATGTTGTAATGTTAATGAAGTGACATTTAATATTTTTTTTTTTAAATTAACGCTAAGTGAAAGTTTTGTCAGGTTTCTGTCAAATATGACGTCCTTAGCTTAATAAATTAGTTTTTTCCTGTTATTTTATAATAAAGGCTGAAATTTGAAAATCATTATTTGTCATTGCCATTACAATTCACGACTATATCTTGCCCGGTTCTTGACTTAACATGCGAAAACTTTCAGTCATACTGTATAAATAATAATTTTCCTTGGAATAATTTATCTGAAGATACCCTGTTACCTGCGCATGTATATGAAATGAAATGTTATATTTATTATGAAGTAATAATTTCATAGCATTTCTAACACCTTTCTTTTATTAATAATGTATCAAAGTTGGTACCAATGAATTCACTGTTTATTTTTGTAACTATTGTATTTTTTTGTCAAAGCTAATTCGAGTTTATTTTCAGAATCAGTTATAGAACCAGAACTGATAGTTTTAACTTATATAAAATAATTTTTGCTTTTATTTAAATGGGTTTAAAAAGGGTTTTGTTTCGTTATTTATTAGCAACCTTGGGGATATCTATGAACAGACCATTGATAAGCATTTATTAGCATCTTCGAGCTACAGGATTTGTTTGATTTATTTATTAAGTGAAAATGATACCGATTAAAGGTGCAGCACAGCATTTATCACCGATCAAAAATATAATATTCATTGTATCTTTGATCGGTGTAATATAATGCAAAAAACATACAGTGTAACAATTATGATTAAAGTATCCAGCTGTTGGAGGGCGTTGTTGGTATTTCCTATGCCACACTTTATAATCAATATTTTTGTGGCTTATTTTTCGTTTATGTAGCAATCGAAATATTTTATTTCTAAATCTAAACAATTTTATTTTCAGGCTAAACACTAAAACCTTTTCTTGCATATTGTGGTTACATTTTGAAATAGTGAGGTTTTTTGTACGTACATTGCAAATGTAATGTTGCTAAAAACTTGAAATGCATTTTAGATTATAGTGTTGCCTAAGTTTTTTGGTATTCTGTTTCGCCACAGGGAACTAGAAACTGACATTTTCGATGAATAGACCTTGAATGTACCTTTAATGCCTTGTACGTGTTTTTCGAATCGATTGACTAAAAACTGACCGTTGAATGTTGAATTTATATTAAAAGTAGAGCGATGGTCTAAATTATAAACGAATGTTATGTATTTGTGTTGATTTCATAAGTTTTAATGGTGCCATCATTCGACATGTACACATTAGATGACTTTTAGGTATACATAACGCTATTGTGTTGTGTATTTTAACTACACGTGTGAATTAAGGTTTGTTTATCGTTTGTTTAGCTTAAATAAGGTTTTCATAGCCTTTCATTGAATTTGTTGGGTTAAATGCTTTCACTTTTTCAAAATTAACAATTTGCTGACTTGTATCGCTATTATAATAATGGGTTTCTTTTGATTTGTCTGAGGTATTTTCCTAACTTGCATTTGAAGCGAAGTACTAACTAAAACTAATCCGGGCCCACACGTAATGTAGTGATATCTGATCAAGTATTCAGTCTTGCGGTGAAATTGCTATGAAGCGTAGAAGTTTCAAAGAATAAGCAATATTTAAATTCCCGTAAACAAATTAAACTTGTTTAAGTATCTACTGTATTGTATTCAGCTTTACAATATGATCGTTTTTTGAACTGCAAATAACAATAATGGTTTAATTAAGTTGTTTCATAATCATTGTCGATGAAATATATAAAACTACAACATAATAATAGCCGTGTTTGAATTTGGAAATTATAATTGCAAATTTGCTTATGACTAATACTGATTTTCATTTATTGATGTTTTTATTCAATCCAAATGACATTGATCAAGTTTTTGATGGTCATTTCTAAAGTATAATATTCATGGATCTTTTAAAAACTTTTTGAGCTGTAGAGAAGTAGTGAATATAACATACTGATAATTTCTAAGTAGACGATATCTATTTTGAAAGTCAACGAAGTTATATAGTTTGTTTTCATATTTTTGATTGCTGTTTTCTTAAGTCAAAGGTTTCAATATCGTTTTTGTTTTGTGGAAGGTCAGGCAGGCTTAAAATAAAGATGATCGATTTACAATATTTGTCATAGTACGTGGCCATACTGGCCTATAATACGTTAGATGTTTGTCTTTCTTACAAGTTAGACATACGGCACAATGGATAAAATTATGCAATGTGGTCATATAATATTATAATATTCAAAGTACAACGATATAAAATTTTGTTTGTATTTGAGTTACTGTAAATGCATATTTAACTCGTTTAAGTAACTTTATATGAAATTTAATTAATTTTTCAATTTTCTTTTCAGTTGTGAAATTGTGTTAATGTAAACAAAATGCCGAGCCTTAACGGAGTTAATGGTGACGTCGAATCAAAAGTAAATGGTTCTTCTGTTCGACAAAGTTATAATTCGAACGGCACAAATGGCAGTATTAATGGCAACCACAACGGTAATCACAATGGCATGAACGGTGACAGTAATGGAGTGACAAATGGACACTCGACAACAGCAAAAATGCCCAAGTGGGAAGTCACTGAAGATATTGTTATATCGGGCATTGCCGGTCGATTTCCAGAATCAGATAACATCCAAGAGTTTCGTGATCATCTAATGAATGGCGATGACATGGTAACGGACGATGAACGTCGATGGCCATCAGGTAATTAAACGTTTGAAACTGTACTAAAAATCGACTACATTATTATGCGAGAATCAAAGTATTGCAGTTTTATTGCTACCCAGAACTTAACTCTTCCTTATACAGTTAAAATTTAGTACTTAAAAATATATGATAAACATTTGACTTGAAACTTTTTATTTTAATTAATACGTGAGCTACATTACAAGTTATAATTTAATCTATTTAAATTTGTTGTTAAATTGTCTGCACACAACAATTGTAAACACAATTGAAAGTCTTAACGAGTTATTGTTTAAGATGGTTAATTACACGATTGTTATTGAACCAATTGTTATTGTGTTGCAGAAAAGTTTAATAAGTTTGGGCTGTTAGTTAACTTATAGGAATTACGAATGGACGTGTACTGTATAGTTATATGGGAATTGCCAAAAATAGTAGATTACACAAGAATATTGCTAATGCTAGAATTTTTTTTGGTGATTTTGAAATTATTGCCAAGGACACGCGAAGTTTCTCGTATGAACTCAAAACTGTTAAACATAGTCGTTGTCATCAACAAATAAGATTCCCTTTTGTTTAAATGGGATTTACCAAACTTAATAATGAAACATAAATATCTTATGCAACAGTTGATAGATGCATTAGCGAGGAGTTGACATTTATCGAATACAAAATTTAAAACTTAGTATTTTTGAAGTACCTACATGTCAGTGTCAATTTCGAGAAGATATGCTTTTTTTGGGGCGGGTTAGGGTTGGATCTGACGTCAGTTTTTGGGTTATTAGAATTTCTGCTCGTTTTTCGTTGTCACGTTACTTTGATGATACGTAGAAATAATTCTAATTATCGATAAAAGAAAATTCAAATGACTATTTATAGTATTTATTTTTTCATTTGATAGCTTTTGATTGACCAATTAGCGTTAACTAATGAGGAAATGAGTAAGAAAGCAATAATTTTGCAAGTGCTCGTCATGCAATAAATATTAAATAACAAGCTAGGCCAAATCCGGCTTCGTTAAAAAGGACATTTAATACTATTTAAAACTTAATTTTAGCAGAGTTCATCATTTGTCATTATGTAATGTTAGTATTGCTTACTAAATCCGCTTTGATATCTTATTTTTTTTAAAAAAAATGATGCAGTTCGGTAAAGTGTTTCAAATGTTGAGTTAGACTAGCATTGTTAATGAAAATACTGTATAATAGTTTAAGGTCATGAAACGCTTTAATTTTTAGGTTAACAGGTCTAGTTCAAACGCAGTTTATAATGCCTTTGATATGGTGTGAATGTCAGAATGTGTTACTTGTACATGAATATTTAAGATAGCCAGAAAAAAAACGGCAGTGGTCAACGGGAGGTAAAAAAATGTTATAGTAGGCTTTTGTTGAGAAGATTAACAATAAAAAGGTGTGTTGTAGAAATACAAGTTTAGGTTGGCAGAGAAGTTTTTTTTTTTTTTTAATTTTTGGTCATCTTTTTATCTATTTGTATCTATTTTTCCGGTTTATAGCGGTTAATGTAAACATTTGAAATTACGGTTGATCCATTCAAAAAATATCTTATAATAATTTTAACATTTTATTTATTTACATCTTAGAAAAAAATATTGTAGATAACAAAATTCTTGGAATACAAACTACAACAGACGACGCAAAATGTAGAACTTTTATGAATTATTTATTATCTCTCTGCGTTTATATTTTTCATAAATGGAATTAGTTCATGAATACTCTTTATTTGAATAAAACGGTTTCAAGTACATTTAATATCGGGCAAATACGCCTTTTAATAAAGACAGTTTAGTTGTTTTTGGTAATGAACAATAAAAATGAAAATATGCTTAAAGTATACTTTTAAGACAACGGGCTAAGTTATCATAGCAGTAACTAAATTTTATGATGGACATCAAGATACAATTACTCAAGAGTACAATATTAAATTACGATAGTTTCCTGTTTATTGTTATCTAGTACTACAATTTATTTGACCTTTATATTACGGAATATAAATACAGTAAATCCTTGGATTTAAATTGGTTTAACTCTTAAGAAAACTCTTATATTGTGTTGTTAAATTGTTTAACAAAGGGCGATTTTTTAAAACGTATTAAAAGTGCATTCATTATGCGAACAGTATTTTCAATAATTTATTGCAATTCGTTACTGGTAATGATTAACTTATTTAGAGTATGCAAAATCATTGAACTTGCATACGGAGATTAAAGTATGCTAATTTCATTGATATTTAAGATAAAGATTTTTAAAATTAAACGTACTGCAGCAAGTAGGCACTTTTACGTGTTTGCTAATAAAAATTGAAAACATGTCTTTGCGAATTTAAAGTACAGAAGTTTAATATGTATATACTGTACAGTGTGCAGAAGTTTAATATGTTAAGTCATCTTTATTTTTGTACCATCTTTTTTTTAAAAAAAATAAGTACTTTTAGTCAAATTAAAACAATAAGATACGTTGTTAGAATATTTTTTTTTATAATATTACAACAGGAATTTTTATGGTCAATGTTAACTACATATTGAGAAACTATCGTAGTTTTTCTGGTTTGTACAACTATGCATTTAAAAAATGGACCGAAATCGATCTTTATTCAAGTTTTTTTTAATGCAAAAATAGCGATGACCTAAAATATTTTTTAACATTTACTTTTTAAAGTATATTTATTTTAATTGCCAGTATAACGGCAATAATGAAATTTTTATTTTGAATTATCTTTTCCTTATGATATTTTATTTTTTTTAAAACTTAGTCAACTGAAACTTTTGTGTTCTTTTATTTAAAATGCTTATTCAAGTGTTAAGATTGTGTTGCACGGTCAAATGAGTTGAGGTGAAGTGTTACATCTTAATTGCAGGAGGATAATATGTAAATACACTACATGAAAGAGGAAAATATTTTTGAGAGACTAGAATATTAATAAAGGGCATTTCAATTTTTCATAGTGATAAAAATTAGGACATTTAAAAAAGTTGTGTATTAATTTGCAGTATTATATCAATTATTTTAAAAATGGATGTTTATTTTTTGTGAACAAGTCAAGGAAAATGAATTTCAAAAAAATGTGGGTTTTTATGGTATAATTAAATTGATATACAGTAATTCGTTTATAATTAATGAAATTACAAATAAATACTGTAAATAAACATGACTGATTTTTTTAAAAGGTATTTTTGGCTTACCAACAAGAACTGGAAAGCTGAAGGATCTTTCCAGATTCGATGCCACCTTTTTTGGTGTCCATGCCAAACAAGTCAACAACATGGATCCTCAAATTCGAATGCTTTTGGAACTGACACACGAGGCTATCGTCGATTCTGGTAAAATATCAAATATAATTATTATTAAAAACCTGCAAGTTATTATGGCTTTTTTCTGCATATGTGATCGTGCAATTTTAAACTAAACAAACTGCAAATAATTATAATTTAAGGTTAATAAAAAAATGCAGTCTGGAAGAAAGAGCATAATAATTGTTGGGAATAAGCACACGTCTAGACATAATCTACTATTTTATTTAGGTTACAATCCCAACGATTTGCGTGGTAAAAAAGTTGGAGTTTTTATTGGGGCTAGCAATGCTGAAACCTACGAGGGTATTGAAGAGGACCCTGAAAAAGCCACTGGATACTTATTGACAGGCTGTTGCCGTGCAATGTTTGCCAATCGAGTCTCTTATTCATTTGATTTTAAAGGTAGTTTAGATTTTTATTTATTATAATTGAATTGCGTGCTTCATTAGTTTGTTTTTTTTTTAATTTTTAGGTCCAAGTTACACAATAGATACGGCTTGTTCATCAAGCTTATTGGCTTTGGATCAAGCCATGCTGTCCATTCGTTCTGGACAATCGGACGCTGCAATTGTAGGAGGAGTTAATCTTTGTCTGAAACCTCAAACGTCGATAAATTTTAACAAATTAGGCATGTTGTCAACTGAAGGAAAATGCAAATCTTTTGATGCGTCAGGTACTTTAGCTTAACGTATATACGTGTATAATATTATAATAAAGTAATTACATTTTTTATTAACAAATCTTTTAATAATATAGCCAATGGGTATGTTAGAAGCGAAGCGGCTGTTGTCATTTTTTTGCAAAAATCAAGTTGCTGTCGACGATTGTATTCAACTGTTGTTCATTCAAAATCAAACACTGACGGCTACAAAGATCAAGGTAATGATAATTATTCAGATGTGTATAATTAGGTTATATTGTAAGTAGGTTATAATAATTACATTTTTTTTCTTTTCTAGGAATTACTTATCCATCAGGTGAAGTCCAGAAGCAACTAATTCTTGACGTATATGCTGAAGCTGGAATTAAGCCAAGCGATATCTCATACATCGAAACTCATGGAACTGGAACCAAAGTAGGCGATCCTCAGGAAGTGAACAGTATTACTGACGTCTTCTGTAAAAACAGAAAAGATCCTTTGTTGATTGGATCAGTAAAGTCTAATATGGGACATTCCGAACCTGCATCAGGTAAACTTTAAATTATTATTATTTTGTTTAAATAGTTGTTAATTTTTATCCTATTTCTTTATCGTATAGGTTTATGCTCAATTGCCAAAATTGTTATTGCAATGGAGGAAGGAATTATTCCTGCAAATCTTCATTACCAGTCTCCAAATACCGATCTTGTTGGTTTATTGGATGGTCGTTTGAAAGTTGTTGATCGAAACATTCCTTGGAATGGTGGATTAGTTGGAGTGAACGGATTTGGATTTGGCGGTGCAAACGTTCATGTGATTTTAAAATCTAATCCAGTGCAGAAAATTCCTATCAGTACTCCTGTCAAAGCTGATGGAATTAAGATGTTTAATTTTGCTGGACGAACTGAAAGCAATCTTCAAGACATTCTAAAAGAAGTAGAAGTAAATTCAAAAGATAAAGAATTTTACCATTTACTCAGTAAACAAGCTTCTGCTCCGTTGAATACTAATCCATACAGAGGCTTTACTCTTTTAAATAGCCCAGAACCAATTTGTGAGATCAGGGTAATACCATTTGCATTTGAGTGTAATTAACAAAAATTTTAATATGTTTGAGTTTTGTAGAGATGTGCTCCTGATAAAAGACCAATTTGGTATGTGTTTGCTGGCATGGGTTCGCAATGGAAAGGAATGGGTCGTGATATGTTGAAATTAGAAGTCTTTTATAAATCAATTTTGAGAGCAAATGAGATTTTGAAACCATATAACGTCGATCTATTGAACTTGATTTTGAGTGACGATGATAAAACTTTTGAAGGCATAATGCATTCATTTGTTGGCATTGCTGCTATTCAGGTATTTTCAATCGTTATACAAATCTTAAATCATTATTTTACAATGATATTATTGTAAAGGTTGCATTGGTGAACACATTGAAAGTAATTGGTCTGGAACCAGATGGAATTGTTGGTCATTCAGTTGGTGAATTAGGATGTGCTTACGCCGATGGTTGCTTCACAGATGAACAAACCATTTTAGCTGCTTATTGGAGAGGTCGTTTAGTTGAAGATGGTAAATTGCCTGAAGGCGCTATGGCTGCTATCGGTAAGTTAAATTTTGAATATTACATTTCAATAAGTCGATTGCTACGTTTAGTACAGTAACTTAATCGTTATTAATGTTTTTGAAGGTTTGACATGGGATGAGGCTAAACGTCGTTGTCCTGAGGGCGTTGTACCCGCTTGTCATAATGCCATTGATACAGTAACTGTGTCTGGTCCAGCTGAAAAAGTTTTGGAAATGGTTAATCAGCTAAAAACGGAAGGAATATTTGCTAAAGTTGTTAATAGTGCTGGTGTCGCTTTCCATTGTCATTTTATGGCACCAATTGCCCCAATGTTGCACAAAGCTTTGGATCAAGTAATTATTGATCTGCTATTTAAAATGCGTATTTCTGTAGTTTTAACACTTTTTCTTTATAATGTTAAGGTGGTTCCGAATCCTCAACCACGTACCAAGAGGTGGGTTAGTTCATCGATTCCAGAAGCACAATGGCTTACACCACTGGCTGCCACATCATCTGCTGCTTACCATGTTAATAATTTGATTAGCCCAGTGTTGTTTCAAGAAGCATTAACTTCAATTCCTAAAAATGCGTTTGTAATTGAAATCGCACCTCACAGTTTGCTTCAGGCTATTCTTAAGCGATCGTTGGGAAGCGAAATAACTTATGGTGGTTTGATGAAGAAGGATCAAAATGACGGATTAGTGCATTTTTTGACTACTCTTGGAAGGTTAGTTAGCTCAATAATTTTTATTTTAATAGCGTATTAAATGATTTTAATTTTTAGATTATATATAAGTGGTTTAACCATGGAAGTGTCAGCGTTGTATGATTCAATTAAGTACCCTGTACCTCGAGGAACTAAAATGATTTCACCTTTAATTGCTTGGGATCATTCTCAAGCTTGGCAAGTGGCTAGCTTTGAACAGTTTCTTGGAGGTGGATCTAGTGGCGGTGCTCAACTTTCAGTTGAGATTGATGTATCTAATCCAGAATCGAAAGATTCTTATTTACTTGGACATGCAATTGATGGCCGTGTTTTATTCCCAGCCACAGGCTATATGGTAAATTCATTTTTAAATAACATTTTGAGTTTTGTTATTGATGTTGATGTTTGTGTAGATTCTTGCTTGGAAAGCATTGGCTCGATTAAGAGGTAAAGAATATTGCCAAATGCCAGTTGTTTTTGAAAATGTGACGCTTCAAAGAGCAACCATTTTACCAAAAACTGGTTAGTATGAATAACGGCAATGTTAGCATTATAAATGTATTTTAATAAAATGTTTTTACAACTGTGTTAGGCTCAGTAAAATTTTTAGTTGGCGTCATGGTCGGTGGTGGAGAATTTGAAATAAGTGAAGGTGGAAGCATTGTAGCGTCAGGAAAAGTTTATGAGCCAGAAGATGGCACTTTGTCATACAAAGACTTGATTGAAATTCCCGAAAACACGTCAGATTATTTAAAAATGAATTCAAAAGATATTTATAAAGAACTGCGTTTAAGAGGATATGAATATGGTCCTGCATTCCAAGGCATTTTAGAATCAGACAATGAAGGTAAATTAAATTTTTAAAAGCAACTTGATTTATGTTATATTTTGTTATTATTCCATAGGAAATACTGGCAAGTTGAGATGGGATGGCAATTGGGTTTCTTTTGTCGACACCATGCTGCAATTTTCAATCATTGAAAACACTTCCAGACTTCTTCGTTTACCTACTAGATTTCAATACGCAAAAATTAATCCCAAGGAGCATCCTTTGCTGCAATCTGATGAAAGTGAGTAGAAAAAGTTTTGAAACGTGCTTCAATATTAAGTTTTATTTATTTTATTCGTATCAGTTCTTGAAGTTCCAGTTTACATGGACACTGTTATTGACGTTTGTATTTCTGGAGGTGTTGAGCTTAAAGGTTTAAAGGCCTCAGTTGTAAATAAAAGACCGTCGACACAAGCTGAGCCATGCCTTGAGCAATATCGATTTGTACCTTTTATTGAGAAAAGGTAAATCTTGTAGGCTGTTAATAATTAATTAAAATATTCAAAACGAAAATTAATTTTAGATGTTTGAACGGACCGTATGGAATCGAAAGTCAGATTAAGAATTACAATGAATTGTGCACGGAATTGATTATTCAGAAAACTAAGCATTTGGT
The DNA here is from genome assembly GCA_013389785.1 of Helicorthomorpha holstii. Lineage (NCBI taxonomy): Eukaryota > Metazoa > Arthropoda > Diplopoda > Polydesmida > Paradoxosomatidae > Helicorthomorpha > Helicorthomorpha holstii. The sequence goes on along the minus strand of JAAFCF010006596.1, from coordinate 28,870,776 downwards.
TTCTCAAGGATCTAATTATTTACCAAGTTCAGTTGTTTTAGAGGAAATTGCAAGTATGCCAACAAGTAAAAGGGACATAAATGAGACTATTGAGAAATTCTTGGCTGAAACTAAGTTGAGACCAAATTACTTAAATGTAATATTTAAATTTAGTGATTTATTTTGCAAAATTATTAACGGTTGTTTGTTTTTATTTAGTTTCTCACAAGCGTTTTCAACCTTAAAGTAGACGGTGACTTTAAAACAAATGTTTACAATCTAATTCAGCAAAGTTTGCCTGAATTGAGCAACGATAGTTTGCTATCTGCCATATTGGAACAGAGAGTACTACAGCCTTGTTTAGACATTATTCACGAAAATGCACCAAGCAATCGTATTAAAATTATGGAAGCCGAGGCCACTGTTGGAAAATTGTTTCCTCGAGTTGTAACTCTTTTGAACTCCAGACTATTGACTCAGGTACTGGAGTTACATTTTCAAAACGAAATTATTATTAATTGCTTTTGAAATTACGATTTAGATCGATTGTTATGCTGCGGACATTGATACTAGTACCCTGAACAATGAAGAACTGGACAAATTTAACGTGAAACCCGTGAAATGGGATGCACGAAGTGATGTCGTTCCTCAAAATGCAGACGAACTTCATTTGCTGTTTGCCTATAACTTCCTTACCAGAAATGCCAAGGAACTAAATTCTAGAATTCAGATCTTACTTAGAGCAATAAAGGAGGGTGGATTTTTGCTGTTGATAGAGAAAACGGATAGTTGTGTAGCAACTAAATTTTTAGACGCACTTAAGGAAGACCCAGTCGAACCTTTATCAAGAGATATTTTACTAAAAGCATTCCAGTCAGAAGGTTTGGAAGTCATCGCTGAGAAAGTTGACGGAATTATTTCTTCAGTTTTCTTACTTCGAAAAGTAAGTTTTAAAGTATCACTTTTATTATGTGCACTATTTATAGCCTTATGTTGAAAAGGTAAAACAGCTGGCAACACCTGCTAATACATCAGTGATCTTAATTGAAGAAAACAAATACGAATCATGGGTGGAACCTGTCAAAGAAAAATTAAATTATTTACAAGAACAAAATATTGATGAAAAACTGTGGTTAATTGCCCACGATGCTCCGTCAAACGGTATAATTGGATTAGTCAATTGTTTACGCCTTGAAGCTGGTGGAGATAAAATCAGGTAAAGCGTAGATTATGAATTTATTATAAATTTATATTTAAAATAATTTTGATATAGAGCTATTTTCAACGCATCTTTGGATTATAACAAGAAGAAGCTGTTTTATGAAGACCCTGTCAAAGCTTTACATTCCATTTATGAAAATATTGTGGCAAGAGATTTACTGATCAGCGTTTACAGAGATGGAGTTTGGGGAACTTACCGTCATTTACCATTGGGCTTTGGTATTTATATTTAACTATTTGTCAAATGAGATTTTTAACATTAATATTAAATTTTAATATACAGATACTGACACGAACACAATCAAAACTGAACACGCGTATGTAAATATTATGACTAGAGGTGATTTGTCTAGTTTACGTTGGGTTGAGTCACCATTGAAACACAACAGCATTAATACAATCGAAAACCGAAATTTGTGTAAAGTTTACTACACATCCCTTAATTTCAGAGATGTCATGTTAGCTACAGGAAAGTTGCCACCTGATGCTATTCCAGGTAAAACACGTCAATAAACTGAATAGCCACTTTGTTAACATTTTTATATGTGAAGGTGATTTGGCAAGCAAGGATTGTCTTCTTGGAATGGAATTTGCTGGTCGAGATTTGAATGGCAGGCGAATTATGGGATTGGTGTCACATCAAGGTATGGCTACGTCAGTTGTTTATGATCCAGATTTTGTATGGGAAGTCCCTAGCAACTGGTCTCTTGAAGATGCTGCTACTGTTCCAGTTGTTTACACTACGGTAACGATATTAAATTAAATTTTATTGCGGAATATTTTAAAAATCATTTGTTTTTGAATTAAAGGTATATTACGCTTTAATTGTGAGAGGAAATCTGAGGAAAGGTGAATCGATATTAATTCATTCAGGCAGTGGTGGAGTTGGACAAGCAGCGATTTCAGTGGCACTTAGTCTGGGTTGCGAAGTGTATACTACTGTTGGTAAGAACTTCATTTGCTTTAAGTGTGATAACTTATTTTGAATTTTAATATTACATTTTTTATTTATGATTTAATAGGAAGTAACGAAAAAAAGAACTTTTTGAAGAAGTTATTCCCTCAACTGAATGATCGAAATTTCGCAAATTCAAGGGATTTGACATTTGAGCAAGATATAATGCGTGCAACTAGAGCTAAGGGTAATTTAAAAAATACTGTTTAAAAGAGAATCTTTTTAGTGAATTTTACTATAGTATTAAAACTATTGTTATTTAGGTGTGAATGTGGTTTTGAATTCGTTAGCTGAAGATAAACTTATGGCCAGTGTTCGATGCCTTTCACAGCATGGTCGATTCTTAGAAATTGGCAAATTTGATTTGTCTAATAACACTCCACTTGGTATGGGTGTGTTTTTGAAAAACATCAGTTTCCATGGAATTTTGCTCGACGCTATTTTTGGCGATAATAATACGGACAAACGTCTTGTTGGTGAATTATTAACTTCAGGCATTAAATCCGGCGCTGTTCGACCTTTAGCCAAGAGTGTATTTGATAAAAACGATCTTGAAGCTGCATTTAGATTTATGGCTACTGGAAAACATATAGGAAAAGTTGTGCTAAAGGTTAATTGAATAATTCGATGCAATTGTGAATAATGAATACTAATGTGAGCATTTTATAGATTTCTGATGAGGAATCACAAGCAGTGGTTTCTCCTAAACCTGTATATGTTAATGCTATCCGTAGAGCGTCTTGTCATCCAGAAAAGTCTTACATAATAACGGGTAATTTACACTTTTTAATATTAAAATTTCACTGGTTTTAACATTTTTTATGGTTTGTTAGGTGGTCTTGGAGGTTTTGGTTTGGAATTAGGACATTGGCTGGTTGAAAGAGGAGCTAGAATAATAATTCTAAGTTCAAGAAGTGGCGTTAAAGACGGATACCAAGCTCGATGTATTCGAACATGGAAGAAAAATGGAATTGAAGTTCTCATTTCTAAACATGATGTGGCAACATTGGAAGGAACAGTTAAATTAGTAAATGATGCTACTAAATTAGGACCTGTTGGCGGAATATTTAATTTGGCTATGGTAATTGATTAGTTATGATTTTATCTGCAGTTTAAACTTATGTGATGGTTTGAAATAGGTTTTGAGGGATGCGCTAATAGAAAATCAGACAGTAGAAAACTTTATTGCGGTCGGAAATCCGAAAGTTTATGGTACACACAATTTAGACATAGTGAGTCGTGAGAAATGTCCATTGTTGGATTGGTTCGTTGCTTTTTCATCCGTAAGCTGTGGAAGAGGAAACGCTGGACAATCTAACTATGGTTTTGCAAATTCGGTTATGGAAAGAATCTGTGAATCTAGACAGAAAGACGGTTTGCCAGGTAAATATATTTTAATGGGAATCTCAAACGAAAAGAGACTAATTTACCGGTTCATGTTTATTTTCTCTCCAAATAATTAAGGTTTGGCTATTCAGTGGGGAGCAATCGGAGATGTTGGTATTGTGTTAGAAACAATTGGTAATAACGATACTGTAATTGGTGGTACATTACCTCAAAGGATAACGTCATGCTTATCTACATTGGACACATTCCTCAATCAACCTCACGCTGTTGTGTCAAGTTTTGTCATGGCTGAAAAGCATGGCCCTAAAAACGATGGTGGACAAAAGATTAATTTAGTTGAGGCAATCGCCAATGTTTTGGGTAATTAATGATTTAAATTTGACAATAAAACGTACTATTGAATTTCTAAAATCGAATTTGCAATGTAGGTATAAAAGATGTGAAGTCTTTAAGTCCTGATGTGACATTGGCTGAACTTGGAATGGATTCACTTATGGGTGTTGAAATCAAACACGCTCTTGAAAGGAACTTTGACGTAATATTATCAATGAACGACATTCGTCAGTTGAGTATTCGAAATCTACACGCAATTAATAACGGCGAAGGAGTGCCTTCGCGAGGACAAGAATCATCCCAGAAAAAGTCTTCAACGGAAGGAAAAGCTAATACCAAAGAAGAATCGATGAAAATTTGGAGGTAAGATTTTTGCCAATTTCATTACTTTACTAACATCGTTTATAAATGAAGTTTGATTGTGGTCATTGGGTTACAAGTAATCAATTGTTTGGTGGAGGTGCAATCGGTTTTGGTGGTGGGTTTTATATACTTGTGTTGTATAATGCGTTTGCTTACGTTTTGTCTAACCGGGTTGTCTAATGCTTGTAACGTTGAAGTTTCATCCGTTCTTTTACTTTGTTAACGACTCTAACGTGTAAAATATTGTTTTTTGCATGCGCTTACTTATTGAAGCTTTTAATTATCATTAACGGTAATATCATTGCATGTCAAAACTGACATAACTCATCATTTTAACCAGCATGATGGCTCCTAACAGTAACTATTGTGAAATATTCAGCCACGTTATTATGTGAACTGTATTACGAATTGGTCCTTTTTTGTTTTCTGTTCCGCCTGTGCTTTATGTTCATGCAGCCAAGCCCGTCCTCTATCCTCCAATCATAATTCATCAGGAAACATACACATAGGACAAAGCCCATATCCTGAGAACGGTCACAATACTTCACCTTTTCGTTTTGGCCTTGTCGATTGGACCAGGTACGTAAGGCTGGTTTAAATTTTTGTCTTCACATTGTAAAACTGTTTTGGTGGTGTTGGTAAATGTTGTTGGGTGTTGGGAGCAGACATTGTAGTCTTGTTTTGAACAGCTCTAGGTTTGTATGCTAAAAACGATGTATAATCCATTTACAGGTTCCAAAAACAATATCGATTCAGCTACCAACAGAAGAAAATTATTTATATGTTTGTTTTGTGAGAGTTTTCTAATTTTTTTGTTTTGAATGTAGATTTGACCTGCAGAATCTCATTCCTCTTCAGTGTGTGGTGCCTCTAAATTCGGTTACTAAAGGCTCTCCGTTGTTTATCTTACATCCAATTGAAGGATCAACTATCTCTTTAATTACATTGGCTAGCAAATTATCATGCCCAGTGTATGGTGTCCAGTGCACAGCTACAGCTCCCTTAGCATCAATTGAAACACTGGCTTCACATTATATCGAAGTATGCTCATTGTGACTTTAATGTTCGTAATTATTGTATTCATATATGGGCTATTATAGCAAATTCGATTAACACAACCTGAGGGTCCACTGAACATAGCAGGATATTCATTTGGAGCTACGGCTGCTTTTGAACTGGCTACTCAAGTTCAAGCAGCCAATCCAGACAATCTTAATATGGTGAAAAATTTAATATTATTAGATGGTTCGCATTGCTTTATTACAAGCTATATCGAAGGTAAATTAAGATATAATCAACAATCGTTTTAATGTGCCGATATTTTAAATCCATATTTATTACAGATGGCTACAGAAGCCGACTAAACATGAAAGAAGTCAGTCAAGGTGAAGTTGACGCACTCTGCACATTCATGTTACAATTTACACAAATCGATTATTTCAAAGTAGGTGTCAATGTTAATGTATATAGTTATCGTAGCTATTAATAACTTCTGAATTTATTTTTTGCAGGTTAAAACAGAGTTGATGAAACTCCCAAGTTGGGATCAACAAGTCCAACTAACTGCTGACATTTTAATGAAAACTGGCAAATTTAAGCGCCAACAAGACATCGCTATTGCAGCTAACTTTTTCCATAAGTTGTTGCTAGCATCTTACCTCTACAGTCCAAAAAGGAAATTCTTTGGTGATATAACATTAGTTAGGGCGTTGGAAAATAGAAACGCTAATGACACATTAGGCCCTGAATATGGTTTAAAAGAGGCACGTAGATAATTATTCCATAATTATATGTTCAAAAATCATTAGTAAAGTTTTTGATTACTAAATAAATTGTTTATTGTTGTAGGTCTGTACCGGTAATGTGAATGTTAACGTTGTGGAAGGTGACCACGACACCTTTATATTAGGAAGCAACGCTGAGAAGTGTGCCAACATAATAAACGCTATATTCGACCGGTGAAGAAATTAAGCAGAAAATAACTTTTTTTTATTATTATTAGACATAAATGTGTTAATATTTGTGCCTGTTTATTTAATGCTAATATTTGAAGATGAGAAAATTGATAATTATTTTAACGAAGCACAAACAGACGTCCGTGCACTTTAGTGTGTGCTCTTTATGGCTACGTTTTAATTATTTTTTATATAATTGTTCAAATGTATATTTTTTATTGTCTTTTAACCCTGTTAAGTATGGTTAAAGTTGTGTATAAATGGGTATAAACAAAGTTTACATAAAAGCAAATTTCGCTTAACCTTTTAAGAGAAATTTGTAATCTCCGGTTTGATGATAATTATATCCATTCTGTTCCTAATATTGTACCGTACACGTATTCACCAATTTATGTAACCATCTACTGTACTTTCTAAATTAGTTGTTTTAATTGAAAGGTGGGAAAAAAAGAAACTAATCTATAGAAAACGAAATCACTTTTCTATTTTATCGCATCGAAAATAAAACTTGTTTGCAACAAATAAATTCATTCTATAATTAAAGATAAAATTCAGTATAATAAGACAGTAAGTAGTATTTTCAATTGGTGAAGTTTTCAATCTATGGGTGTTGTATAAATATTAAATAAATTTTATTAAGATTCATGTAAAAAATATCGCAAATAAGAGATTAGCAGTTCAATGATAATTGGAAGTGAAGTTAGGGAACTGATCTTGCGGTTATATTTGATTTAGTACAAAAATAATGTACTGAGATTTTAACTACATTGGGCGAATGTTTGAATTTAAAAAAAAATAAAGGGTTTAAACAAATATTGTTTACATTTTATTTTAAAGGGCCACAAAAGTCAAAGTAATTCGATAATTATAGTCTTGAACAATGAATAATTTATCAAAATATAAAAAAAAAAATTATAATTAAGTTATATGGTAAGAAATATCAGAAAATTGATAAAATTAAATGCACATAACTGCACGTAACATGTACACTTTTAACTGCTTTCGGATAATTTCCACAGCTCATTACATAACTGAAATGGAGATGTCTTACGGTTGTCATATTCAAAGGTTTGTGGACCACTTGGCAAAATAATATCTTTAGAAATGATTTATTAAGGATAACACCAACATCTTAGTAACAAATATTTTGAAACATAAAATTATATCTATAAAGGATACATCCACTAATCAGATGACTTGATGGATTTGTCTTCCAAGTCACTGCCGTTGTTAGAGTGTACAATTTCAGCTCGTTTCTAAAATGAATGTCCGTAAATTATCGGAATTAAAGAGAAGTACTGTGTAGACTATGTCTATTATCAATGATTCATTACATTCGTTTGACGTAATCACTGATCATTTCCAGTTTAGCTCTTGTCAACTGATTGGTTTGCTCTTGCATTTTGTTGATCGTAGTGGTGATTTTTAATGACAGTTCTGTAACAAAGAGTTAAGAAAGGCAATCCAGTAATAAGTTAAATGTATAATATTAGATTTCTGTTATAAAGTATTAAAGGATATCTATGTCGACAGCTCAATATGGCATTCTTATCCGCCTTGGCTTCTTCAGCAACAATTGAACTGGATACGAGATCAGGTTTTCTTTGAAATTCCTTGTAATTGTTTACCAATTCCTTACAAACTAATTGTTCGTATATAAAAATTTTAAAATGGTATTACTGTATTCGCATTGTTCATGTTTGTTTTTTCTAACCTTCAACTTGTTGCTGGAAATCTGCCATCGTTTTAGCAGTTGATTCCTGTGTGTTTTTCCAGTCATAGTTAACGTATTCTATGCTCTCTGATACACTTTTAATAATGTCAAATAAGTCAAGATTACTCGAAGGCTCCATCGAACTTTGTGCTCCGATAGTTAATTCCATCGGTAAAATTCAGAGTTATGGTGTTGGACCCAAAAATGGACTTGCAAACTTCAAAATAAATTTGAAACCGACTTAAAGCAGACATTAAGACCGCTACCACTACGTGGCAGCACTGGCTGGTCAACGAAAAATAAATAGTGATCAGCCGTTACGCTTAGATAAGGTAAAGTGATAAAATAAGTTTCAATGAAAGTGAATAGCGATCAGCAATTACGCTTTAAACAAAAAGAAAGTTTCACTAGGTGGCTGTTTAAAAACAGTTTACGAAACAGTTTCATATAGAGAGCTTCACTGGAATCACCTTAAATGAATACCAAGAACGTATGTCACTCTACATTTGCATTTGAAAAGGCTTTTAATTACATTTCACAATATTAAATACTATACGCATTTCAGCTGATGTTAACATGGAAATATCTAATTTGGTGATTACTAAAAAACAACTTCAACCGAAAAAGTATTTGAAGAGGAGCTGACCATTCATCATAATTTATTATGGATAATTAAAACTGTTTGAAATATAATAATCACCTTTAAAGATATTAATCCAAGATTTCTTAAAAATGAGTGATTATAATGAATGATAGACATTATTGTTGATGAAAAATCTTATTTTCCTATTGAAAATATATTTGATTGTACAATTGTAGAAATTTAATAATTCAAACGCCAATAGGACTCTCGGCTACTGTTCCACCATTTTCGCATAAATGTGCAGAAATTTCTGCCATTTTCTTGTTGTTACTGTTGTGAACACTTGATTTCACTTTGGATATATTTATCTGAATTCTTTCAGCCGCCTTTATAATTATAACAAACATAACAATTTAATTGATTAATAATTAGGCAATAGAACACATCTGATTACCTCTGTACACCAAACAGTAGTCAACAGTTCTTCATGTTGAGCAGACTTCAAACCCAAGTTTAAGGCACGAGAAGCGCGAGAAATGACAACCATCATTGCATATAAATCAATCGCACAGTTTGCAACATGATTCAACAAAAACTGTTGTTCTAAATGCATAAAAATTTACAAAAAGTTAATTCATGTATTTGATAATAATTATACAAAACGACAGAAATATAATTGTTACATTACCGATGATGCCTTTTTGGTATTTTATCAACAATTGCTCGACCGTCACTCCAAACTGCTCCACTGATTTTGTCAACTAAATTATTAGAAAAACAATTATATACATTATAAACACCCATTCATGCATTAATGCTTACTAAATCAGCACAGGAAGATAAATTGGGATGAACACGATCCTGTAATGATGGTAAAGTGCTCATACCAACAATTCTTTTAGCCCGTTTTGTTCCTTCACCCAAAATTAAACCAAAATTAGAAGTTGGACTTTTAATTGCGTTTTGCAACTCCTTAAGATGAGCTCCAGTATACTGTATGCCTGCATAAATATTATTTTAATAAAATATTAAATATGAAAATTATACAGTAGTCTAGGATAATTACCAGTGAGAGCAACTAAGAGTCTCAAAATATCGTTTGTTCCTTCAAAAATTCGAAATATTCGCATGTCTCTCAAAAGTCGTTCCATTCCAGTGGCTTTCATATATCCCATGCCACCATGAACCTGCAAAGCTTCATCTGCCACATACCAAGCCGCTTCAGAACTGAACACTTTCGAAATGGCAGCTTCAACATGATAATGCTCAGAGCCCAAATCCATATTACTTGCAATCATGTAACCCATAGACTATAAATAAAATGACAAAGAAGTGGTTAAAATCCCGTTTAAAAATACATTATTGTGTAAGAAAGTAAAATAAATAAAATTCACTTTAATGTATGTATTTAATATTATAAATATATAACTCATAAAGTTCTATACCTCAGTCACATATTGCAGCATAGCCATTCTTGCCAATTTTTCTTGAATCATACCAAATTTTTCAATTTTGTGTGAAAATTGCGTCCTGTTGACCGCAAAGTCAACGGCTTTAGAAATGCAAAGCTTCATCGTTCCAGCTAAAGCCGCGGCCATTCCAAATCGACCATTGTTCAAAATGTTCATAGCAACCTAAAATAATACGTCAAAATGTTTCAAGCTTGTATAGTTTCTTTATAAATTGATGACTAAATTTTGAAAGTTACCTTGAATCCTCCGCCAACTTCTCCCAACACATTTTCAACAGGGATTTTTACGTTATCATAATATACTTCAGCTGTATTTGATGCCTTAATACCCATTTTTTTTTCTGGCGGACCATTCGTTACACCACCATATGAACGTTCAACTATAAATGCTGTAACTTTATCTTTAGTTTGGCCATTTTTTTCAACAGGTGTCTGAAAAAAAAAACATGTAAATAATACAAAAGTCAAATCAATTTTCATTATTACAGTAAATAAACACGTTACCTGAGCAAATACGGTCATAATTTCAGCAGTTCCACCGTTACTAATCCATATTTTACTTCCATTTAAAATGTAATGCTTTTTATCCTCCGACAATACCGCTCGACTTCTAATCGACTAAAAAAATTATTACAACTTTAAAATATGATAACTAAATAATCTAGTGTCAAAATTTACTTACTCCTGCGTCCGATCCACTGCTTGGCTCGGTTAAGCAAAATGCAGCGATATTTTCACCTGTAGCTAACTTAGAAAGATATTTCTTTTTATGAGCTTCAGTTCCATACAGCAGTATTCCTTTGAACCCAATTGACTGCAAAATGAACATAAAATGTAACCCAAAAAACTAATAAAAACAAGACAATCTTACTTGATGAGCACCCAAAGTAATTCCAACGCCCATATCGCCTCCCAAACCAACAGCTTGAACAGCTCTCGCGTACTGAGTATTATTTAATCCGACACCTCCATACTCAACTGGAACTTGAAGACCAAAGGCACCCAGTTCTTTTAAACCGTTCAATGTACTATCTTCAACTTTTTCTAACTCGTCATTTTTCGTTGGATTGTTTACCTCCTAAATATTAAAAGCACAGTAATCTTAAACTGTAATAACGTACTCGTACAATCTTGAAATCTTAAAAACAAAGTAAACAGCTTTGATATTGTTGACGTAAACATTCGTTTGGTTAATTACTTTGAAAAATCTTTCAGCCGGTCCTGCCAGAAGATGCAACGTTTCTTTCTGCTCTTCATTTAATACTGAAAATACAAAAACGTATTTTACCGTTATAATTTGCTTTTTACTTAGAGCGAAAAGGTAGCGAATTTTGTCGACGTTTGTGTTCTACAATAAATATACTTATGCACCTTCAGGGAAAGGCAAAACTTGATCAGTAACTACACTACCGCTAAAGATATTAGTCGCAAAAGATTTATTGCCCTACAAAAGAAAAGGTTTAAATTTCAGTAGAGGTCAATGTCAGAAATTAAGAAGTCATAATAACCTACATTTTTCTTTTTGGCATCAACAGGAGTCGTCTCTTTTACAGCAGCAGCAGTTGCAGCAAATCGCCTAAAATGATATAAAAATTCAAAATTCCGATTGTTTTTGCATTATTTGAGTTTACAAGAACTTATGAAGTTAGGTGTTTTTATCTTTTTGAGTGATTGTGAAATCGTTATCAACAAGTAAATCGGTCACAAGAGGTACAGTGTCGCTATAGTGAATAAAATACTTACGTGTTTTTATTTAATATCTGCTTTTCACTTAATGAAATAACATTTGATAACTTCAGACAGCGCTTAGTTAATCGTAACATCTCAAATTTAAGTTTTCAGATATAGAATAACTGTTTTCTGTACTTGATCCTCTTTAGACTTTCCACGCAAACTGATCCAGCGAAAATATATGCAAAAATCACGTGACTATTTGCGTCAAATGAACAGCGTTGGCTTAGCCACCTACTGGTTAAAGAGACACCAACGTCAGCTGTCTCTTAATTCGAGATAAAGTATCACGGGTTTACAGTAACTTAATTATTATAAAAAGTTTTAATATTATTAATCCATGATAGATATAACAAGGTTATTTCGTGGTGGTTTTTTTGTTAAAACTGAATGATTATTAGTGAACTTATTTTATCCGACTATAAAAGCATTGGTATGTAAAGTACAAAATGACAGTTTTCCATTTTTAACTGCTTGAATTAATTTTTTTCTTGTTATCATTGCGTTTGAAATTGGCAGCTGTACAGCTAAAATGGAAAGTGAATTTGTTTTTAAGTTTCGGTACAACGACAACAATTGGTCTTTAAAAGCACCTATTACAATTCCAATGCAGAGTTCTGCAAAGGAATTTGCTTACAGATTAATTAACGCACATAATCTTCCTAATCATTTAGAGCTAGGTACTGTGTTTTAATAATTAAATGACAGAATTAGTTGTTATTAATCCAATTATTTGTTTATGATACTTAGTGATCGTTAAAAGTCTGGAGGATTGGTTGGTGAAAGAAACAAATAAGTGGCAGCAAAAATCCAGCAGCGAATTATTGACAAAATTCGCAAAACTTGGAGAAAGTGAACTTAATAAGCTGATATCATCATGGGAGCGATCTTACACAAATGTGATCGTTTGTTGGTTGTATTAATTAATACGATATCATTAATGATATATTTTTTATAGGAACATTTGGATTATATGGGTGTCGAAACAATAACAAACGAAGAAGTGTTTTCTGAAATGTATCATACATTGGCGCATTCTCCAGCTTTAGATACATTGCTATCTCTTGAGCATTCATATGCTGTGCACATGGGTGGTTTAGTTAATAAAAGAGACGAAGAGATGAAAAAATTACAAAATAAGTAATTAAGACTAATTTAGTAGTAATTTTTGAGAGATAATGTTGTACATTATAAACGGTAAAAGGCAAACTGAAGAAATGGAAGAAGCAATTCAACAAGTTGGGATTACAACTACTGATGATACCGTTAATGCATTAGCTGTTAAGCAACTAGAAGAAATTCAAGTAACCGTTAATAAAAATCCTAAAATGAATATGATAATTATTGTTTCATGGATGATTTTGTTATACAGATGTTGGAAAGTCGTCAAGAGAGTGAAATAAGTGCACTGAGAGAAAGTCAAAAAAGAGAATTTAAGAAATGGGTTGGGACAGTTCACGAAGATTATCACATATTTCCTGAAAATACGACGTTTTCGTAATTTCTCTCGACTTTAAACTTATTTAGTTTTGATTTTAATTAGTTTTTTACTTAGACCAACTCGTAGACTAATAAACGAAAGCGGAAATGTATCGGAGTCTTGGGCACCACAGTCAACACGTTTGGAAGAAAGCTTTACCATTCAATTAGGTAAACTTCTTCAGACTAAATTTCTTTACACTAAAATATATTGATATTTTGTGAAATCTTTTAGGTGCACAATTAAAGCAGATGCACAACTTACGATTACTGTCAGCTAATGTTTTTGATTTGATTCATGTGAAAACCGAGTAGGTGCATCAAGTTATACTCACATCAACGTTTAAAAATGTCTTGAATTTCTGATATTTTAGATGCCCAGTTCCTCAGAGACTTCCAACAGCTCTATCATTATATTCAAACAGCCTTTCTGGTCTTGTCGTATTAGTTGACAGTCGAGTCAATAGTTACACTGGAATAAAACGAGGTTCCAAAATCGTTTAATAATAAAATTAATGAATTTAACCGCTTTATCTTCGTCTTTAGAATTTGCCAGATTAAGTCAGATGTCGACAGAATTTCATTTTGAATCCCTAGAAGAACAACTCGAAACTATTCAAGATTTAATTAAAGATGTTCATCAATGGAGACTAAACGCCAGGGCAAAAGATGGCACAGAAACAATTGCTGACCGAGGAGAATGTTTGGTAAAGTTATTTATATGACTATAATATAGTTTAAAATACCTATTAAATTTTAAAGAGCCCGCGTGGATCAACTCTTAGAGCTGGTGACGTTTTTGTAACACGGCACTCGAATCTATCCGAAGTTCACGTTGTGTTTCATGTTGTTACCGACGATTCAACACGGTCTTCTGACATTACTTCGAGACATCCAGTTATAATGGCGTTAAGAAATGTTCTTAAAATTGCTTGTCTATACGACATAACCACCATAACACTGCCATTACTTTTAGTTCACGATTTAGAAGAGGTACGTAGTAAAGAGCTATTAACTTAAAACTGCTAGTAATGTCTCCATAGTACATGGAACTTCTATTTCATCACAATGGTGCTTTATCAAATACGTGCAATTTAAATTTCTTTTGAAATAAGGATATGACGATGACATGGTGCATGAAGAGAGCTGAACTTGTTTACAAGTGTGTAAAAGGCTTCATGATTGAAATGGCATCTTGGGGAGGATCAGACAGTCGCACTGTTCAATTCCTTGTAACAAAAGTACTAGAGATATTTCATTACATTTTAAAAGGAACTGTTAACGAGTACCAAAATATTGTACTAATTTTTTTTTTGTATTTTACAGGGAATTTCAGAAGCTTTATTCTCCAATTTAGCAACAATGCTTCCGAGTATATTTCGAATGTCTAATCCACTTAAAGTTAAACCTTAATTTGTTACAAATACTAACATACTGTAATATCTATTTATATAATATATTTATTCCAAAACAATGGTACGGAAAGCTTGTCCATCTCCCTAGAAATATTTCGAGACAAAAAGTAGATTATTGGAGACGTAACTAACAATGACGGAAGCACTAAAATTGGAAAGACTCAAGTGCTTTTTCGAGAGAGAAATTCAAGAGACATTGTCTCAAAAGTAGTATTTTGCAGCTCATGCCACTGCAATTTAGGAAAAGAATAGTTTAATTTTTTTTGAAATTTCGGACAGGCGGACAATTTCATTTAGTGAATGATTTGGTTTTAGTAATCGAATGTGTGACATCTGCTTAATCAACCGCCTAACATTTCAAAAAAAAACATGATGGAATATGAAACATTAGAATCTTTATAGTTCGTCTTTGCTTGGTTTGTCATCATCTTCATCTTCTTCCTCTTCAGTCTAGAAAACAAATTCTCCATTAATTATTTCACTCGAGCTAAGCACCTATATTAAAATCTTTCAACATTATTTAGACTGTGCCAATTTACATTAAAGAACCAAATTTTTCTAAAAATGTTTCTAGCATCTCTTAAACTTTGAAAATTTTATAATGGCATCGAAAGTCAGTCTTAATTTTCTACCTCTTCAACAACAACAGGTGGTTCTCCAGAATTTTCAACAAATTCTGCTAATTCTTCCAAATTACGAGTTCCTTGGAATTGTATCACCTAATATAAATAAAAATACGAAAAAATAAATTACCTCTTCAGGAGCACCTCGGCCACTTTCTCCTTCGCTTTCCACAAATTTACTTAAGCCTTCAAGATTACGTTCACCAGCATATTCCACCACCTATGCCCAGGGATCACAGCAAATCAGGAGAACAAACACAAAACACAACAATAAGCTCAAAACTTGACAAAATAATGCACTTCACATACCGATCAAGATAATTATTGAAGCATATTGGCAAAACACCAAACATAAAATTGTGCTTACCTCATTGGTTTCTTTCTTGAACAACTTAATGGTTGGAAAGCTTTGAATTTTGGTATGTTCCAACTCATTGGCGGTAGCATCCATTTTAGCAATAACGACAGATGGATCATCCTTAAATCGGTCTCCTAATTCTTGATAAATTGGTTCCAACTGTTTGCAGTGACCACACCATGGTGCATCTGAGAACGACAAAAACTCCACATAAATAAACAAAACTTTTAAAACTTTCGATTTAAAGTAACAACTTACAGAATTCCACCAGAACGTTTTTAGACTTATCGAAAGCAACTTCATCAAAGTTTTTGCTGACCAATACTTTGACTGCTCCTTTGTCCCAGTCTTCTGGAATGTCTTGAGACAACAAGTGTGGCTAAATCGATTTAATTTAAAGCTTTGTACATTTAATGCCAAGCAAAAGCAACATTTACTACCTTTAATTTGCCTTCTAAGAAATCGCTAACGAACTCTTTCACATTTTCCTCATTGATTTCAGATTTTGATGGTTTATATTTAGTCATATCTTCATCTAATTTAATTACACGCAACGCTGGTGCTTCTTCCTTCTTTAAACCAAAGAAATCTAAGATTCTTTCATTGTCTTCAGAATCGGTATCAATTGTGACGAAGATGAGCTGAATTAAAGCAAAATGTCTTATTAACTAAGTATTACAATACAAAGATCATTCAAATATAAAAGCAAATTATTCAAACCTTTGATTTAAACTGCTTAGCTACATTCTTCAATAAAGTAGTAAACCCTTCATATGATGAATCTGAATGGCTGCTAAAAAAGAGCAAATGTGTTTTGATTTCACCACCAAAGATTTTCTGGGCAGTCTTAAAAATAAAAACGACAATTAGTCAAATAAGTCGTTTGAAAAAAAAAACAATTAAGTTACCTCTTGAGTGAATTCAATCACCAAAGGCATACTGTTACCCTTAACAAATTTACTAATTTCCTCAGCTACATAATTGCCATCAAAATTTTCACGACCTTCATCAAACTACACAGGTAGCAGAAATAAATTAAATATTTAATGAAACGACTAATAAGCAAGCTAGAATTTACCTTCTTGAAAAGAACAATGCCATCTTTACTTAATTCTAATTCCTTGTAAATAGCATCATCGGATGTAATGACAAATGGGAAATCGTCAATGCTAGCAGCGACTTCCAAAAACGCCTTAGCATCAGCTGAGCTGGGGTCTTTAAAGAGACCAACGACTGCAACATCATTATCAGCTTTCAATTTATTGACTTCTTCGACTGAAGAAATTGTTTTCGCTGGTGGACCAGATTTCTTTTTCAACCAGTTGATAATTTCTCCAGATGTTCGGCCACCTAAAAGTTAATTTCATCGTATAATTATCATATTAACAAAATATTTAAATCAATTATTCTACCAGAATATTCAGATGGTTTGCCATCACGGAAAAGTTTTAATGTTGGATATCCACGAATACTAAACTGTTCGGCTAATTTAGACTCGATAGTAGCATCGACTTTAGCCAAACGAATTTCGCTGTCTTCTTCTTTCAGTTTTTTGGCAGCGGTGGCAAATTCAGGAGCCAAGGCTTTGCAATGACCACACCATGGTGCATCTATATGTTAAAGTCAAGTCAAAAAAAGTAAAGTCAGAAAAATACTACAAACTTCCTTATTTTAACAATTGAATTAAAAACTTTTTGCTTATGTAGGTAAAATTTTCATCGATGACAACAAATAGACATGTAAAGTTAAATTCTATACAACAGGTGGCAACACAATAACGTTTTCCCTATATTGACGCAAGTTTTTTAGGAACATAAACTATCAGAATTAACAATTAGCCACACATTCACTGCAACTTGTAGCTATTATAGTTAATTTTTCATTTTCAACAATAAATATTATAATAAAGCTCATGAACAAGTGTGTTGGAAAAACACTCCAAGTCAAGTTGCGTAGAGTGCCGTACATAAAATGAACTTTAAGCTTATGTCACTTAATATTGAAAAAAAAATCTGCTTAAAAATTAAAAATAAGATTTATTGAAAGACAATCGAGCAACATAGACCTCATAAATTAATTGCATATTGTATTTTCACTTTTGAGTAACGTGTTCGTCAGTAATGTCGCAATTTTGTTAGATCAATGCAAAAGTAAACGCCATAATATCCTTTTTTATGCAAGATCAAACAGCAAAGGTCAACGTTTCCTTTTTCTACTTTCTAAAGTCTTGTGTTTATATCGATAGATGGGGGTAAACGTCTACTTTGTCACGTCAACAAATCCCACGTCATCTACTTTTAACCACATTAAAATCTAATCTCCAACTCACCAAACTTTAAAAATAATCATCTTGATCAATTATTGTTTAACCAAGTCATATTGTTTGTTGCAATCGATACTAAATTACTGTAATACGATGTAAATTAGAATACGTGGAGCCACATTAACTTGGTCTTGGAGCGTACGTGGAACCACTTAACTTGGTTTCGACAATCATCAGTCAAAACAATTTTAAACTTTAAACAAAGGTTTATTTTTCGTCAAATATTATGTTTCAAAAAAATTAATCTTTGAACTAAGGAAACTAAGAAAAGCTATAATTTAAATAACTTTTAATGACAAGCATTCTCTTGTATGTCATTTTATTACGTAAAAACAATGCGTTATATAACAAATGTTTTTCATTTCTTCAATGCAAACAACTTTAAATTAACAGATTCAACATTTTCTTATCAATGATTAATGCTTTTATTTTGTTAACCTATTGCATGCATAGATTTAACGCCACCCTTTTATAGCAGTTATTTAAACCAGGGGTCTCCAAACTACGGCCCGAGGGCCACATTCGGCCCGCGGACAGATTTTGTCCGGCCCGCGGAGAGCTAGCATACTTGAAAACGCTTTTTAGCGAACATATTTTTTATAGCAAATTATAATTAATGATAATATGGTTTTGGCCCTCGGAACTTACTGGAGTAATCAGTATGGCCCGAAGGCTGGAAAGTTTGGAGACCCCTGATTTAAACCATCGCTGTTAAGGATACAACATTATACCACCAATATAACTTAACATGTACTTTAAATGCTATGACCCCAAAGATTATTGAACCCAAGCAAAAAAAAATTCACTTTCCTCTCTAAAGTATATAGTCCTTTCTATCAATTCACTTTGCTAAGAAAATAAAAGATAAATTTTGTACGTGGCGTTTAAATTTTAGTATTGCATCGAAGATCAAATAACACCAACTTCAAAAGACAATCGTTGCCATCTTTAATTAAATCATCAACATGATCATTTACTTTTTTTTATAATAGTTAATAAACGTAGACATGTTAACAATTTTTAGTTTTAAAGAAAAGAGACCGGTAGCCACTTGAAATTCACCGCTATAATATGGTCGCCACTAGTTTCAAACAAATGCAGCGTTAAATAATAACAACTGCAACGAATTAAATGATGTATCTCAGTTAATAATATTGGTGAAAGCTTACGTAATGGTACCGGATGATTATGCAATTTTTGAAGGTAGAGTGCATGTTTAAACAACGAATGAAAATTACTTACAAAATTCGACCAAAACGAAGGGATGTTTCTGGATGGCATTGTCAAAATTTGACGTTGTTAAGACCAGCACTTCATCTTCGGTGGCAATTTCATCTTCCGTTAAAACAGCCGATATAAAGCTGAATACAAAAATAAGTAATAATTTTGTCGAGAACTTCATTATAACCGATCGGCTCTGCTAATACAAGGAAAATAGAATTACACAACGTGGCACTCTGGCTTTTAAATACGCGTGTGAAGGCCCAAGTGAAGTCCCCCAACGTCAAAAGCTCAATTGAGTCAAGTCGTTCGTAATAGACTTCAATTGCTCATGCGCATATTAGCCCAATCTTGAAATAGCTTTGTATACAGTCGTGGTGGTTTACGATTGGAAGTCTCACACAGCCAATGGAGAATTATATAAAGCGCTCAATTTGACACTTGTTTTCACTTTCATTAAACTTAACTTTTATTTCGTTAATTTTTTGTTAATTAATTGTTATGTTTTGTTTGCAAATGACAAATAAAGTCAAGTGTACGGTCGGTATTGTTATTAAATGATTTGCAATATGTATTATATTGCTCATTTGTAATAAGCAATCACTTTATGAGTGACACGTTAAGTATAACTTTGAAAACTATAACCAAATTAATATTATTATTATAAATATTTATTGATTAAAAAAGTACAATGATAGATTCTTTGGCATGCTAAATCGTAATACTGTAACAAAATATATAACTTTTTACTAATAAAAGTATATTATACTAAAGTATATTATGGCTAAAATACATTGCGGCCAATCATTAAATTCAGACTTATAGCTGAGAAATACAATTGAAAATAATGATTTATTTAAAGTTTTATATTGCTACTATTCGGCCGCAATTTCTTAGAAGAACATGACTAATGTCATTTCCATTAACTTACTCTTGTGAAAAGAATTATAATTATTTCATAATGAATAATTATTACAAGTATATTGCATACTTATGATAGTAAACTGTTTTGGCTAATTTTGTCAATAGTACAGAATTCAGTACGATTATAAAAGAATATTTTACAGTACTAGTAAATAACTTTACCGTAATTATTGTACAGTACCGGTATACTGTAACTTAGAAAACTTAGGTTGAGATATATACCGGTACTGATTGATATGAATACTGCCATCTACTGGCAGATATAAAACTCAGTAATTCCAGCTGATTTTTGCATTTTATCATCATGATTTTATACTGTTTTGCTTTATTTTGGTAACTTATTAGGATGGAAGCAGAAGATTTAGTTTTGTCGGACGTTCATATTACTGCATTGCCAATTAGTTCGAGGTCCATACCTTATAAATCAAGTACCAAGTCGATAACTCATGAAATTAAAGGTGAAATTCATCATTGAAAATAACGCTGAAATAAAGTGACTATTTCATCATTTTATAGTTACACAGTCAAGATTCCGTTACATAGAACCAGAATCAATCGAAGATAACGATGAAGAATCTGCAGTTAGATGCAATGCCACGGATGGCGTTACCATAACAACGAATGAGCGGAAATGTTTGAATTACGATGATGATGGAGACATCGAAGTGCATAGGAGAGATCGAAAATTCAATGTGATTAAAATTGGTAATTCTATTTTACCTTTATTTTATTTCATGCTAAGATATTTTGTACAAATTCATTTCTGAATTTTAGAGCATAGTTTGGCATCTCCATTAAGTTTAGTTGGATTGCAAGTGTGGTCAGGAGCATTAATATTATCAGATTACCTCTTATATAATCGCCATCAACTTAATAACAAAATTGTTTTGGAACTAGGAGCAGGATCAGGTTTAACTTCGATTATTGCTTCAAAGTACGCCAGCTTAGTATATTGCACAGGTAATAATTGCTAACGTTTTTTACTCATTTAAACTCATTAATTACAGTATATTATTAGATATTAAAGATGAAATTCTTCAATTATGTGAAAAAAATGTTCAAAGAAATTCATGCCCTAAAAACAATAGTAATGTATTCGTAAAGGAACTTGACTGGAGTGAATCCAATCCTTACGAAAACAAAACTGGAAAATGGTCTTGGACGCCAATGGATTTAGAGAACGTAAAGAAAGTTGACTTAATAATTGCCTCCGATGGTTAGAGAATATTGAAATGTAAGATAAAATAATAACTCAATAAGATTACATTAACATTATATTTCTAGTTGTTTATAGTGATGATCTAACGGACAACTTTTTTAAAGTTCTTTTGCCAATTATTAATGATAGTCGACCAGTTACAGCAATTATCAGTCTGGAAAAGAGGTAATAAAATAATAGAAATCAACGCTGAGTACTTAAGTTTCATCAAGTTTCATTTACAGGCTAAATTTCACACTTGATGATCTAGAAGTATGTTGCCCAGCATATGATCATTTTGTTGCTTGGATTCATAAGCTTAGAAGTAATCAACAGTATAATTTAACCGTCACTCAGATAACAAACTTCCCTCAATATTTCATATACGAAAGAACAAAATACTTGGTAAAGTTCTTATTATACAAATTCTTTAAAATCTCAGGAAATCAATAATTGCGTTTTATATTTTTATAGGAGATTTGGAAAATAACAAACGCTTTTGAAAAGCAGAAATAATTGTTACTAATAATCTGCTAACCATTTCAACTACGTTTATTTAAAAAGTTTATAACAAGTTTCCTCCAATGTCAGAAAAAAGTATGTGCTGAAATGCTTTTTCATTATACAGTAATTACAAGTTCAGACAAATCTACACAAGGAATATAAAGAAAAAACCAATATAAACAATGTAAAAAAATACCTAAAGAATTGGCAGTGCCAAAACCCACAGTGATATTGGTTGTAATTTGACCAGACCGTGGATTTTATGTAAAAGATTTTGCGTAAGTAGACTTAACAATCAGGCACGCCAGAATGTATACGGAAATTGCTCGCCAATATTTCATAACGGTCGCATTTATAATATACAATCAATGCATTTAAATAATCGGCATTACAATAAAATACATGAAAAGTTGTACAAAATAATAAAAGTACCAGGGGCTTTTAATTTTTATATCTTTTCCCCAATTAATTTTACAAAATGTAAGAAATACTATAATACTAATATTCTTATAAAACTGTTGTTACGGAATTAAATTGGCGACCATGTTACAAGAAACAAAACAATAATAATAACCCTTGATGTAATAATGTCGATTTTTTTGGAATCACGACAACCGATTTTTTCTATACATTTACATTTCAAATTACTGTACAATCATTTAATCTTCAAATAATCAGTTTATTTATATCCCATCATGATTTTGCTAACGGATATAAAACTACTTGAGGAAAATGTACTGAGTTTCAAATTCATGATTTAAGTTACTAATAACATCCATCATACATAAAAAAAACTAAATTCTTTTGAATTTGGAATTTTATACCATACCATTGCTGACACGGAGAAATAATACCGATAAAACATCATTTTAAGTACAAAATCATCAACACGAACTGCCTTTTTCACATGTCACTTGTTAAAAGTCATAAATACCACAAATAAAAAGAATCACATGTCATATTTCGTAATTATAGTAAAAAACATGCATAGCGATTTTAAAGGAAAGCAGTCATATCATGCATAACAAAAAAAAAATATTTACGCGAGGGGAAACATTCTATTTCGATGTAATACGATTTGGCACATTATAGTCATTTGAAATACAGGATTTTATCTATACTGGCAAGACTTTCAATAGCATGTCATTACAAAATTTTTTTGGTAAAATCTAAAATTAACTAATTTAAAATCATTTGAGCATGTTTAATACATGACTAATAAATAACAAACAATCTTTAAAACTTTTCCATATTCGACTACTATAATAGTGACATTTTCCGCATTAAAATGGCTAAATTAAAACAAAAGAATGCCTTCCTTCCTAAAATCATCTATTCGTCAAATGTTTGTTGCAAAATGAGCAATTTGATTAATGTGCAGCATCTACTTCTATTCTCCTACACTTTTGTAACATCTTTAATACTATACAATATTTTACTTGTGCTTAGTTAATTTTCAAATATAGTAAGCCCACTTATAAACAGATTTAAAAATCAAGTAGAGAATTCCATTGTTATTATCCACTGCGTAATTCTAAGCTATTAATCATTAAAAACATTAATATGATGAAGCAATACGATTTAAAATGCTTTGAACATCAAGAAAACCTTTCAATTTGCATGTTTTGTTCTACGAATGCTATAGTATGATGCAAATCATTTACCAATTTTGCTATTTTCTGATACAGACGTCCAAATAACAGTATCTTGACAAATTATAACTTAATACCATAATTAGAAGGTAGCTTGATGCTAGTAGCCTACTACGGTCCGTGTATCTGCGCTATTTTTCAACTAATTTGGATAACATAGTATACTGCATTAGTCATGTATCAACGGATCATAATAAAGTGTACTGTATTATAAACACAATTTGGGTTTAACTTTTACTATATAAACTAAGCAAAGTCAGGTACTAGTTTCTTCATACTTTGTTCTTCTCAAAATAATTTCCATTTAAAACGATCAAAATTTAAACGTTTATTTCAGTCTCTTAGTAAAACCACGTTTAAGTATTTTTGTCACTGCAACATTAAAAAATGCTTGTTATCACTGATGTAAAAATGCGTTAATAATGAAGATTTAATATCGTATAATAAAGTGTGGCTATTTGGGTTTAGTAGCAACCATTTATGCACGGATGTTAAGGCTGTAAACTTCAACAAAGAACATTATGACTAAAAAGAAGTCGACTATAATAATTAATATTGTCAAATTCATAATTAATACCGTTGTATGAATGATTAACTGGCAGTCAGTTTAATAGATTAAAATATTGTAATTAATTTTGAATTAAGGTAGGACCTCAAGTTAACTAATATTTGCCAAAGATAATGTCTGCTAAAAATAAAAAAATGATTACTTTGTCTTACTTACAAAAGCTCTCTACCTAAATGTCTTAGGAAGTAAGAACTAATCACAATATATCGCTTACAAAATACTTGTGCTATACATGCCATTCAAGACAAATGAGATTTTTATTTATGGCAATCAATGGCTTTAGTGGCATCTGAGCAGTCAGCCTTTCATTCTGAATATGTGTACATGTAGGAAACTAGATGTTAAAACACAATGGCAGTGGCAACAAAGTTGATTCACCAAATTTCGTTCCTTATACGTCACAACTGGCAGTTATAATTATTACTCCTACTCTTACCTTTGCCCATTGAGTATCACGTGAGCTGTATGCATACCATTTCTTCCTGAAACTCCAACACACCTTTGCTTAATACTGGAAGTGGAATTGGTCCTACCGTCTTCTTTTACTTTTTCAACTTCCTTTTGATCACCACTATTTCGCAGCATTAATAGCTGACGCACTACTTGGCATAAAGTAGTTGCTCCAATTAATTCAAAGTCCAACAAATTGCACATATGAAGCACAAAATTTCGAAATAGTTGTCGATTTAAAATGTCACGCCCATGAATGCTTACAAACATTTTACAAGCTGCTGGGATTTGACAATCTCCCACAAAACTAAAAGTAAATTTATTTATCAGTCTCTCGCAAATGATCTGCAGATATAATAATTACCCGAACTTCATAACATGAAGATTCCACAATTTCATCAGTTCTTTTTCACCTTCATTAACATCAGTGAATTCGTCAATCATCTAAAATTATTATCATCATAAAAGTCATGAAATCGATAATTAAAACATGATGATATTCAATTCATCAACTGATTAACAACTTACGCGCTTGGTCTTAATTTGTAACCACTCAGGATCATTTTCTGCCTCACTGTCAAGTTCAATTTCTTGAGGACGAACAGGAAGACATGTTCCAGAATGATGATACAATCTAAAATTTAAATACAACTTAAAAGTATGTTTTTATCAAAAAAAATATAAAAACATAAATGGTACCTATTATGACCAATAATATAAGGTCTAAATCCATCGAATTCAGAATCTTCGTTGTCTATAAATTCGTTTAATGATGGAGAGTAACGTTTCGGGCTAACATAATCGTTTTAAAACCTTGTAACATTTCAAACACAGTACTTTAAAATGTTAATATGCTTACCGACACACTATAACAGTAGTAACAGGTGTTCGTCTAACAGGACCATTTCGGCTAAAAGCGTAACCTGGAGGAAATGCTATCAAATCATGCGGATTTCCAGTATAAGATCCATCATAGAACTCGTTAATGGCAACGTCAACTCTTGCACCTTTAGAGTGAGGCTATACAAGGAGAACGTGATTTGATATAAAAAATTAAAAAGAAAAAAAAATGTTGAATAAAAATAACATCATCAACATACACTTACGACATAAGTAAACAAAAATCGACTATGGCACAATTTTAAATGCTTGAGTAAGCTGTATAATTTAGCACAATCGAGAGAGCACCAGGGACAATGAAGATCTTCTCTGGCTTCTGTTTGTTGGCGGGTGTTATTATTATATAAAAATTGATAAAATATCTTTGGACTACGCCTTTTCTGCGTTGCATCTGTTATAAATCATCATCAGTTCATTAAATACTTACAATCTAATTATTATACTTCTACGTTTTGTTAAGTACACAAACGGTTTCGTAAACCATGACAGGTATTTCAATTATCAAACTTTACATACAAACCTTGTTTGCCATTAGAAAAACAATTAGGATGAAAATCCATGCCCAAATACGAGCTTCCATTCAATCGTGTTAAGGCAGGTACTGGCAAAGGAATGTCTCCATTGACAATGGAATTACTCCAACGTAACGTAAAACGAAGAGTTGGACTCATTTTAAATACGCCAAACTGATCTAGACTCTGCACAAATTTAAATGTTTAGATCGTTAAAATTGAAACATTGCAGTAGAACTTCCGATTTTAAGGATTTTTGAAATGTGTGACATCTTCACATACACAATAAATTCCTTAAAATACGAAATCTTACTGATTCGATTTTATACGACACCAAAACACACTTTGTCTACTTCATCCACCGTTTCCCAAGTTGAATTTTTACTTGAATTCTTTGGAATCACAACCTCCTGCAAAACCAGTTCATATTCGCCATCTGATAAAAGACACCTTCCATGTTTATCAAATATCACGAGTTCAGCACCATATACTCTTTCTTCGTCAGTATTTGTTCGTCCATTACGCATTCTTTTAGTCAATGGTTCATCTTTAATTGTTTTAAAGCACTAAATTAAACAAATCCCAATATAATACTCAAGCAATCCAAGTTACCTAAATCACTGTTGTTATTGTTATTATTGCTGTTGTATAAACCATTAGAATTCTCTTTGGATGAAAACGATGTGCGGAATAGCAGCACATACGATTTGACTAGATGATTATTATTAAAATTAAAATGAGAAGTAGGGACGGAGATAGATGATGATGCATTTAAAGGCGGGTTTCGTTGGTCAGGATTACGAGGAACGCGATTTTGGCCTAATATTACTTCCATCATAGGAGAGCTTACATCCTATAAATAAAACAATCTAATCTTTAACACAATGTTTCTTACACAAATGTAACCTCGTCATTCGATGAAAACAATCTCAAAACTTTCTCGAATCTCTTGACTTTATCATACTCGATCAAGAATGTAACAGAGAAAGGCAAGACAACTATTTAAGATACAGTATTTTCATTGAATAAAGAAATATATTTGCAAACAAAATGAAATTTTTTTTAACATATTAATTACCTTACGCTTTTTATGACAAAGCTTTAATAAGCTTATATCCACCATTACATTATCCAGATTTGAGGCAACTGAAAGAAAACCACTAAGTACTGCCTGACGTTAAACAATATCTATAAACAAGTTAGTTACCTTTATGAAGTTTATCGTAAAGCCCATTGAAAACCACGTTCAAGTACTTAGATGAGCTACAATATAATTCACAATAATAAGTCAAGATGGACACTAAATATTTGAGAGTTTCTACCAGTGGGGATCTGTTTCTTGTTTGCGAATAGCTGCAACCTTTTCCAAAATGCTATCTACCTTGAATTCTTTCCTGTGTCACAAACTTTAACGTAAAAGACAGTTCAATTTATAAAAGATAAGTCATTTTCCGTACCTTTTGATGTGTCTTCGAGACATACGATGATTCATGTAAGTTAACGTTCGTGGCAGAAAGCTTGGCTAAAATAAACAATACATAGTATTTTATACAGTAATTGGCAAATACAACGTCAGTACACTAAAACTAAAAACACAAGTTATGCATAACACTCAATTAATACGAATATATGAAATGCTGTACTTAAAATGTAAAAATATTGTTTAGTACAGTATTTAATTTTTAATTCATGTTTATAGTTTTATTCATTCAACACTCACCGAAATAAAGCTTCTCGTTCGTAGAAATCTGTATATTTGAGTTGGCTCTATCAAATAGAAAGTAAAGACAATGAAAATAATCTGCATAACTCGACATAGTTTTAAATATAATTTCATTTAACGACTCATCAAACTAGCTATTTTAGTATTGTTTAATAAATCGAACATATCGAATGATTAAACTTTATTCCAGGTCACTTCAAGAACCATTTTGCCTTTGAATGTCAGCAGCACTTGAACTCCAGTTTGATGAAAAACCTCACTAATTCAAAATACTTATAACAAACCACAAGTTTAAACTTACTTTCAAACGCCTGTAAAAATAGTTCGTGATCCGTTTGTATCTGATCCAAAGTCGGCAATTTACTATTTTCATTTTCCCTTTCAAATCGGCGTTTGGGCGGCATAATTTCCCCAAGCCTTTTTTATTATTCTGTTTCTCCTTTTGATATTTTGGATCCAATACTAGACACACCAGAGCACTCACTTCACTCTCTTTACTTTGTATTTAGCCAGTGTTTCCGTTAAACCATCCAACGCGAGTACTCTACCTCAACAATACATACAAAACTTCCTATAATGGAATATAATAACTGTTATAACATTATGTCGGAACTCATAATTATATAAAACAAAAAAAAGTCCAGTTAAAACGCGCAAGTAAAACCAAAAATCTCAAACAACAGAGCCAATTTCGCCAGCACAACCACACACGGAGGAAAAAACAGACAACACCGCAACGGCGCGGCGCAACGCTCCCGAATTCACCGCTCTACGTTAGCTGCCTTTTCCTACGGGTCAATAGCATCAGTCCGCTTTCACATTAGGACCCTATTCAACACCACTTATTCACCAATCGCAAATATGGCGGCGAGTGCATTCAATATTTTCATCAAAACTATAAGTTTACTTATTCTAAAAGTTGCTCATCATTTCATTACAGCCGTGCAATTAATTAATTATCTTTAAATAGAAACTAAACTTAAATCACACCTACAAGCATCCGTTTACGCAACTGTAAACTTTGAAAATGTCATAATAAAATGATACTGAATTCTAATGACAAAAAATGTCACCTAAATCATTCAATTCAAAGCCAGTCTATCTATACCTTCTTAATTTCTTATATTTTTATAACAAATTCTCAAGTTGATAATAATTTTATATTCGACACAAGAGTTTATTTACCGTATGTAACAATAATTACTCGTCACTGTTATAATATACAAATACAAGTTTATATAATTTACTCGAAAAATTATACTACTTTCATAAAAGATTAAATCAAAACTGAACGACTCTAATGATATGCAAATCCAATTCAAGAAAATTTGCATTATGTGCACAATCATAAACAACAATAAATATAATTTAAATTGATATTAGTGTTTAACATATTTAATAAGAATTAAAAAAAAAGTTTTAAGATGATAGAAAAAGTCAAGCTACTGTATTTATTTACTGTATTAATTCTTCTTCATAAGTGCGTGTCGTCGATATTCTGTAGTTATTTAACTTTATTAAAACATCTGAAATTCAATTGAAATTATCAGATAACTGACTTTAAATATTTTAGTAATTAATCAATTACTAAAAGTGTAACGATGATGCTAAATCATTTCATTGAAAATCGTCTTTAATTTAATATACTGTATAAGTTTATTAAACATTTCTGATATTATTATGACAGTTACAATTTTTTTTTAGTAATTTGTTATTTATGAACTACAACACGAAGTTAATAGCAGTATCACCGAGTTGTTTGCACGCTAAACTAAAACAATTAACATCATACTAATTTTATGTTCATGTTCTGAATGCAAAATTAATGTATAAAGTCTTGCCTATACAACTTCAATGATTAGTTCAACTACCAAAAAAAAAAAAAAAAAGCGGCTTTCATTTAATAAATACTGAATTTATAACTAAACAATTTAAAATTTATAACAACTTTTTGTGTGCAAATGTTGCTTCTTTATATTAAAAATACAAAACTGTTCATGTCATTGATCACGCAAATCATTAATTAAGACATGAACTAGCAATTTAAAATATATAGGCTATCGCTTTGTGACAAAAAATTAAAACTTATTAATTTAATGAAATGTAGCTATAATATCTTGTCATTAATAATTTATTTCCAATATTTTAATAGACTTCCTTTTTAGTCACTCAACTTTAACACAGCATTTTACGGTATGTAATAGCAATAGCTAATGAATCTCTTGAAAAACAATTTTTTGATATCAGTTTTTCAGCGCAGATTTCAATCTAAATGGTTTTAACTTTAAAATCTTTAATAAAAAAATCACATACTGTATAATCTATAATTCTATAAAAAAAAATTTAACATGGATCTTTCAAAAGTTTACCAGATTTTTTACTAAACTACAGTATAATTTAATGTAGGTGTACCAAATTAAGTCACATAAAACAACATTTTGTAGTTTAAAAGTACAATATAATAATTTATGGCTATTCTGGCCGTTAACCTAAGCCCGGGTCATATAAAACTGACTTTCGAGTATTCAAACAACATTACTTTCAATCGGTATCGATCCCCTACACCTACCAGCTTACACTACAAATTAATTAATTATCGTATAATGGGAACCACGGTACTTAATAACAATGAAAAACAGCGAATACATACCACTGTTATTTATAATTTATTGCTTTTAAGTTTTAACACAATACCATTTGACTAAACTGACTAACATACTGTTCAGCATGAATGTATCAACTCTTTTTTAAAACTAACATTATCAACATTGAACGACATCAAATGGATCTCCCTACACACAAAACAAACTACAGTATTATAAAAGTATCATTGCAATTGCACTCATTTAATTCTAAACTTTGGTGAATTCATTTGACTGAAATCACAGTTCGGTCTTCTAGACCAAAAAGTCAATGTAATAAGATGAACCATTCTCTAACTTAAATTGTTTACCAACAAGATCGAAGCTTTCTTAACTATTTGAAAAGGTCGTACGAACCATAAGAGTATAGCGTGTATATACTACGTGAATTTGTGTTAGAGAAAATTAATAGTGACACATTTAGGTATTTTCCTAATCGATAAAAACACTACAAAGAATGATTGTCGTGCTCGTTGATCGTATTAAATTTACATGCAAACAAGGACTGCATATCCTCAGAACAGTAGATAAAATTTCGGTAAATAGTAAATTATTTGTATGAATGATTATATTGACACTATCTTCAAATTTCAAACTGCTCTGTTTACAACTCTAAAATTACAATTACATGTTGCAGCTCGCTCAAGTAATGTCACCAAGTCACGCTAATTTTGATAATCATTCACCAAGATCATTGTATGAGAAAATGACATCGCTCCAGATGTATAAATTTATTAAGGTAACTGCAGTGTTTCCGCTATATCCATTTTACCTGTCACGAATACTTGGATACGTTTATTAGTAGTTGTATGGATCGGATAAGAACATTTATGTATATGAAAGGGGAGGAGGAAAGATTGTTGCATATTAGCTGCTAATCTTTCAACTATTCTTTCTTTTCGACATTACAATAACCACGCAAACACTAAAGTTGCCATGGCAGCTCATTTGGCATGGCCGCAAAACCTGCTTAGTTTCCCAATACAAAACAATCATTTGTCGATGTCGAAGATACACCTTTAAACTACTGGCACACATACTCGGCATAAATAGTGTGTGTGTGTGTCTTTGGATGTATGACCGGCAGGGAAACTGCTCCACCCAACCGATCCAATACTAGCGGAACCAAAACATAATGTCAAGGCAATAAGCTCAACTCAACGTGTTTATCATTCTATCTCAGTTACAATAACTTACCAGGAATGTTAGCAGAATAAATGTCACAATTATCAACATCATCACGCAAACGCAGATAATGACAATTAAGAAAAGAAAACGACGAAGGTGAGATACTTTCTCCACAGGAATTTCTCTTTCATTCACAACTAATTAAGAATTCACGGCAAAAATCAATTCTGACCCACTAACATCTATTCAGTCAAGATGAATGAAAAAACTAGGCCAAAAACATGCGTTCATTTGTAATGTTTACTATCAAAAGTGCCGATAAAGTTTTACATGTTTAAATGACAGTTTCATTTACAGTATTTAAAATTTTGTTCTCCGTTAAGTAAACCATTTATCACTTTGTGAATGCTCTGAGCATGTTCTCAACTTTTCTTCGAAGTTATCTCAATGGAACAATAATACGCGTAGTAAGTTATATTAGTCTCGTATACGCGTAAACTTTGAACTCCAAATCGCTATAAAAAGCCATACAAATCCAGTTTCCAGCAGTAAGAAATGAGTAACAATTTAAAAAAAAAAAAAAACTCAATTTTGCTCGTAGTTATTGAATTTTTTTTTAAATTGTCACACAGTAAAACATTGTCAAAACAGTCGATAACTGAAATACCACATCTATTTTTAATACGGTAGCTTTTAACAATCGATTTCACAAGTTATTTAAAATGTTCACCAATAAAACCAACTAAAATAATGTTTTTAACGCTGTAAATAGTAATAGTTAACATTAATTGTTCGTTTCGTAAAGTTTAATATCAAATCTATTATATTACAGTAAACCATTTCATCATTTTGATGCAATAACTGAATCAATTTTGAATGGTGTGTAATTAACTTATCAAAATGCAGTTTCTGTAAGCAATTACACAATCAAGAATACAAAATTTGAAATAAATTCATTTCGCCAGTAAACAACTACTAAACTCGATTTACAAATTAGATACCAGTAAGAGTACGAGTTAACTAGATTTAAATTAGCACTGAATAACCAATTTCATTTCGTTTGCACAAGCTTAGAATAAAAACAGCAAGTTTGCACTTTTGTTATGGTAATAAAGTACATCATACAAAGTTTCCATATTAAGTAAAAATCAAATTTTTAGTAATTTAAACAGCAGCAGTACCATAGTTGTATTACATAAATCGATTTTAATAATCTTGGAGTTAAAGATTAGCAAAGACTTTACGAACACTATATTGCATACTAAATTGTTTATACAAAAAGTATTGCATTGAAAATACTCAGAAACCTTTAGGGAAAACTTTGGCAACATACTGTTCTGTATAAATGCAAGATACATTTTGTTGCAATTGGCAATCCTTTCTTATCCATTAATTTCTATTGATATATTCACAAATGCCAAGTGTACGGTATACAGTATAACTTAGCATAGCATGCACGCGCAAGTACAGGGCGTTAAAAACTAACCCAAATAAATCACTAAAATTTAAATTTTAAGTTACTGTATGCTAATCTGCAATAACTTCAAATCATTTTATTAAAAACTATAATGTTAGCATATTTTGTTAATTAACTTAGATGCCAACCAAATTAAATTAAAATTAACAACTAGATGTAATAATACATTGATGATTGTTAATAATAATACAGTTCTGCTGTATAATATTCAAGTTAAAACTTTCGTATAGTTTACCATATTAACGATTTTAATATTAACATTATCTATTATAGATCTACAGTAAATGGGACACCTTGTAAAACACAAGAACAGTACATAATACTGTAGTAAACAAGCACAAGCAATGGAATACATCGACTTTCAAAAAATACTGTAATATTTTGTTTTCAAGATGACCATATTAATGTGTGATTGCGTGTCTAACAAAAGAGCCGATATTTGGGAGTGGAATCAGGGCGTAGGTGTACCGTCTTTCTTTTGGTCGTACCATACCATCATCATAAACCATCGACTTTTTCTTTGGCTACACCAAATGAAAATGAAATTATTTTTAAAATCACGTGATGAAATGCATAGAAGAAAACACGCAATTTCACGCTACGTACATGTACAACTCCACCTAACTTTCATCTAAATTAACGTATACAATTAAGTAAATAGCGATGGAGATGCTAATGTAATTATAATCATATAAAATGCCGGCCGTCGCAGTTATTGGTCAAGCGGTACGAGCTGCACAAGGGCGCAATGGTACAAATCATGCATCAAACGGTCGAAATACGCGTGGTGAAGATGCTACACCGGCCTGGCAGATTCCAGAGAACGGTAAAAGTGTCCCAAATGGAGAAACAATAAAACCCGAAAAAAAACCTAGTCGGCAATGGTCCGCTTACCGAAGGTGGATGTCGAAAAATAAAGTCGCTCAGAGTTCTCAGTTAAAGCCTCGACCGTTTTGTCAAAACAGTAACCGACTGATTATTAATGTAAAGACAAATCTGTCAGCATCGGAAATTG
Organism: Helicorthomorpha holstii; assembly: GCA_013389785.1. NCBI lineage: Eukaryota > Metazoa > Arthropoda > Diplopoda > Polydesmida > Paradoxosomatidae > Helicorthomorpha > Helicorthomorpha holstii. Next base: position 28,837,012 of record JAAFCF010006596.1, on the reverse strand, counting down.
CGTCGCCACATAAATACAGAGAGACGCCTATTGCTTCAGTTGCCCTTTATATGGGTATCGGAATGTTCCTAGTAGGGATAGTAGTAACAATTGTAGGTGTTGGTGAAAATGGATTTAACACTATAGAATTAAAGCTAATTGGCCCATGTTTGTCTGGATTAGGAGTAATCGTGTGTGTGATTAGAATATTAGTTTGCTGTTGTGCTGACAAATGTAACTATTGCGATCAAGCAATAACTAGCGAGAATCCAAGAAGATCAAGACCATTAACAGCTGGAAGTGACCGAAGTATACCTCTTGAAAATAAACTTCGGTTACCATCAGCGCAATTACATTCAGGAAGAAGATCAGTGTTTCGAAGTGTTACTCCAATACCATGCAGTTTGACTTCAGCTACAACAGCGGTTCAAGAACCATCAACTTCTACTGGAGTTTGCATAGACCCTCAAACAAAACGTGATTCGTGGGATGATGATACTTCTTTCTTAGATTTTGACTATAATAATACACCGACTGAATCACCTAAAGATCCTAGAAATGAAATAGATAATTTATCTAAACTATCGAGTATATTGAGCGATGACTCAGCTGATGATAATGACAATATAAATGAATTCCGAGAAATTGAGTTGAAGAAAATGTCATCGCCTGAACCGACCGAGGAAATTTTTCCCACGGATAATATTGACCAGATGTCATCGACCAAAATCGATTATCCTAGCAAGATGGAAAGTGCAAAAGGTGAACGACTAAGTGTTTTAACAATCAGTGAGAAACAAAACGACCTGTCTGCTGGAGTAGTGCTGGATCCACTACAATATTTAGCCAGAGCAACTATAGTTGCCTCCACCAAAAACATTAATTAAAAACAGTTAATTAAAGTGTCAGCCCTTTATTTTATGTAAACATGTTAATAACTTAACAAGTTATGCATGGCTTTTACCTTTACTGCATTTAAAACATTAAATCGTAGAGCTACCAGTAATTATTTTCTAAATCATTAATGAAATTTCGGTTTCTAAAAACATAATCATATTACCCGTAGACATGCTATGCAAGTAAATTAATACAGATCTAATTTAGATTAAATGATCAAAGCCGAATATGAATAATAGAATCACTAATTAAATTTCTATTGATTAAAGATTTAATACGTTAATTAGGTTTTGAAAACTTTTAGTCTTACTGTTATACGGTATATCATGTTCGTGATCATAAAGTTTATTAATTCAAAGTAACAAAATTAATTTTTATAACATAATTTTGTTTTAAATGCAGCAGTTAAATGTCATCGTAAACGGGCTATACCCTGTTAAATAATGTTTTTACAGGTAAATGTTACCATAACCTTATTAGTACATAACATAAAATTAATATAAGACTAAATCAAATGTTCTGTTAGTGATTCATGTTAAATTCGACATTAGTTGCTTTTTCAAGAAAAATTTAACTACTGTAATTAAATTTCTACGAAGTTTCATGTTATCAATAGTGCATGTAACAGTACTGTATACGAGTTCCATATACAGTAACTTGTATTAATTAGAATGCTTGCAATAAATAGTTTACATTTTGTTACATAGTTAATCACGTTATCAACATTTCAGTATACTAGCAGTATATCCGCTACAAATTGTCACAATAAAATTATTTTGAAGTACTGCTAATAAAATTTTAATATTTTGTGACTTGGTGCATATTTTTTTCAGTAGTTTAAATTTCTCATACAGTATATCTAATTATATTGCATGTAAGGTATACGAATTGTAATTTAGTTTTAAAATGAAAACACAGCATTTTACTAACTTATAACAAAATAATTTAAAAAGTCAAATTGTTGACATTTAAGTTCTTAGTTTAAAAGATAGCCGTAATTATTAATCGTTTTAAGATATTAAACGACTTAATTGACTGTAACTAGCAAAGTTAATACGACCAATTTCATAAGCCGCTTTCTTTCATGGTCAAAATAGATTGCTACAAAATTTCATTAAGTCAGTATGCGATCACAGAAGCACGCCAACAATTTCAGTATAGACGGTATGTATAATTAATATTTTACAAATCATATATGTCGCGTCACGGTGTGAGCAAAAATGCACATTTTATTATCCATTATACACAGTTACCTTACGAGTTTGTCACCAAACTCTATGGATGTTAAAATAAAAGTACCGATACAGTATTTCGAATGACAATGCATTCAAACAAACGAATCTACAATAATGTACACTACATTTTCCAAACTGATTTGACATTAAGCTTATTCATAAAAGCTATTCAATATATTTCATAACTACTATAACATCGTTTGACATAACCACACTTAGTAAAAAGTTTAAGAGAACAGGTTATAGTACTGCTTATCTAAAATAAATTTCTGAACATTTTTGTGGTATAGTTAAAATCTATAGTTTCTATACCGTGATGGGATTCAAAGACGTTTTATGGACGATTTGTTACTAACAGTTTACTTTTTCACACGGTCACACCCCGTAATATTGTTGTCAAGAGCAGACATTATTAATCTATAATCATGATTAAGTATGATTGTATGAAGTAAATTAAGTGCTGTACAGTATTTGTTTTAGACTGATTTTGTAGTTGCCAGTGTTTCCAAACAGAAACCACAGTTGGCGAGTAGTATAGTAACTGCAAGAACATGCAATGAACTGATTATTTTGATCTTAAATTAAGCATTTAAATACCAGTGAACGACTATAAATCTATAATTTCATTAAAAAGTGGTACACTACTGACTCAAGTCGTAAAGATTTAAAATGTTCTAATTTCATTTGTACTGTACATTATATCGCGCGGCGTAAACCACCAACCCATTTCAAATAAAGAACGCATGAGATCACAGTGTTTGCCATAAAGCACAGCAGGGTAGAGCGTAAAATGCAGCCAATTTGGACAGCTATTATGGCGTTATTAATAATAGATGATCAATTCAACACACGGAAATGTTTACATGCTCAATAAATTACTTAAGTTTTATAAAAAAAAATCATTTTTAAAAATACTTACAGGGCACCTTCGAATTTAGGTCAGACCAGTAAATTTTTCTTTATAAGACTGTGTCTTTAAAAGCTGGTGAAACTTGAATTAAGCTTGGAACAGCACGTATAACGACTATTTAATTATATTTTTAAACTTAAAGCAAGTCGAAACTTCACAAACCGTTTAGCCTACCGTAAATTATCAACAACTTAACAAAGAGTTAAACAACCGTAAAATGGCAAGTGAACATTCGAACACATGGCACAGCAAGCAGATGACACCGTCACTTTAGCAAATTAGCAATCAGCAGCTGAATGGCGCCTTTAATACAAAAACCTTCTCTCTTTTACACTATGGTACTATACACAAATACAGTACATTACACGTTTCTTATAACCTTTGAAAAAAAAAGAAGTAATTTTACAAGCAAATGTTTTTCATAGATAAAAATAATATATAAGAAAAATAAAAAAAAATTTAATAAAAATAATCGTATGCTTTACTTCACATGAAAATTGAGAACCACATGGGGATGTAATGTAACGATACTAACATGAGTGGTATAAGTCAAAATATTGAAAACAATGTCGTTAAAATTTTAAATGGTTAACTGATTTTGGTATTTCATGAAACTTCTTTAGATATTTCAAATCAAAATGTTTTTTTTATATTTTTTTGGAATTTAAAAGTCAAATTTTACGCCTCCATTTCCGTCATAGACATAACGTGTTCCACCTGCTACATCCTTAAATTCAACACACTGCCAACAACCATACGTTAATAAAAAGGTGTCGCTGTCAACTTTTAGTAAAAAGATAACATAGTAGAGCCAACACAATAATTACAAAAGTAGAAATTTTGTACGTTTTTTGTATAACGTAAATTAAAAGTTTCTTTTCATAAATAAACGATTTTCAATCCAAAATGTATATTAAAATCTGTAAATATTGGCTTATTTTTACAATGTTACTTTAAAAACTAATAATTTGAAACTCATCGTTTCACGATATCGGTTTTCCTGCAACTTTTTAATAGTTTAACTTAAAATCTTTGAAAACGCTGAAAATTTGGACTTACCAAAAAGTAAAAGTCGACCCACATCCAGTAATTACTTAGCTGCGTCAGTTCTGTAAATAATTTTTAATTGAGTAAAAGAAAATATTTAGAAACTCTTTTGTCATGAAATTTTAATTAAACTAAGTTGAATGAAATTCAATTGGCAAATTGTCTTTACGTTTACGATTTCTTCTATTTTACAAAAATACATAATATGCTTAATAAGCTTATTCAATGACTAAATCATCAATTAATTAAAATATTATAATTGGCTAATTAAATAATTGTCGAATCGTTTCGAAGACCTAAGTGTTTCTTCCAAAAATAGAAAAACGCACGCCAAGCTATACAGTACAATTACAGCAAATTCATCTTCGATTAAAAATATGTTTTTTCTTTTAAAAAGAAATACAATACATGACTAATTTCATCGGTCTGCGGTAATTGTGGTTTGCTTATTCAGCTGTATACCATACAACAAGTTTCAACATAATATCTTCTGATCTTTACTACATGAATGACTCAACAGCATAAAAGTTGTAAGTGCACTTTTATTCAAATTTAAGTATCGATTTTCTATGTACTAAAATCAAGTCATTGTCGAAAGTTATTAATGTAAAAATACTAATTCTAAAAATCTTTAAAAATCGCTTAAAAAATTTCCGCTCACTTTGGCAACACCTAAGTTAGTTAATCATAAGATCGGAAAACTTTAGTCTAAGCTAAAGCATCAGCAATTGTAAATTTACAGACACCTATCATAACAAAATTCACTGTCACAATGATTAAATTTACAGTACAATTTCAGAAAGTTGCTAGAACTCTCACAGTAACTAAAAAAATCGCGTTTTTACAATGCAATTACAACATGTGTGCTGTTGCTGACTACCATTATTTTACTTTATCATTTACTAATAAAAATGTAAGAAATAAAAATAACACAACGGATATGTTTCACCATGTAAAAATATAACTATAAAATTTCTAATTCCACATAGTTTTCTTTTTTGTAAATCACAAAATTTGGAATGAAGAAAGTGTAATTTGTCAAGACAAGCAAAATTATGCATCGAGATTCCACCAATATACGATGATACTGACACAGACTAAAAGTACAGAACTGTTGTAGCACGGTTACAAAAAGCTTTGTTGATCACAAATAAAGTGATGACGTTTAAAATGGACACAATTCAACATTACATCACATTATTTCATATAAAAATCACAGAACTTCCAATTACGCAACCAACTACTAACGTCGTCAATCATATTAAAAAAGACCTATTCATCCCTAATTTTTACAGTATATTACTCAAATGTGTCTTTTGAAAAAGTTGTGGATGCATGGAAATATTACATCACACGATTCGTGTGTGCATGGTTGGCTGATGTTGCTATCGATACACGGGCATCTTTTCAGATCCAATTTGACAATACACATTTCTTCGTTGCTACGTGCAATCTTATTTCGGTTCACTATAATGTATTTCAAGCTGCGGAATCTTTGGTAGCCTGCTGCAGGCGAAGATGATGATGATGATGACCACTATCACTAAATAAATTATGCATAATATTAGTATTTACAAGTCATTAATAAAAACAACAAACCATTTAGTAACAAACAACTAAAATTGGCACCTAAACATTCAACATTTTGTTACTGAACTTGCTACATTCTCAAAAACGATGATTAAGAAAATAAGAACATAAAAACAGCTAAATAGGATTCGTAGTCATAAGAAACAAGATCGATCTCCAAATGACTATTAATAAAATCAGAATTTTTACTTTGCTGTGCATTTCAAATGTGTTATCTGACTTTAAAAATAAAATTGAGCACACTATATTTGAAAAACAAAATTTTTATATCAAATTAAAAACAAAAAACAAACAATAGAGAATGTTTGTTTTTATGTTTTTTTCCTATTTACCAAAACAGTGATCGGTTTACGAGCACGAATAACTTAAATCATAAACTTATTCTTCTAAATATAAAATTTCAGTTACTGCACCAGATTTTTCTACTTTAAAAATCAAACCGGAAAACAGAACTGATATTCAAATTTTATAAAAATTCGTTCTCAAATACTAATATACATACAATTCTTCGATGGCACTTGAAAGCATTCGCTCTCTATGTTGGACATCAACCAAAATCATAGCCTCATCATAAGAAGGCGGTGGAGCTTCACCAGAACTATCTTGTCTCGAACATCGAAAAACATAATCAGAATCTCGGTTACCATCCATGCTGTCTGTTATTAGCTGGCAAACGGCCGAATCATAAGATGGAGGAAGAGTAATAGTACTAGCATTTCTAGGTCAAGGGAATGAAAACAAACAATAATTAGTTGAGTTTGAGACAGATAAAAATAACTTGCGTTTATACTGAATATCATCAAAGTATACAATGCTTATACCTGGCGACAGCAGCTGAATGATGGCCTTCACGTATATCTTGCTGTAAAAATAAATTGAAAATTTAAATTACTTGCATTGTTTAAAAAAATAAACAAATAGCAACAACATGCCCATTATACATAAATACGGAAAATTACACTGAAGTGGAGTGACAACTAATGAATATAATTTCAGAATTTACAACAAAAAAACTTTTAAATAAACTACCATATACAAATGAAAACCTCGATTTACAGCATGTAACGACCACAGGACATGTAACGTTTATGATGGTTTGAAAAACTTTAAAATTTAAATAATTACAAAACAATGAAACGTGTATAACGTCATGGTTTACAGGTAAAAATTCACTGTGAATTCAGTTACTTTTCCTGTAGCCTTTAGTTTGCAATTATAATTGATAATCGGTTTTCGTTACTTAATACAGCGTTATAACTTATAAAAGTCAATTTTAATCGATTTTTTAATGCGAAAAGCTTTAACTTTTCAACCAAATTCTGGTACTATTTTGTATGTCAAAAATGACGCTACGTTTGAGGCAATAAACTGTAAATTTCACAATTACAGTACACATTTGTACACAAAATGGCAAGTTACAAACCCAGGGAGCCAAATTCCGTTTCAGTATACCGCCCTTTTTAACTTCAAAGTCGTGTTAATATTTAAACTAATTATAAACAAATAGTGTCGAAATATTTAAAAGCAAGGTCATAATTCTACGTATTAAACTGATCAGAATTCACATTGCTCTAAGAGGTTCACCGCAGTTGTACTTGTAAACAAGCGCAATGACACAAAAAGTTAAGTCACATACTAATGTAGTTGGTAGCAAAGTAAAAACCTATAAATATGTCAAATTTTAATAAAGTTAATTTTAATACATTAATAAAATTTTAAATACTAAAAATAAAACTACTATACACACGATAATGTTGAGATTAAATTCTATTCTAAGCTGCTATTTATAATATCGGTCAATCTACTGTACTAAATACAAAAATAGAAAAAATAAAAATCGACTAAAGATGACGATAACCCACCACAATTTACAGTACACCAAATAACATCAGTTTCATATTCATATACTGTATAGCTTTGAAATAATTTAAAAACCGAATTGAGTTGAATTTAACGTAACATTGACTGGACACTAGTCTTCAAATAATTATGTTCCCTCATCCACGCAATAATAACTTAATATACTTGTACAGGTCTAAGTTAAAGTACTTAAGTAAATTAAAATAAAAACACTTGTTTGACCTCAGAAAAAAGAAAAACTGTCAACCAAAAAAAAAAAAATTAATTTAACTTAAATGACAATTAACTTAGTAATTTCATGCCAAATTGCCAGTCGGATTAAGTCTATCGTGCTTTGAGTTACCCTGTCTAAATAAGTTATAATTACTTTACTTGCATTTTCACTGTCATGACTGTGATTCAATCTGATGACTGTGTTACTGTGAAAACTGGAGGTCAGCTGATCAGGCAATTAATTGAGATACGCGATGGATCCTGATTACTGCCACAGCTTCACAGGCAGACAATTGAATATACTTAACGCTCATAACTCGCCCAACTCATACTCATCTCAACAGTGAGAAGGATATACTGTATTAGTAAATATTTGCTAGTAACAAAATAAAGCACCAATTAACTTAATGAAAAAAAAATAATCCCGAAAACAAATTTCACAATTAACTATCAATTAACATTGTTTATTAAACATGTGCTACTTCAGTCATCAGAATTAGCATTTCATTCAGCTCAAAAACCGGTTAAAAACAAACAATAAAAATGATTTTCAATGCAATTTAACTGAATAAAAACAGTTGAGATAATTTATAAATGTAATTCGATAATCCGTTATTGCCTTGCAAAACGACTGTCGGATTACCGGAGGTCTGTTGTATTACTTTCAATACGTAAAAATTAATTAAGTTAAATTAATGTTCAAATGGTAAGAATCTATAGCATGTTTATACAACAAAAAAGTTATACCCTATATTTTTACTGTATTACCAATAAATTAATAAATTTTATGACAGATATTTTGATGTATGACCCGAGTGAAAGGAGAGGTCGCTTAATCGTTGTTAAATCAATAAAAAAAGTAGAAAGATATAAAACAGGAACAATTTTTTTATGAAGCTACAGTAGACTCTCGACCTCTTCGACGCAGGCAACATGAAATGTATTCGGCATATGAAGTCAGTAGGAGGTCAAAATTGTTTTGAGAAATCAGCATGAAAAACGTTGCAAGATAACGACTAGTTTTTAGCTGTAATTTACATTTACCAACTGTCATTATTAGCTTAACAATTCGCTTGAATTCGACTTTGTTAGTAGTGAGCTAACGTTTAATTAAAGACACCTAATAATGTACAAAGTGGCACACAATTACGTAGGCTGGAGCTTCAATAAACATTTAATAACACAACAACTTATTCGCTATACAACTCTAACCTAAACCATTTAAAAATATATTTCCTGTTGTTAAGATAGATGGATTACGGAGAAAAAAACGTCAAAAAATAAATAAAACTTTATATAAACTTGTACTGTGCAGTACTTCAGTATACATTACATCTTCAAAAATAAAAGCCTCTCGCAAGAAATAAATTACTGTCAAGTGGCATTAAATTTAATCAAAAAAACAACATTATAAATAGACTTAAATAATAATTTACTCAACTTTGTTTAAGACACAATTAATATAAGTTTAAGAGAGTTATATACAGTACATAAGCTTAACAGCAAATAATCTTTAAAATGCAATTACTCGCACTGGTACTTACTGTATAATTGATTAAACTTAAATTGCAAATTATTAATTTAACTTTTATAAGTAACTCAAATGTATGGGTAATAATTTCACGTTAGCTGATCTGTTTTAAGTGTAACTAGTGAAAGATAAGTTTTAAATAACTAAGACATCTCAAACAATGATGAAAACATGGCAAATAGAATCGATTCTAATGCTTAAAAATTGATCATATCAATTGTTGATTATACGGTAAATTCTAATAAAGGTGAAATACAAATACAAGTGATAGCAGTTCGCCAATAAAAATTAATGATTTCTAATCTTTTGTAGTCGTCATGAGGTAGTAAATTTCGTAGAGAAAATAGGTTTAGTTAAAAAAGTTACAATGATAGCTTATCGAAATTTCTACGCAATAAACAAACATATAAAAGCCTAAAGTTCACTATTGTTTGAATTTTATCTTTAACTGATTATGAATGGAAATGTTAATCATAGTTAAGTCTAAAAGCTTGCAGTTGCTGTTTTGCTTGGAATTTCGACATTCATTTGCCTGGTCAACGTACTCGTTACCATACAAATTCCAATAGCAATAAATCAATCTGAATTACTGTATTTGCATTAAATTTTATCTCATTTAGTTAACTATTCATACTGTGTTGAATTCTAGGCAGTATTGGAAGAGTTGTTACATATTTTGAAATTACAAATAAACGAGTTATCTGAACAAATTTAAATAAATACGACAATGTACAGTATACTGTCTATCTTCCCAAATGTAACGGAAATAAACTTCTGTAAACACGATAATATTTGGCAAATAAGCTATGCAATTTGTATCTTACAAAATAAGCAACAAAGACGGTCACTGATAACAGTTAATATATCTAAGAAAACAAGACAACGTAATTGTAAGCAGTGACACCAAAATTTTGTTACATTTAAAAAACAAATTTACCAGCTGTTTCGAAACATTTCCTAGTGTATTTTCGTCTCAATACAATAAACTACTGGATGAATTTCATTAAAATATGTGTCACTTCATTACACTCCATAGTCATTTTACATAATACAATAAAGTCGCAAAATGTAGTCATAGAAGACAATTAAAACAACTGGACTACAGCCAATATTGGACCAACCTTCAGTTTATATTTGTTTAATCACTCAAGCGCTTTATAATGCAGTCTATCTGCAATTATTATATCAACTCAATCAGACATCTTAGTTATGAGCTATAATTTTGATAGAGGAAAAAAAAGTGTCCTTGTCAGGTACATTTAACAGAAAATGATTCTACACGTTCTTCAAATCTACAATTTCCTAAGGAAATCTTTTACCATTTTTACCGTCTGTTTATTGGAAAAATTTGAGGTAAAAGTTTCAATTTCTCAGTAGGAATAAAGTTAGAATTTTCCTGTTTATTAGCATTTGCTTTATGATGAAATAAGTTTTCATATTTCTTCCTCGAAGATCCTACGTTATGGCATACTATACTGGCGTATCGATAACTTGATCAGATAAGGGCATTTTTTTATACGAGTTCTGTGGCTATTTTTATCGCTTTTTTACGGTTACCTATGAGACGATACGCTATTTCCAGGCACATATTAGTTGTATGTATGTGCTTGATCCGATATAATCAGCTTTAACTTTTAACTCAACTGCTAATAACTAGTGAAAATGGTAAACAAAAGTTTTCTCTCAAACTGTTTCAAGAAATTACACTGCAACATGTAATAAACTGGTGTGAAAATAAACCATATGACGTTGATGTCTACACCATATTAACGTTTCTATTATAACCACCTACATCTTTATACATTGTACTTGAAATACTTGCTAAAATTGATTTAAAAGCATTTGGGCAGAAATTCAAAAATAGACAGCGTGATTGAGTTTATAGCACGTCAATGTAATTTTTAAGAAAAATTAGCGGCTAAACTATTAGAGCGTCGTCAAAGAACCTTCCATTCAGCAATTTCTTTAAATACAATTTCTGAAAATATTTTTCAAATCCATGACGTAAAACATCTATCGCCATCTTATAAACATGAACGCAACAGCTTTTCTGACGAAAATTATTGCGTTTTCACAGTCAGACGTCGCGTCGTCAGTGCAAATAGAATGACGATATATAATAAACAGGTAACGACATCAGTATCAGTAACCGATTCGTTTATAGTGTACAATTTTTAGTTTTTATCTATGTATATAAAGTTTTAAAAAGTATGTTTTTACAGTACCGTATTTGGAATACTGTACTCACAATCGTAAACTTACGTAGAATATCGCGTTCACGTCCTAAATTTGGAAAAAAAACTTTCAACCGTCTAATAATTAGATTCTCGTATACTCGAGTATTATATTACACCAGTGTTCAAATCAGAGACTCGTTAATTGATTGTCATACATAAAAAAATAAGTAAATAAGCTAAACAAACAAATAGGATAGTTGTGATAAGTACCGTATTCAAAATCCATCATCGTTTTATTTTACTAACGACTAAATTATAAATTACTAATGAGTCCAAACTAAAATAAGCTTGTTATATCCAGTTTAAATATTATATTCTCATATTTTAATATAACAATAATTACTTTTTGAAGTTAAATTGGGAATTACCACTAAGACAATAATATTGTTAAGTGTTTAAAAAGATTCACTAACCAACACTAATGTGTTACATCATCCATTTTACCTTTTGCTCCAATAAATCAACATGAAATATACTATACTGATACTATTTCGATCAGATCATAAATTTAATATAAAAAATTGATATCTAGTACTAGTTCACCTTTCCGGAAGATGTATAACGTTAACTAAACAATGAAAACGACAACTGTTGACTGATCTTTCTCAAACAATGACAACAAACAATATTATCTTTAGTTTCTACAGCAGTAAAACTGTATTTAAAGCAAAATATCGAAATTATAAACTGATTAGAACATTTCAATATAAAACTTGCTTCTTAATCTTAACTTCTTAAGCATTAACTTTAAATAATGGTAAATGTAATTAGTTTAGGTAACCGTATTCCCGACATTACAAATGCTCTTAAAAAAGAGTTATTATTGAACCTAAAAAAACCTAATCGACTTTAATTTTTATTATAGTGTGCAACCAATAAACCAATCAAATCCAACATAACCAGGTAGTCATCACAATTTTCATTTTATCAAAACTAATCGTTATATAATACTGTATAGTAATAAACAATTGTACCGGCATTTTAGACTGCAAAACATCCATACCAACAATCTCATGACTCACTTCTAATTATTTTTATGGCTGCATATACTGTAGGCAATGTGAACAATTGTTTACGACAATTAGAACACAAAAACTTTCACAAGGTCATCCCGAAGGTAAGTTAAACTTATTTAATATAAACGTTATTTTTCAGTTTGACCAAATTAAGTTATTAATTTACAATAATATTTTATAACCTTGCAAACAGAGGTCTACATAATTAATGCTTTCCAAATGTTATTTACATTCAGTACAAAATAATTATTCAGATCACGATGCCAAATACAGTTTATGGAATACCGTTACTGTTTAATCAAATGGTGGGTTCAAACTATTCCAAAACAACTATTATGAAACCGGGTCTAATAGTACATTATACTGCCACAGTTAAATGCCATACTTTACTTCCATAATAGAGATGCCGTAGACTTTTACGTGTTGCTGAATTAATGTCTGCATAACATCAGATATATAGTAATAATAACTTATAGCAAAAAATTAACGCCTTGCTATCATAAATAAGCCAATACCCTCTCTCTTTTACACATTACTACGTTATACATCAATGAAAATAATAATTATTCGAAGTAGTTTGCAAAGTTACAGCAGCAGCAGATGTTTTTTTAATCTTATGCAACCATAAACATGTTAAAAACACACGATTTAAAAGTTGCATGGTTAATTCTTTATGTACGAGTCGGCATAATGATTAATTTCATAACATTGAATACAAATGAGGATTTATTATGAAGGGCATCATTTCCTGGTGAAAAGAACCAACCATTATTAAGAAAAGAATAACATACGAGTATAATTTGATAAACTTCTATGCCACGAGCTTTATTTAAATTTCTAATCAAAAGCTGACAGCACAGTCAGCAAGCCTCCAATAATATCAACAGCAAAGAAAACAATGCAAAGTAGCTACAATTTATGTTCTAGTTGTTTTTCACTCTAAATTTTTTTTTAAACAAACTGGTTTTTAATATAAAAAAATTAACTACTGTATAATCATCAGTTCACGAAAACAAAATTTGACTGGAATTATAGTTATTCTAATCAAACCATTTCACAGTTAGAATCGTTTGAGAAATTATTGAAATTTTATCCGTTAAATTAATTTTGAAACTACTGAACTAAAAAAATGTTTAAAAGTTTACTAAGTTATATCGCTTGACATTCAGTTCACTTGTACAGGGAAATGTAAATCTAGATTTAACTTACTTATTTTTAAGCGTTACCTCTGTTCTGTGCTAGTTTCATGACTAATTGTCAATAAATCCCTTTAACACGTTTTAGTATTACTGTATCATAAACCGATTTTTTCGACTATTCATTACACACACAAAAACTAATAAATTCATCATCAGATGTAAACACTTGTGAATTTCATCTCGTCTTAAAAATTGGCTACGCACTTTTACTTAAAAATTGAATGATAAACAGTATAACGACGAATTTTTAAAACTACTAAAGAAGTAAACTACAGTATTTGCTCAATTAAATGCAAAAATAACTGACATTATCCTAAGAATGACATTCATTAGTCAATATTAACATAGCTCATGTTGTGACAAACACAAAAACTTCAAAAAAAATTCAATTTTTTCAAAACTTAACTACCTAATAGTGTTAGACAGTTGATAAAATAAATTTCAACAGATAACTACTGAATGTGTTTACTGAATCACAGTAGATTTTCACAAAGTTTGAAGTTTAGTTGATATAAGTTGTCCAGTTTTAGTTTCACTCTACTCAGTTTGTTTACAACTATAATAGGTGTATGGTGTTTATCATAGACTGAGACTGGAAAGATCCAGTTGAAAAATAATTACAGGATCAATCAGGACATTATACCGTTATGTTGCTACATGTTTAAAATGTTGTGATGAATGAAACTTTGTGAAAGCAATAACAAATTTTGACATTTCTATGCGGATGTTTTTATACTTACCCTTAAAACTGTCCTCTGTCTAACTATAAACATGGCAATATTTTTCTTCCTTAAATAAAGCACCGTTTTTACAGCTACCATTAGCCCTGAACTTATAAATATAGGTCCAACCAACCACATGTGACCTAAGCTGCTAAATATGGTAGCAGTTCCTTCATCCGCCGTAGCAAATACTGTCACAACTGTTCCCACTGTAAATAAAATGATAGCCAAAGAGAAATAGCAATACGATGTAAAATCGCAGCCACCAAAATATCCACCGTCTGAGTCCGTCTCATTAACATGACTTCGCATCGTTCTTGTGGCGCAATTTGACATTTTGAGTTTATTACATTTACACCACCAAACATGTCAATTTTAAGGTAGCCGTTCAAGCATCTTCAATCACGCGTATAACCTTTAAATTATCGTAGGTCGTCCACCATTTTCGTTTTATTTTTTTTTGATTATAAAATGAAACTGCAAGCCGATTGGTAAAAACGCAGCAACTGCACAATCCTCCTTCACCGAGCACCGATTAAAAATACTCGTTCTCGGCAAACGCTACTTAAGCTCAGAGCCGCTTACTTGATTTCAAAAACGGCTACTGATTTTGCATGGTATATCAAAACTGATAGTGGGCAGAACCAAACCAAAACACGACTCATCATAATCAAAACAAAAGTTTTCCAGATTTAAACCATTTAAACAAACGAAAGGTTCATTGCTTCAAATTTTGAGATCACTAAAAAAAGCAGCATTTGGTAAACACATTGTGATATTGCCAAAATGACCATCAGAGTCAATTGGAACACAGTGCAGTTCACACCGAGTTAATAAATCTGATAAGTTAACTTTTATAAAGTAATGTTATATTAAAAAAATAACCTTTATTTTGATAAGATTTATTATTTTATACTTACTTCTAAAATCGGGGTTACATTTTCATTAAAAATTGTGCCAAGTGAAACTGTGAATTAATTTAACTTCGTTGCATAATAATATACATAACCATATTTTTAAAGCTATTAAAATTCTTAAAAAAGTAAATAAACGCTTCAATTTTCGATATTTGTTATCCTTTAAAAGTCCTATCCCTTTTTATATTTACATAGTAATGCAAAAATGAATACTGAATCTCAAAGTTTATAATTTCAATCAAATTTAACCGTTTATAAGTCAACTATAAACACTTAGGTTGTAGTCAATGTTCAAATATTTTATTACTGTACAAAAATCTATAATTTACTGTGTTATTGTTTCTTAAAAATAATCTAGCGACATATTAGCATAAAGTCTGATAGCATCATCATTATTATTATCCATTAAAAACTGTCGAATTTTGATTAATTGATGGTAAGAATAATTTAAGTCGTCAATATATTTATCAAGAATTGTTGATTGATTTTCAGCTTTTAAGACAGCCAAAGAGAGGTTATTGATGTCGTTAATCAAATGAACATAAGTTTCTTTGCTAAAACGATCCATTCTCCCATACACTTTCAGGGAGAGATAATGGCTATATTCTCGATGAATAAACACAATGGTAAGCACATAGATTAAAATCAACAAAACGCACCATCCATGACATCCAACATATCTAATCAAACTACGATGAGTATAATTTGTCCATGAGAAAACCATCGCAAACGTAATATTCCGCAGCTTCTCAGTTATAAAGATGCACTCCGCAATGATAAACCGCTAATATTTCAACTGTAAACCAAATTTACCAATTTTAATTGTATGATTACAATAAAGAATTAAAATTTAAATAATATTTTGTACATAAAAATGCAATTACATAAGTAAAGTTTACAAAATTTATGCAATTGCCAATATTTGATAAATAAGAGTTCAAATTTATTATTTACAGTATATTGTACTGCAACTAAATGAAGTTGAAAGATCAAAGAAAACAACTGAAAGTTATGAATTTACAATAGGTCAATGTTAATAGAAATAGTAAAATTAGTACGGTACTGGTATAATATATAATTTTTTCTGAGTATTAATGAGTGGATTAATGACCTTACATTTCCGAGTTGCATATCCGGTTAAAGTTTTCTTTTGTACCGAATTAAAGACCCCAAAACGATTATCTAGTACCGACAACTGAGTAACTGAAACTCTCAACAAATAACAGCACTACAATAATTAAGTTATATCTGCACTGATGTCTAAAAATTTATGCATGTTTGAAAACAAACCAGTTACAGAAACCGATAACGAATTTAGTTTTAAAAATATTGAACGTGTTGAATAAAAATTGTTACTGCGTGTGTAATATATAATTATTAAGTAAGTTTGTTGATATACTACATGCACTATGTAATAATGTTGAAAAGTTTTAAGCATATTAAAATGGTGAAACTCAAGGACATTTAAGGAACACCGCAAGTTTACACGGTTCATAAAGTATTATTTTGTAAACTGTTATACTGTAAAATATCGTACTTTCCTGTTGAGTGTAAAAATTAGTTACAACTTTTAATCTGTTACTTTTCACTATCATTCGTCAATTTTAGTCATTATCTGTTAATTAGTAAATTAAAGTTTATTACACATTTTCTAACCAGTTACAGGTTCTACTGTATATGTGGCTCTACCAATTAGTATTTCACATTAACTTCTTAATTTTTATCCTAACTTTGCACATGAAATTCTTTGCCATACTTATTTTTATTAAATTATTCAGAAGTTGTCATTAGGTACTGCACACATCTAAGTTTTCAAATTATTCATCGTTTAAATTTAAAATCGTATTGATGGCGTTCAAATAAAACAAAACAACACTATAATAATAAATCAAGTTAGAAGTTTTCGATTCTGAAGATTAAATTTAGACACGTTTATATTTCGTCTAGAGTGTGATAATTCATTATATTTTTGATCGTGATTTTACTAAGTCTATATATAACAAGTGTTGACTTGATAAGCCATTTAGTTATTTTGAATATAAGTGACCTTGCAAAAATAATCCAAAATTCAAGGTGACACTGGATCACTAAACAAACATAACATCAAGATAACGGCTAATTTAATTTTAAAAATAGCTTTTTTAAATTTAATAGCTTTTTTTCAGTACTGTAATGGTTTTTACCTTTTAATGGAAATATAAATCCAACGTGACACTCGCCACAAAATAATGTCACGAGTTTCAAAGAGCTCAGTGACCTTACAGTAATGAATGGACAATCGTTGCACTGTACAATGAAATGCATTTGTAAATTACAATGTATAATCACAATTGTCATTTAAAAAAACTAGAAAAACTGAACTTACTTTATGTAATGGAAATGATGTAGAGAGCTGCTAGAACCAAGACATTTTCATGTGGAATATTGTACGTTTGTCCTTTCCTATCCATTTTTTTACTGTTAAATGTTACTGTACAAACAGCAGCAATATACTCTACCGCCGTTATCGATTTATGTACTAAGATGACGTAAGGCAATGCCAAAGTATAAAAATGATGAAACAACTACAGGATAGAAAAAGAGCATCTGGCATTTTGATCCTCCCACTATATTGATAAAACTATCATACAACCACTAAAGTCAATACAATACGACAAGTAAAAAAGAAGCCATAAGTTTATAATATTATACATCTTACATAGTAATAAAAATAATCAGCCATTTCAAAAAAGTTGCTCAGTTGACTAAACAGCAATAAATAAAAACAACAAATAACTTTTATGGAACTTGTACAGTAGTTTTTTTTTTGCCAATAGAGTTTAAAACTTGTCTATTGTATATTTTGCAAAATAAATAACTAAGATCATATTTTCAATTGTGCTATTTTATTTGTTGCTGAAATTCTATGGTCGCTACCGCAATTTACATTAAATTTAGTAATGAATAAGCATCAGCCATTAGTATCACTAAAACGTTTTTCAGGTACTGAATTTTGTACAGCACATTGAATTGGACTCCCAAGTAAAAAATTAAATTTAAAGGCACTGGCAACCGTCGATTGCCCAAACAAATGACAGTTTTGGACTTTAAATAAACATGGGTATCTTAAATTTATTTAGTTTTTATTTACAATATTCACACAAAAAAATGTTAAGCATAATCAAATATAATGTTTTTTCTATCGTCAAAAATAAACTTCGTGCATATAATAATTGCCAATGATGAAACCACACTTTAAAATGTATTGATTATTAATAAAGACTTACCAATTCAAAATCTATATTCAATCAGTAAAATTTTCGGTTGAAAAGACACTATACCAATTAGATTAGACTTACAACAAGCAATATTTTGGCACCAGATAGAAATTCCTTTCAAATAAAACCATTTTCACCATCAAAAATAATTTCATTGTTTGCAAAATCATGTAATTTATGCCGAATAATAGTATGGATAATGTAGTTGCTTGATACTACTCATAAGTGAAAAATAAACATACTGCATAAAAGCAGATGCTAAACCCTGCTACAAAATACATCCCAGTCAATAATTAAGAAATTTAATCTACTCTAAAATAATTTATTTAACTTAATTAACTTCTGTAACCATGTTTTATGGAGATTTTCCTCACAAAATTGTCACTAAGATAAACGAATAGGAAGTTTCGGAACTTTTTTTTTTAAACAAAAATATTAACTGAAATTTGACACACATAAAATTGCATAATCATAATCTACTGTTTTTAGCTTTATTAAAAATGCATAACAATAATTAATATCTTATTTCTTGTATTATGGATGGGACGGTATCAAAATTGCCAAGTGTACTATTGCCCCTCTGTGTTTTATGAAATATGAATGGGCAAAGTTATCGCAAGTGGTTGAGCATACTGAAGATGAATTTCCAGATCAAATAAATACAGTGATAAACTGATATTGTAAAAATACTAAAAAAAAATAATAAAGAAACCGAATAATTATTATGTGTGTCAAATTTAAAATCGGTAGTTTTTAATGATTTACAAATAACAAATAATCGAAACTTACTTTTCGGTTGACCCATATAATTAACTTTAAAAAAAATTGCGGATTTTGTTTAAAGTATTTTCACAAATAAAACCCTTGAAACGATATTGCTAACAGACTAAACAATCTCTGTATTAGGAAAATGTAAACAATGTTGGGGAATGTAAATAGAGTAACAAAGCCAGTGAGTGACTGACTGACAATATTTTCCTGTTCCTATTCTATAGTTAAAAAAAAAACCCTTTACAGACCATTAACCGTTTCCGCTTTCATTGCAATTACAACGGATTAATATCAATTGAAGCAATATTAAATTGGCAATGGAAAACAATGATTTTACTGTATAAGCCACATTATTAAGTAAAAAGAGTAAGAGGTCATAAAAACAACTTATTTTATACAAGTCAGTCTCGGTAATGGACCAATTTTAGTCGTAAAAGATAATGTTATTTTAAAAAACATACATCTCACAATAACACTTTCACCAAAACAAAATAATAAAACCAGATATTCATAAATGAATGCAATTATTTTGTCCTTCAAAATGACAAATACACAGTGCAGCTCAGACATTTCATGATTTCTTTCTAAAACTACAATCTATTATAAAATGTTGTAAACTTGCAACCATACTGCTCTTTTGAATGTAGGTAATCTAACGTGTGAGCTTAGCAACACAGTAAAAAAGCTCATAAATAGTCAAATAAAACGCTGTTAAGTATAGCAGGTTACTGTGGTTACATTATAACAAACAAATGCAATGACGAAATCATTTGTATAAAACAAATTTAAAATTGAAATATTCAATGTAAACTTAGTGGACTTGGTTTACAGGAAGTTGGGTGGAGTAACAAGTATAAATCAAAATTATTTTTTGGAATTATTATAAATAACTTTATTTAATTCCTAAAAATAAAATCAACTGATCTAGTACACACTTAGCTAAAGTTACGTGAACTGATGGTTGATCCTAAATCTTATTATGACTTTCTTTCGCTCTTTGCACTCATATACTGTATAATTACTGACTTAAAAGACTTGCCGTGTATAATCCCTTGTCTTATTAAATAAACGTTAGACTATCTTAGTGGTAAAATAATACTGTACCGTATTAAGTGATCTGAAGGGACGTGACTATGACTTGTTCTTATTAACCAAAACTGCCAAAAAAGTACTTTAGATCACATACCGTAAGCACTGATGGCTGATAAGTGACACCTCTTAATGAAAACTAAATTAAGACAGACCGGATAATCGATTAAGACTGGATAACACTTTAAAAAAAAAAAAAAACAAAAAGTAAAACCCGATTTTCCATATCTTTGAAAAGTTACAATCACTTGACATTTCGGTATCTCTTTACAACAATTTCGTCTTTCGAAGGTTAAATATAAATAGAAAAATATATTATTCTACTTGTTATATAGTAGGAGTGTCTATGTGTTTATATTTTTTTGGTATGAAAGCTAGTGTGAGTAAACATGCAAAACAATAAATAATAAAATTTGAAATTTTTTAAGTGCGTTATGTGAACAATAAGTTCAGCTAATGTCACATGCAGTATTTAAAGTGAGGAATTATTTGACAATTAAAAAGTTTGAATCTGATGATTGGAAGAAATATTAAAAGTTAACCACGACATTTGAAGAGGAAATAAGCGTCAAAGTCTTATTATTGGCACATCGAATGCGATGACGTTAAATTTAAGTGAAATTAAATGCTTAAATGCAAAATAAAGAAATTTTTAAAAAGCCCAAGATAAAGTATGTGCATAACATTTTCTTCTCTAAATTTTGTTCGTTCTTTGGTTTGTAATTTTAGTTTACACAATTAAATCAGCGCTTATAAAGCGAAACAAGAATTTGAAATTGAAAAACATCATGATATTAGAAATATTAGCAAACGAATTGACAATAATTATTATTAATTTGAAAGATAACTCACAGCGAATAATCTTACTTCCCTGTTTAAATTTATACATGTTGTACAAATTCTGGATTGAGAAATGAGAATCCGTTAAACTCTGTTTGGTCCAAATTCATCATAAACAGCTTATCGGTTGGCGTTAAATCAATCTTCTCGCTGGTAAATTGCTTGTCAAAATTACTCACATCTTTTCGGTGTTTCTGGAAAAAAAAAATATAATTAAAAATCTTCATGCATCTCAGAAATGCAAGGCATTTGACAGCGATCAAACACTTAATTTAAAAGTAATTGCATGCTGAACTTCAAATCTATCAAACAAAACTTTCCACTCAACATAGAAAGATCACAAATAGATAAATAATTGTTTAAACTTGATTCGTCTTTAACTTTTACTTTACTTAACTCGACTTTAAATTCAGGAGTAGTTAAATAACACTCACTTTTACTTTACTCAGAGAAGAAAATACATCATTTTATTTCAAAGACAAAATACGATATTCCATTTAAAAGTATAGTTAAAATTTTGGCACCGATAACACCAGCAACTGTTGTTACAAAAAATATAAATTTGGCATTTATGAGGGAGACTCAAATAAGTGTAGATTCGATAATAACCCTCATCGGCTTTTGTTTTGCATTTTGTAATTTAAAACACAATTATAAATCGATTTGCATGTACTTGCATGACATTCAATTTGAGTATAAACAAATTTTCGACATGATTTAATTGATTACGTTAAATTAAGCAGTAATATTGTACTAAATATTCTGTAATTTGACAAGTACATTTATCAAGCAACTAAAAGTAAATAAGATAATAAGTCATACTTTAAAATCTATTACGAAATGATTATTATTTCTTTAAATTTATTTTTTTGATCATGTACTTTCATCGCTGATTGTCTGGATTGCCAATACAGAGTAGTATCCAAAAGGACATCAATATAGAATTTAGCCAAAAATATTTATACTGTAAGTATAACACGATTTAGAAAAACTATCTGATTAATCATAATTAACATCATTTAACAATGCTAAATTAGTAAAATAGCAAATACGAGTAACATTAGCAAAAGTTATGTCTATTGAACACACGTGTTTTTGTAAGTTTTAAAAATGGTTTAGGATAAATTTTTAAAGGTGAATCACATGATTTAGTTCCACTCAAACAATCCGTATACTTATGGTAATTTTGGTTGAAAAATTAGTCATAAAACTTTAACTTTAAAAAAATGATTTGTTAATAAGATAAATGTACTGTAGATAAACGCAATACTTTCTATTAACTAAATTAAAAAAATAAAACCACATTTGTACCTTTTATATTGGATAATACTATTAAATTATTTTGTAACTTGCACTAATAACTGTTAAAATATTAGAATTTCGACTTAACCTGTAATACAAGTTTTGTCTCGCAAATTTTACTTTTTCATCTTTGGTTGATACAGGTTTAAGTCGCTTTTAAATTAAATTTAAATTCAATGCAATTTATGCAAATAAAATATTCAACATCATAATCGAATTCTGATGTGCATTAATATAGTAAATTTCAGTAAACAGTACATGATCAATAAAGAGCATCCAAGTGCTTAATATTTTATCAAGAATAGAGTGCTTTCCATCAAAATTGGCATATGAAAAATAGAATAAAACCTAACATTCTGATAGAAAGAACTACTACTGTATACAACGCACTATTATACTGCTAAAAATAGCAAATTTACTAATGACCAAACATATTTATAAATTACCAAAATTAAATCTAAAATTAACTTGATCACAGAGCAAGCACATCTACTAACTGGTATAACATAAAGCAATCAGAATCGAAGCTCATTGAACTTTATTTTAAATATCTTGATTCAAATATTATAATACTATTTTAGTTTAACAAGTTAACCCATTCTGATTACTTTGATAGTTTTTAAAAAGAGTTAATTATCCGGAATGAAAATAGCTACTGTATAACATCTGAATTAAAATCATAATCTTAGTAATAAATTATATGAACTGTTAACAAAATTAATTAAAATATTAATTACATATAACACCGTGTAGAAATCAGTGGGAGAAAAAGTATACGAGTATATAACACGACAAATTACGAGGGCGCTACAAAGGTGTAGCAATTTCTACAACTAAATTTGGTCACAATAACTTTCAATATTTACCTGGGAAGTTTTTTTTACGGAAGAAAGACTCACTTTTTGTTAAGTCATCAACATAATTCAATATATAAAAGAAAATACCAATGATTTTAAAAACGTTTTAGTGATACCAATTTCCAAATAAAATACAGAAACTGTCATGAAACTTGAATTAAAATATTAACAGGTAAATAGAGTGTATAATTGATTGATTTTATGGTGAGTGACCAAATTAGCGTGACCAAATTCAACTGTAGTTTTTAAATGCTGACTTAATAATAATATCTGGCAAGAAAATGGATGAATCGTTTGTCTCAACTAATTTGAAATTGGTAGAAACAAATACTTAATTTTTAAAATATCCAGAATTAGCGTTTATCTAATGCTTTTACATGGAATCTGGTATGATACTTATATTGTTGTCCGGTTGTTCAATAGTTTCAGCAGTGTTCGAAGTCGACAATTTATTAGTAGAAACGCTGAGAAAGACTGGATTAAATTCAACGTTGACATAAGTGAAGTTCCCGAATTCTTCGCCGGTCATATTAGCCATTACAGTTGAATCGTTTGGACTTAAATCCAATTTAGCGTTGGTGAAGATTGGATCGAAATTCTCGCCTGAGCGAGGGTTTTTCTGTACAAAAAAATGAGCCAAACAAAAAAGAAAACGAAAAGAGTGAAGAAATTTAGGGATACAGTGAAGACAGGTGGAATAAGCAAACAAAGTAAAAGAAAGCAAATAAAAGAAAAAAAAATGCTATATCAATAATGTGTATTAATTTCAAATCATAAGAAATATTAAAAATAAAACACGCCAGTCATACGTTACACGACTACACAAAACAATACCGTAACTGTTACTGTCGCATAAGTTATGAATAACGTTTGATTAAATTAAGATAAAATGATGACTGTTGTCCATGCATTTGCGATAGATTTTGCAATCAATGCAATTAAGTTAATAACATATTTTTAATTCAGATAATTAATTTAATTCATCGCATTCGCAAGATGTGCAATCTCATACTTTAAATCTAACATAAAATCTATCGCACTGCAAAATCAAATACTGTACATGTAAAATTAAGCATTCCATAATAATAAAATAACAAATCTAATAACATAAACTTAAAAGAGCAAAGTCGATAGCAAAATTAAATTCTAATGCAAATTAAAATATGCAGATTCATTTATTATCATTACTGCTAACCACACTAACTTGAAAATAACAAAAAAGTCGTTTAAAAAACCAATTTTCAAGCAATTAACAAACAAAATGTCCATTGTGAAGATACTAAAAATCACTTGGATTCAAGTGACCAAAATAGTTTTAAGCGACAAAAAAGTAAATTTTAAAATACAAATTGAAATCACTAGTATCAAAATTTTGAACAATAAAATTAGACCAATTTCTTATTTAGGAATACCATAATTATGAACAATGTGCGGTACTAGTACCGTTGATACTTTATTGATTTGCATGTATTTTAAAAATGATGCTGTCAACTTAAGTTCATATCTTTCAAGTTTGTGTAAATAAAGACAGAAGATATTGTGCAAATGACACCAACCTATAAAATAAATTCCTAACAAACTAAAGTTAAATAAACCAAAGCATAACGTTTTATAACTGCAGAGAATGGGTTAACTACTTGCCGTTCAGTAATCATGAAATTAATTTATGCTGACCTATATAATTATTATAGCGCCCTCGCACATTATGTAATCACCATCCATCTTTCCACAAGATATAAATAGACGTAACACTTGCACTTCAACAGACAAAACTGAACAATAAACTCGTATTTTTGCTTTTCAGAGACATTTGGAGGCAGCTCACATGTGCAGATGATGTAAAATGCATTTAGCAACCATATTAATATACAAAAAAGTCAAAAGCCAAGAAATATTCCTACTATTACAATGCTTTATACACTCATGAAATATTAAAACAATCTTATTTTAAATTTAAATACTATAATTTATTGTAATAGAATTAACAACACTTTTAATTTTGACTTGTGACCAATTTGTATAGTTTCAAATCAATTTTTTTCGATTCTTTTAAAAACTGCATTCCATTATCTTGGTGTAAAATGAGCTTATTTTTTATTTTGTTAAAAAGAAATTCGAGTTGTAAGTAATCAATGTAAATAACATTAAATTCTTCACATAGTTTGTTGCCAAGCAGTAATTGAATTGATGAACCCTATGATTACCTAAAATATTATTTTGTTAACGTAAATTCCACAACATCAGTTAGCGTAATATTTTGCCTAAACTGTAATTTAAATTTACCTCATTATGAATCTTTCATTCAAACGATTGACGCATAATTAAAATATGTTATCCTAATATCATGTAACAACAAAGTGTCTAAATCGATATGTATACAGAATTTCTAAAAACTGTTTCAAACCACATTATGGTATCGGCTCTAATGTAAATAAATTTGTACTAATCCAACATCAAAAATATGTAATAATCGATTTTTTGTATAGTAAAGATGATATTATGTGTGAATTTAAAATATCATGGAAAGTTGCTATCAATGTGTTTAAAAGTACGAGTGAAAATATAAAGATCTGTCAAAGAAATACATTCCATCGGACACAGAAGCACAAAAGACAATAGCCCAAATGTCCAGAAGTAAAAATACATATCAAACAAGTTACAAGTAAATATATAATAACGTTTAGCAATTTATAAACTTGTATTCTAGTTAAAAATAAAGCAAAACAAATACTACTTACAATTTTTGGTATAAATGGAGGTTGGACTTCCCGATTTTCAATTCTTTCCCAATCTATTCTCCTGAAAAATGGATGGCTACGAACATCTTCTTCACCTTTACCACCACAGCCCAATCGTTTGGCTGGATTTTTCGTCAAAAACTAGGTAAAACGCACAACATCGTAATTCAATTCGTGATAACAAATCTGTAACATCAAAGCAATAAAATCTTACTCCTTTGCAAGCCTCTTTCGCTTCTTTAGATAAAGATTTAGGATATGATACGTTGTGATCAGTAATTGATGCAAATAGTTCTTCTTCATCTTCTCCATCAAATGGAGGCTTTATTATATAGTAAGTTAACAACTTTAATCACTAAATTACTTACAAGGGTGACCCAAAACATTATACCACCAGCCAAATAACTAATAAAGATTCACAAGGAGTTTATTAAACTTCCAGTATTACGTAATACGTATTACGTATTCCTCTTCCAGTATTACGTAAGGATTTACAAAGTAATCCACACACTCATATCAGTTTTAAACATAGATTTGAGGTTATATTTTACGGCCACCCGCATAAATAAAAGTAAAAGCTTTACTTGTCCGATGAGCATTTCGTATAGTAAAACGCCATAGGCCCACCAATCAACAGATTTTCCATATGGCTGATAAAGAATAATCTGAAATAATAACGGAATTACATTTACGAGCAACAATAAATGTAACAAATAAAAAGCAACCTCAGGAGCAATGTAGTCGGGTGTGCCACAAAACGTTTTAGTCGTTTGGTCACTATTAATACCTTCTTTGCACATGCCAAAATCAGCTATCTTAATATGGCCATCTTGATCCAATAAAACGTTATCCAGCTTTAGATCCCTAAAAATTAACAATATAACAATTAAAAAAAAACGACTCCAACGTGTTTATTTTTAAAATAAAAACTTGTTAAAGAGTATAAAAGATATTATTACCGGTATATAATTCCTCGACTATGTAGAAAAAACAATCCAATAGCGATTTCAGCTGCATAAAACCTAAAAATACATGTAATGTTTAGAAATAATAAAAAAAACCTACAAACTATTTTAAGAATAAAAATCCTAAACTAAATTACTATGTTAATGTATATTAGTACAAGAACTCATTCTTCTGAAAATCGATAAAATTAGTTTGTGAATCTAAACTTTACTATAAAATCCATGAACCAGTCGCTAAAATATGTACATACAAAAGTCTATGAATGGCAATAACATTGTTTATGTAAATGTTTGCATTCGTGCGGTTCCCTGGAAGCCAGCTAGACTTCAAATTTCATAATCTAATTACTCGAACAGAACAAGAACCACAGAGTCTAGTCTATCATCATTATATGTTAAACAGGTTAAAACACAGTGCTAAGATTAGTTCCTAAGATGAGTTTATTGGTATATAAACTATATTGGTATTTAAACTATATTCGATTGCCATATAATGAAAATTGCATTTAAACTTACACTGCTACTGGTTCTTTAAATTTACCACACTGTTGAATTTGAAACATGAGATCTCCACCATTTACGTACTCCATAACAAAATACAAACGATCCTTAAAACAATATAATATTAATTTAATTTAAAATGCAATATAAATAGAAAAAAAAAGATAGCATTTTAATCAATTTTTACCATAGTTTGAAAACAGGAATGCAACTGAACTAGAAAGGGTGGCTTATTAGCCAAAGCTAATGCTCTCTTTTCAACCATAGTGCATTCCACATCATCATCTTGAATGATGATATCTTTCTTTAAAATTTTAATAGCATACAATTCATCGGTGCTCTTCCTTTCAGCTAACATGACCTAGATGAAAATAGCCATTTTTTAATATAGAGCTCAGATAAGATGATTAATATTTAATGACAAGCTTCGACTTACTTTACCAAAACTTCCCTTGCCAAGAACCATAAGAAAATTAAAATCGGAAGCTCTTATAACATCTTTCTTCCCCATGTTATGAGGAATATCTTTATTTGTATTCGTCTGCAAAGCCCTTTTACTTATGGACGCCTTTTGCTTTTAAAGACAGCATAAAATAAAAGTAAATATTTAAAATAAAACGATAAAAGTGCAACTTTCCATTAATAAACACATTAGTTTCTTTAAACAACATCTTGTCAATGTTTCTAAACATTTCCGAAATTTCTGGTTAATTTAAATTGCGAGAATGTACAAGTAAATGTTCCTTAAAAAACCCACATATTAATGACAACCCTATTTTCTTAGTAAAAATGCATTAGATGTAAAAACTATGCGATTCAAAGAAGTTAAAATGCTAGTAAAGTAACGTTTTCAACATATGAAGCCAACATAAAAGACAAGCATTATCATTAAATGTAAATAAAAGTTTCTTGTTAAGACTGTCAGAGAATTCACCGCAAGTTTATACAATCAATGGTTTACTCTCTAAATGTTTATGTAAGAGAAAAAATTTCCTAATACTTTCACAGCATACAAAACCATACCCTTTTATATGTGCAAATCTCATTTAACTTTAATGATGTTCAGAGAAAGCATTTAGTTACCGAGCACAATTTGTTAATTGAGAATTTACATTAAAATAATTACAAATAAATGTCATGCTAAAAGTGTTGGTAATGTATATTAAAATTATGTATTTACAGAACGTACTGTAAATAGAAAAATTATGATAATAAGATTTACTCGGTTAATTTATACCTTCGTCAAAAATACTGCTTCAGATTTTATTGATTTAATGTCATTATTTAAAGCAGAAAATCATAAGTGGAAAGCGATGGAAAGGGCTTACAACAGCTTTTCAGCAAAAAAAATTATGTCGTTGAATATAATCTCATACTCTTATTATTAAAAGAAAGCAAAAATCTTAACAATGTTAATTAAAAGAAATAGGACAAAACATCTTTATAAATATTAGTCTTTAAATAGTCTTTTCATTATGTTTTGTTTTAGAAATTAAGCTATTTAAGAGAGCAACAAATGCGTTACTAGAATTGTTTTCTTTTTTCAGAGATACTGGTAGAAAAAGATTGCCGTGGCAGATTAAAGAAAAGGAAGAAAAAAAATGTGCGAAAACAGTAGATCGATAGATATATAGTGGAAAGGGATGGGAAATAATGATAAGTTCTTACTTTGATAGTAGTACTTTTCTTCCCCTGAGATCATCAATAGGCAGCAGGCGTGCAAAAGGTTCAGTAAAATAGGTAAAAGAGAGTGGCAGATGGATTTACAAAGATAAGTGCAACAGACAGAACAGAAATATATAGACAAAAAACGCTTATAGACAGGTAAGCCATATTTTACACTACAAAGACAACTACCAAATTAATGCAGAATCTTTTTTAAAATACAAAACACGTTTATCTTTTTAGTTTTATGAATAAATTTATCATATTTATACAGCAATATGTTTAGAAATCTTATTTACTAATGTTTAGTTTTAGATGGAAACATTCAATATCAATACGGAACTGCATATTAAAACCTCTTATAAGTTTTATACACAGACAAATACTTTATTCAAATTTATCTACATGTCGTAAATTAAATTTGGTGCTTGCAAACCTTCATCTCTTTTTAAATTTTGTTGCAATTCTTGATTTCATCTGATTTTGGGCTGCAAATAAAACTTTTAAGAAGTTTTATTGCCATTGATATTAACATGCAATTCTCTTTTTAAAGTTTTAATTCACTTTTTTATGTCGTTGTCAGTAAACGTCAACAAGCAACTTGTGCAACAATTACATAAAAATGCAAAAGTACCAGTTATCATCTTACCCTCATTTGATTGTTCAATTCAGCTATATCAGTGCCTTCTGGAGGAACAGGCACATTGTAAAACTCTCCTTCTTCCTGAGTTAAAAGTTTGAACCATCCGTCAACCGGATTTTTTATAATTTCGGATATTCCAAATGAAAGAGAGCCCATAAAATCGTTTCTTGATGTTCTATCCCAGTCCCAAATCTCAATTAATAATCGACGGTCCTTGTCGTCAGGTTTTAAATCACTAAAATACCAAAATAAAAACAAATGTAAACAAACATTTAAACAATTTCGTAAATCAGCCAATTCAATCACAATGTCAATGTTTCATTCCACTCCGGATTTAAACACGCTTTAATCGTTTTCGTTTTCTTTTTTCTAGCGTTGTCCGCTTCAGGAATAAGCTTTAATTTGACATAAGGATCCGACAACCCATTTGGATCCATTGGAATGAGATTTCTAGCGTGGCGAACTAAATAAACGTTTTAAATTAAAATCAACGATAAATACTTTTATTTAAAAGAGAAACATTAACCTTCCGCTGTGAGTTTATTGTTGATTGCTTGAATTTTGAGTTGAATTCTGCCCCTTCGCTCAGTGTGATCGCAGCCACATAAATTCGGTATACTAAGTTGACATCGTTTATGCACATTCATGTCACATGCTAAAGCAGCACACAATTATTACAGTAATTTGATAAGCAATAATTTAAACAAGTAAATCAGACTAAACATTCATATACCATTTAATTTCGTAATCTTTAAAACCTGTAAACACTTCATTATAGTTGTATTAGATTCATAAATTATGCAGAAAACACTCATTTTTACTCATCTAAAATTCATATAGTCTTTTGTCAATAACATTAAAGAAATCCCAATAATAATAATACACCCATCATTGTTATTACT
Source organism: Helicorthomorpha holstii (assembly GCA_013389785.1). Lineage (NCBI taxonomy): Eukaryota > Metazoa > Arthropoda > Diplopoda > Polydesmida > Paradoxosomatidae > Helicorthomorpha > Helicorthomorpha holstii. The sequence continues at coordinate 28,806,129 of JAAFCF010006596.1, read as the reverse complement.
ATACATTTACAGTATATAATCCAGATGTTACGGTTACGAACAAAATATCACCGCAATTCAGCTTTAAAAACTTGTGCTTTTTGAAATGTTTTATGCAATAGTGTTTCCTCGTAATGCTTTTGTAAATTTGTATATTTATTCAAAGTGATGAATTTTTTTATTCATCCCTTATCTAACTCATTCCAAACGAAGATGAAAATTGTCGGGAATGGGAGTAAAGTTAAGGTTATTAAAGTCATAAACTGAAAATTATAATTAATTAACACCGTGCAAAAATGACTAAAAAAGTCTTAAGTGAGAGGTCTGTAAAGCTCCAAAACCCCAGCTATTACTTTACGAGTATATTAATTTCCATTGAGATTTTAAACAATTCACGACAAGAATTATAAATTAAGATAATAAAACCTTTATTTTAGTAAACCTTATTAAGATAATACGTCCTTTATTTTCACCCAACAAAATCTAGAAGAAAAAATAAATAACGAAAGTCTATTTTTAAAATGTTTACACAACTTTATGACTTTTACAACTTTCGATAGTTAAAATTATCATGTTGAGAGGAAATAATTTCCCTGTTTTGTTTTATTTAAAGACAAGTAATAATAACCGTCGATAAAGTGTACTGTACAGACGCTAAAAACTATCAAAAAATAAATTTGGTAATTCAAGCCTCAATGTTTTGGCAGTCAAATCAAACAGTACAGTGCTTGGCTTTTAAGTGCACAGATTTAAAGAAAAAAAAAATCTTACACATAACAACTGACTTTTCATCTAACCAATAGATACCACATTATTAGGTAAGGACATGCAGAAAGTGCCAAAAGATAAATATATAAAAGAAACAAATAAAAAAGAGATAGCGTGAATTCCCTTCGTGAATTTCTCTCAACTAATAGATATTTTCAACAATCAATACCATCGATTCTCTTCCAAGGAATGAAAACGAACCGCAAATAAATCTTAACTTTGCCACATACATTTTTTATTTTTGATGGATAAAAAGAAAACCATTACGACATTCGTTCACTCACGAGATCCATAATGCATTAAATTGTCTCTTATTTTAAATTGCGACAATAGATTTCAATAGCGAAAACAGCACAATTTTACCGTAAAAAATAAAGCGCATTAAAACGCCTGAATAGTCCAAACAATCAAATAAACTTAACTTTAACAATAAAATAAAAGTTTCAAATTCGCTCTACTTAAACACTTAGTGTAAGAAGTTTTAATCCTTAATTTTGCTAATTGTATAATTATTTTATAAGGCGAATTACATTTAAACACCTTTAAACAAATAGCTAATTAGTATAAACGCAAATAAAACATTCCAATGATATAAGCAAAACGAATGTTCAAAATAATTAGAAAAACTAATCCTCAAATGGAATTACTTATTTTGATAATTAAATAATAAACGAGTTGTGTGCTTGGAAAAAATGACTCTTTAGTCTGCATAATGTAAAGCACTTAAGATAAATAGAGCCAAGTTTCTATAAGTGACACCTGTGACCAACCTAATTAACATAATAATTAGCTTCCAAAAAAATTCAAGACATACAAAGTTTTCATGCCAAATTAAAAGTCACTTAATGCCGAATCGGAAACTTAAGTCTACTTTTATGTTTAATACTTTTAATAGATCTAGTTCCACTAAAACTAAGCCTAGTTTCATAAATTCATATCTTGAATCTGTTTTCTACCGCACATAGTATGTAATATTCAACAATTTAATGTTTTGACTACAATTGAACGTTATTCATAGTTATTATACTGTGGTAATAGACCCCTAGAAACCGAAATAAAGGCTTCAGTAAAGTTGGTGATTGAGTATGAGTAACGTACAAAAAATAATCAAATTCATTTTTTAAAACTAATAACGGATTTCAACTAAATTTAGTGGAATGTACCAAATTTGACGGAAGAGTTAGCTAAAAAAAAAGAAATCTTATGCTGTATAAATCGCCATCTTCCTATAAATTCATAACATTGAATCGTTAATTTGCTAACTAATAAAAGAAGTGAATGAAACTCTCATGAATGGCAAATTTCCAAAACTCCACGAAAAGACATGTAACATGACATTTATTCTCAAATTTAATCATTTACTACTAAGTACAGTATGTACGAAGTACCGCATTTACTCATGTCGTCCATTCAACCACAATTAACAACTAAAAAAATCCCTTAATTAACTGGATACATCTACTAAGTTTAATTATATATACAGTATACGATTTTTACCAATTACAAGCTACTGTATCTTCAAAAACGTAGTATCAAAATACGCAAGTCAAAGTGTGGCAGTAAAATTTCCAGTTGAACATTTTATAAAACTGCTGATCTCAGTCAGACAAAATTTAAAGCATAATTTGTTTAACTTAGATTATTTATGAATGCGCAATCATCGTCACATTAAACGTTTCTTAGAAACAAACACTCATATAATCATAATTTTTAAAATATTAATCACCAAGCCAACCATATTCTTTTCTACCCTAATCCAATACTTACCACTTATTTGAAACACCTAAATTACCTAGTTTTTTCTTACTTAATGTTTACAATATTTAAAAAAATATAGAAAGACGAAATAACATTTATTTACTCTTTTCAAGATTTTGCGAAATGACTTTGAAGCAGCTTTGGTGCGGTAAGTACCGGTACTGTATCGACTTTTTTCGGTCCGACTTTTACGACAAAACTGTCACATCATAAGCAATAACATCGTTTGCGAAAAAAAGGCAATAAACGCTACATTGTACTTTTAACTAGAAATACTGTACTATTATATAGTATGTACAGTGTCTAAGTTTTCAGCATGAAAGCGCATGTCAAAATATTAAACTGCTGCAAGTGAATAGATTACATTGTAACATTCACTTCCACACGCTATCAAATACAATAGAATGCGATACAATGCAATGCTATATATAGTTGCACTTTACGGAAATCTACTATTGAGTATATAGCATTCATTTTCTAAAGTAAACATACAACCGTAATGGCTAAAATATTGACTTACAGCGTCGTTAAAATTTAAAATTTTTTTTCAGATACCGATGACAAACTAAATCAAAAAAAAAAAAAACTGAACTTATTTGAAATTTTTATAATAAAAACTTTTTATTTAAGTTCTATACTATATTAAAAGAAGACTGAAATCAACAGTATTCACTACACTGCCGCTATACTAATGATAAATATTTGATTTAAGTCAAATTTTGGCGATGTTTGACGACGGTTATTTGCTGTCAATAGCAACTCTACAAATGCGCCATCAATTTCTCTAGGGAAGCCAATAAAAGATTAAACTTTACATCATTAGTTTCGACATGTTTCCTGCTCTCGTTTCAGAATTTCAAATTTATTTCTAAAAATCTTATTCCCGTTAAATTAGCCGACAAAACTACAGTGCATTAAAATTTCTCATAGCTGGCAATCAACCCATACACATAAGCGTACAGGTGAAGTACACGCATAGGGTTAAGCTTAAAGAAAATTAATAATATACAGGACAATTTACACCAATATCATAAAATGCTAAAATTTATATTCAAACAACTGAGTTCATAAAAATTCGAATATCGATGTTAACATCATAAATGCATTATAACACTAGATTTACTGCAAAAACCTTTTTAGAGAAACTTAATCCAGGACGTAAATCGAAAAACAGCGTCCATAGAAAACACCACTTCCAAATGCCCTTTACCAACTTTCTGAATATTGACCAGTCAACATCCTAAACGGCTATTCCTTTTTAAAATACACATTCAACCCGTATTATGCTCAAAATTTATTTCACCATTATTTTGACGTAATTTGAATTTTTTAAATTGAAAGCCTAATCACAGTAAAAAAAATTAGGATGCCCAATAAACGAAAACTACAAATTATCATACGTAATGTTATTGTATTAAGTAAAATAAACATTGTAACAACCAATTTATAAACTAATAAAAAAAATTGCAATTAGCATTACCGAATTACCATTAATCCATTAATTTGTTCTACATGCACTGGTATTTTAAGAGCCAGCATTTTCAATAACAACCGAAAAATGTCCTAAAAATTCATCAAATCAACGGATAAGTTCCTGTATGCAACAATTGGTTATATCGTGCAAAAAATAAACAAAATAACATGCATATAATTCTTTAAAAAACACTACAGTGATGTCTGGGCTTTGTGAATGTGTTTTGTTTTTCAAATAACAACAATGAAAAGCACAAAACAACATTTAATCATCCATTTTTCAAGTGATGCAATTACACAGGCAACTTAGTAAGGGCTCGACTAAGTGTTGTAAACGTTGGCTTTCATTTTTGGGGCCTCTAGGCAACATTTATTCAGTACATCGCGCTGTGGGTTTTCTATTACAAATCCCAAATCACTTTGACAGCAGCGTTCAAAAGGATTCATCGTGTGAACACAATCAATTCCTGTGTCTTCCCATGACACTTGTAACGCCGACAAAGAAAGCAAATGTCACCTGTCTCACATACTTGTTACAGTTAAGTTATAACTTGTAAGCCGTTGCAAATGGTTTACCTGGAGTACAAGATTTATATTTCGATCTAAAAACGCGTGTTTACTAACCTAATCAAATTATTTCAATTGCACTTCTATTTCACAACTAAAACATGATACTACTATGATCATACTGTTCTTCTTTAATGCTAATTTTATGAGTAAAAATAAATAATTGATTAAAACAGCATTAATTACCCATATCAATTACGTGCTTTTCCCAAAGAAGTAAAAGCGAAGTAAATTAAAACTGAAAATTAATAATGGTGTTAAAAATTAATATCTGTCATGTAACATTACAAGTTACTGAATCAATTTTAATGTAACACTGAAATTTCCAGACAAATTATTTTTGAAATTCATTTGAGTTTTTTCCAGAACTTTACAATATTTAAAGATTGATGTTAAAGATTCCAGTGTCAATAGAAACGTTTTAAATATTAATTGCAGAGCAACCTAAGGCGGTCCAGTTTTTGAATAAAACATTTTCAATCTAAAAAATCTTATTTTGTTCTACAACTTGCTGCATAATATATTCACGGTGTTGAATGACCATAAAGCCGCATGACAAAACATGTAGAGGAAATGGATAAAATGTAGGACAAAATTCTATAGGAAATATTTATAGGAACGCCTACAGCACACAATGTACGACAAGCAATCTATGTACAATATATTTGCCAAAATGTTTAAGAATGCTGTGCTAAAATCGAATTGAAAACTATCCTTTAACGTACTCTATACTGCTTAACAATACCGTAGCTTAAAAATTTCAGCAACAATTCAAAATAAAATGAAGAAAAAGAATTATGTTGCAATACGAGCAAACCAAAAATTAAAAAAGAACTAAATTAAAGTGTAAAATTTAAGCAATAAACATAATTCACTGCTTTTTAATATAAAGCTTATTAGTTAATTTCAATGTCAATGTATTAATCATATTTAGTCGCCCACGCAAACCCGACGACGTATAAAATAATTAATCTTTGACTTTTTTAGATTAACATTTCATTCATTAGTTTTTGTACATACTAATTATTAGATTTACATCGATCTTTTATATCACACAATAATACTCAAATGTTAACACGTCCTCATTTTTAAGTCAAAAAAAATATATTAATGATAAAGAAATCTGTTGAGACTTTTTTAGTCTCAAGTGTAATCAACTATTGTCACTAAATAACATTGCTAAGCTAAAGATAGCGTAATAAAGATTAATTAACAATAATCATCTTATATAACAAAGATTTTTTTACATTTCGGGGAATTTGTAATCATTTCAGAGTTATTTCAACAATCGTCAATAAAAAAAGAAGCCAATCCGATATAAAAGTGGTCAACAGTGACCATAGCATCTGAAAAAAATGCTTTAAGAGTTTTTTGCGTGGGAAATGGGCAAATGGTTGCAGCTGACTATGAGTTAGGTTTAGAAATAAACCTAAGTTTAAGAAACTGCCACAACAATTTCTGTCAGTCAGCTTACTTATGAACAAGAAACAAAAACGAATTAAGACAATACCGTGATGCGAAAATAACAAACAGAATCAAGATCATAATAAATAAAAAATAATAATATCGCCGTAAAAGACGCATCTTCAATTTCACAAATGGATTTTATATCCTTACATTTTTTCACATTTAAAATGCTACGTTTTCTTGAATTTTTTCACATTTAAAATGCTACGTTTTTTTGTATTTTTAACGTATAAAATGCCTTTGATCTTCTGCACGTCTTAACAGATTAGCTTCATTGCCTAAAAAAAGTTCTCATAATTTCCAAAAAAAATATTGGTATAAATCGGATATTTAGGGCAAACTACTGACGTTCAATTTACTGAAAATCACTGATTAAATACGACATCTTTTTTAGTTAACCAATAAGCTACAGCTACTGCCTTTTAAATTAAATCAGAATTAAACATATATTTTTTCCACAGTCATTTAGATACTTTCTAAGTTAATACAATTGAAAAGATACCATTTACTTTCTGTACCACGTTTACATTTACTATGTTTGTTTCATTTAAAACCATTTTCAATACCTAAAAATAAAAATTAAATGTCGCAGCAATCTTAATTTACGCTAAGTTCAAAAACTAAATGTAAACAGTGTCAGTTTACATTTTTTCTCCTTAACACTAAACTTAAACCACCAATTAAAATTCAGGAATAAAAATCTGCATAAAATCGTTATTAGTTCTAAACAAATAACCGCACCGTACTTAACTTGATAAAAAAATTAACCAATTACAAGCTTTTAGCATTTCCATTGTATGTTTGGTTAGCACTTAGCATCGATTAATACTAGCTATTAAGTAACTCGTGATAACACATTTACAAAGGAGCATACAAGAGTCTAAAGTCTGAGAAAATTAGATGATAAAGCTTAATAAAAAGGTTATTATTTGTATTTTAGAGCTACAAAAGATGAACAGAGAAAGTCTTACGTAAAATTAAACAACCGAGTTAACATACTATCAGCAACAAAATGCAACAACGCAAGAAAACTTGAAAATGTTAAATAAAAAATTCGATCACGGTTAAATTGAGATACCGTACAATTTAACTGTGTAAAAGTAGAACTGTCTCAGCTTTTCAACAAAAATATTGTAGATAAACAAAAACAAATGCATAGCGAAAAAGTCAATGGTATAAAAACAAGTCAGCTGGAGTATTGGATTTCTCAACAAATATTTTATCATGATCATTCTTCAAAACCGAACAAGGAAAATAGAAACAATAGGAAAATAAACAAAGGATGTAGTTGTCGTTCACAAATTCACAATGTTTTGAAAAATAAAAAAAAAATTAAAAAGAAAATTTTTCCCTTGATGTACATACAGTACACTATACTTCTATATTTACGATCGATATAGTGCTAAATAAAGTCTAGACTTTTAGACAATGTTATATACTGAATCACATGCAAGATAATTTATTAAAAATTTGAAATTTAATAATAAATTATCAAAATAGTATCACGGTAGCTGTTACCAAATGGTTCTTTGTATAACAACATATTTCCGAGCTTATTAAAAGTCTAGCCACCAAAAACTTGAATTTAATGTCAATATATACAGGTATACTGTACAAACGACTTTAAGAAAACCTTTAAAACATTTAGTCTGACTTTGTAAGTAACACTTAATAAATAATGAACTTACTTTCACACCGGACTCCCTGATGAATAACCCCATAGAGTAGAGATCCGCAATGGTCACAGAATGTTGGACTGCTATACGTGTGAACTTTAAACTTATGTTTTGTGCGGAAATCCTACAAATAATCAATAATGAAAACTATTAATAATAATGAACCATCCAAACTACAAGCCATCTAGTTTGTAATTAAGAAAATTAATAAGTCAGTTTTGGTCAAATTAATATTCAATTTTAAACAAGTGGTTGTAAAATGTAAACATTTTAATAGTAGTGTATACTGTAGCTCTTAAGTTTTTATAAAAATGCACCAAAATATTCCTAAAATACCTGTATACATGCTAATTACATACACAATGATTATATTATTCACTTATAAATACTTTCAGTAAGTAATTACGCCTTAAAAGTTTAATAAAACCTGAATTACTGTATCATGTTTTGAGTGCCATTAGAAATTTATGATTTAAAAATAAAACGTTGACAACCACAGTTTTAAACATAACATAAAATCAAAAACAATATTTTTAATAGATATAGTCTGTAAAAATAATGTCTTATATCTAATTGCCCGAAAGTAATTTAATCTACAATAATATTCATAATGTTGACATTATTTTTCAAATATCAGAAACCCGATACGTTTATAACTTTGAATATTAATAATGCACAACCATATATGCTTTTTGAATGCAATACGATCCTTTTATGTATGGAAATTATCAAGCGTTTAATCAGTAGCTAACTTTTCAATCGTCAACATTGAACAAGAATTAATACTTAATTACTACCGAATTGTTACAGCAATAATTAAAGTTTGAATGCGCGCAGTCACCTATTTCAGACATCTCTACCCATTTCTCATCGAGTCATCACTAATTGATAGTGTGTAATTAATTCTAAAAGTAGAGCAAACAATCAAAGAAATACAATAAGTTTATGTTACAATAGTGTCTGTGATTAATGTAGCGTAAGTAATGCACTCACAAAAAAAAAACTAACAAAAAAATAAAAAAAAAAGTAAATAGAGTAATTCAATAGTGTACAGTTCATAAAAAATCAAAATTATATGATCAACTTTAAAAAAAAATAAAATAAATGAATTAGAAAGCTTTTCAAATAGTATCATGAATCACGACAAAGTATAATTAAAACATGATGATCTTAAAAAAAATAAATAAAAGTCGACTAGTATAATGAATAAACTAAATAAAAATTAAAAAATCATTAAGTTAATTATAATATCAATAAAAACCTGTTCAAGTACAACTAGTCTGGAATAAATACATTCACATACAGTATACAGTAGTATATAAATGATATTCATACTAAGTTAAATCCAAATTTAAAAAAACTAAATAAAAGTTAATACAATTAGTTTCTAAATCAGACCATCAACTTCGTGATACTGTAATAACATCACATAATTGAGCAGTGTATGCACGTTAATATATTCACTGCTGTCCGTAAATAAATCAATTCAAAAGATAATCATCAAACTAAATGACTATGAGAGAGTGCTAGTTACACGCGAGTTACAGTACTGAAGGAAAATAAACAGAAATTTTATTCTTTTTTTTAATGGTTCATATGCTTAATAATACTAATTATTATTGTTCCTAGCCCTATCGCGTATTATCAATTATATTTTTAGACGTCCTACATCCTACTTAATCTAAATAGTAATCATAGTTTGCAATTTGCATGTTTCACTAAAGATAAAATTTTTTTGTTGAATCACTAAATGCTCTACAAAGAGCATGGCTTATTTTTACAAGATTTCAGAAGCTCTGTTTATTTTTTATAAAAACATAGCGTAATTTTTTGTGTATAAGATTTTCGTATAAGACGTTCAATTCTTTGCTATAATATGAATTTATAGGAATTTGGAATTACAACCGCTTTTGCATAATGAAATGGATCTCAGAAACAATTCCCATTTTCACAGCACAAAATGTTAACTAAAGATTAAGATACTATTGTTAAAAACAATTTAATCCAAAATTATGAACATCTCAGTTGCTTATATTTGTTAATTTAATCATTATAAAAAAAAAAAAAACTAATAGACAATCTTGAATGTACTCGTATACAGTATGGTGTTCAAATTGATGTTTCATTTTATATTCATACATTAATATTGTGCGAGAGCATTTTATTTCCGCCTGGGAAATTAAATGAAGATTGTTTTGCAGCTATCACAAGTAAATGCAAAACAACAATATGTTTAAAATTGCAAATTAAATTTCGCCTGTAAAAGAGCACTTACATCGGAATCCGGCCCTTTGTCCGCACCGGGGCATTTAAAGGTGACATATTCATGGCAACGTTTATGCACTACAAAACTGCATACTACAATTCAAGCAATCAAACTATAATTAGAGAAATCGATGCACCTTAAACTATCAAATAAGCAATCAAATCAACAGTTGGTAAACGTTATACTTACTTTGGCACTGATAACCTTGCTTTCCAAAACCCCTGCAAATAAAAAAGAAAAACAAATCATTAGTTTTGCATTAAACTAGTCTGTTAATTTTGTTTAATACTGCAAATATTTAACCAAAAGTTGTAATAACATTTACGAAATTACCAACTTCTATCATTTTCCAATTACTGTAATTTTTCTTAGTTTAGTTGCAAACACAACTAAAATTACTCGCGTTTAAGTTTAATAGTCGATAAAGTTATATTACATATACGACTATATCAATATTTTATTACTATATTAAAAGGTCCTTGCGGTTCAACTCATATTTCGTAAAAACGTTAAGCTTTAAGCCAAACACTTTCCATGTAATGTTACAGTGTTAAATGACGACCAGAAATAATGCTTTGGTATATTGCCCATTTAGATCAAATGACATCAAATTGTTGTTTCATATTACATCGTATGTAACTTAAAGTACGTATAAGAAATACCCAAGCTCCTATTTTTAAGAAAAATAATTTTTATTTATGTACTAGAATCCGTTTTCACATATCTTTATCGGTTGGTTTTTGTAAGTTAAATCTGAAACCTTTATTTATTCATTTATTTTTTGTTTTGAAACTAAAGTGCCTTATACAAGTATACGATTGTGTATTAAACTTATCAAAAAGTTCAATTTGCAATGAATCTTTTCATCCAGTTTACTACTAAATACTGTATAAATACTAATACATTACAGTGAGTAAATAAAAATCATTTCGTTTATACCGGTATTGTTTGATGTACAGTTTTGCAATTTATTTTATATTATTATAAATTAGATTCTTATCAAAAATTCACTTGAATTTCATACAGTTAATTAGCATGAATGATTTAATTTACTTAAGAGTATTTTTGTTTTAAAAAAAAAGAGTATAAGATACATTTTATTATTGTAATTTCATGTTAAAGTGTATCTAATGATATGCTCATAAATTGCACAGTGTTTACATAGGAGAAAAATTAAAATCAAACAGCAGAGTAAATACACGTAGATGCCGAATTAATTTTGCGGCAAACTCAAACTCTGTTGATAGAAAATACTATCTACACATTCAAAGAATATTGACATTTTGGTTTGTTTACAATCAAAATAATTTTTATTCAATTGTACATACGTAAAAATCTGTTTGGTTCGAATTGTATATCTTTACCGTAAACTCGGTCAAAAATCAATATCCTCAACTGAATTTCCATGTAAAACAACTGAAGAAAAAAAAAAAAAGAAAAACAGAATTTTAAAACAAACCTTTTACCTATTTACTTATTCTCAAACTAAATTTAAATTTCTGAAAAAATAATAAAAAATCAAATATATCTCAAACCGATATACAAGCTAACTAACTTAATTAACAAAGTACTTTATCTCCAACGTAATTACAACAAACAAAAGTAATTTTCTAGTATATAAAATAACTAAAACTGACAGAATTAAGTTCAGAAAATATAAATATTATACCATTAATAACAGTAAAATGGATATTATTTGAAAATATCTCACGTGTATGCTAATATGATAAAGACTTAAGTTAGAAGTGCAATAATAAAGTATGAAAATGGACACAGAACGTCTTTCATTTAAAAGAAAATGAGCTGACAGTGAAATCGATCTTCTATCTGTGCCACTTACCTTCCATCATAATCTCTATCTTAAACACTTACAGTAAATGTGAAAGCAGTCTTAAGAATTGCAGCGTAAAACATTTACAGTCACTTAGAAAAAACCCGTCCAAGCGCGTCACCAAATCACATTAATTGCTCACACATGTTTTATCGCCAAGTAAATGACGATGAGCACTTATAAAAAGTGGGCCTATATACAGAATAAGATAAAAATACATCAGTCTCCGAGTATAACACTGACTGTTACTCGTAAAACGTGCGTAATCATTAACTAGGAAGTAAACAAAAAAATCACAAGAAACACATGGCCTTAACACCATTTGTAAATTGAAGTACAGACAGGATGAGTAAACGACTACAACGCCGCATGACCTGTCGATAAACAAGTTAAGCCAATACAGAATTGTGGATACCATAGTGATGGTCTGCTATTAATGTAATTATCAATACTCTTCATTGTAACTTAACTGATTATACAGTATAATGATTGCAATAACGATTATACCAATCCAAATGTAACTTTCAATAGTCCTATCAACAAATTCAAACAGAAAATTCACAATAAATATCTCAGTTGAAGAAATTTATTGATGTTTTTTTTTTGAAATTTAAAAAAAAAAAAATAATAACCAATCGTATTATAAATTCGTAAAGTATAATATAGTTTAACCATAGACTTTTCATGTTAGTTTTAATACAATTTGATTAAGTGCGCAACGGTTCTAGCTTAACACTATGTACCTAAATTGCAATTTGGCAAAGCAGCAGAAGATTATCGCATACAACAGATGAGATTCACAGGTAGTTTCAACTCATATTTCCAAAGTGACAGAAGTGTAAAGAGAAAAAAAAAGTAGAATATAAGCGGAAAATCAATTTACTATACTCGTATCTCCATCTCCTGGATTTCCAGCACGACATAATACAACGCATATGTAATGCAAACACAAAATTGAGGACTTCTAATAACGTCGAAATTCGTTTTTAAGCCAACCAACTCTACCAAGCAGTGCACACTCATGAAGAAGCTTAGTTTATATACAGGTACCGGTACCGTACATACGGTATTACTACGTGTAACAAGAAATGAGCGACAGAAAAGTCTGTCACTGCTAATGCTATTTTCCCACCTAGATACCGTGCACTGAATCCCATCATATTATTGAAACTTTATCTCACTTTACCACTGTTAAGTTTAACCAAATAAAAAAAATATCAGTTTATGCGGAAAAACCAATTAGGAGAAATGAAGACTTAATAGATGACATGCCCTACGGCACTGCTAATTAAGACCCAACGATTCTATTGAATAATCACAATTTTGTAAATTAGCCAATAAAATCAACGATGCGTTTCCTGTTTGTCATTCAATGCCTGAGTTTATCAGTTGCAGTTATTTCCTTATAATGCGTTTATTATGCCGGCAGTAGTACAGTATTACCGGTAGTAGATTAACGTTAACAGGCCAAAAGTATATTGTATAACAAAAATGTAGTTCATGCAAAACGAGAAGAGTGTTAGCAATATTATTAATGTATAGGCGTTCCAGTCAATAAGCACATATAAATGTCTCTGGAGACATTAAAACTGAAAACTGGCCTTCTACATTTTATGTTTCTACAAACAATTCTATGTTTAAATAATAATGAAACCAATTTCATTAGCTCGCTTCCATCAGCATCATATCCAATTCACGCTAATTAAACATAATTACTCTCGTTATGACTAAACGACTGTCATAGGTCATGGTCATTTAATTGTTACTGAAAAACAAAAAAGAAATTGAATAGCCCCAGATTACTTATCCAGGTCATATAATACGGTAATGTTTGTGACTATTTAATGCATAGTTTGCTAAATCGATATTAAAAGTCCCAAAAATAACGATACAACATCATTTTAAAATATATGAATGTCATAGTTTCATTTGAGTGAAAACTAAAGTACCAAGCGCAGTTCAGATTAAATTGAACATCAATGTAACTTTTGCATTAAGAATTCAGGGCTTGTCTTTTATTGATAAATAAAGAAAATGAAGACGTAAATAAATGTTGTACATCAATTATGCAAACTCCCTAGTCAACTACAGAAATAAACAAGCGAATTCGTACAGTTCACTTTCTCCATGGTTCTATTTAAATATTCACATCAGACTTGTATTTTTACATTTTATCTGGAAACCGTGCGCTTCCTAGCAACAACTTATCATCCGCCAGCTAAACACAACTATAAGTCAAATAAATAGCGAAATGTATTTCATGCATAATTTGTGTTGATATTTCCTTATACGGTATTGTATATGCCACTACTGTAATACAACGTTAAAAAAGATTAACTAACCGTCACTCATTAACTTAATATGTGCTTATTAAGATATACCAAACGCAACATAATGTACTTCAAAATTCATAATGATTCAATTTATAATATCCGGAATTGAACTGTAGATTATAACCGAATAAAATCTTTTACGAACCAAACTATTCAACAAGTATTAAAATGTGTGTTTCTGAAACTAAGTATAGTTCTGAAAAAGCCAAATTCAGAAGAACACTGGCAGTCACCAATGCTTGCTTCATAAAATGGCACTTTAAAAATCAGCGATTAAATGAAAAGGTTCTGGGACCTTTTTACTCTACTTTTTTAGTAAAGGCACAATGTAACAAAACTATAAGTGATTCGGGCATAATCATTCCATATTCAGCAGAAGTGTCAAACATGCGACCCGACCAACAAATTTTAATTCAAATTTAAGTCGAATTTGAGGCAAAATATGATCAATAAAAACTAAAAATGGTTTGGCTTCTGGGAGACTTCCTCCCTCAGACACTCTACTAAAGAACTTGGTCCCCTGGACTCCTTCCCAAGTTGCCTGACTACGAAAATTTCAAATGGATTTTTATGAAAAATGTCAAAAAATCATTTTAAGGGAAATTTTTCGACAAAAAAATTCATCAAATTGCTCTTCCCTCACCAACCAAAATGCCATCGGCGACCCGTTTTGGAACCGCTTCCAGCGTCAAAACGCCTAGTTACATCACTGCATAAATTACATCATCACACGCATCAAAATGAGTTTCAAACTTCTATACATTCAACAGAAATAAAATTGTCACAAGATCCAGATGAAAATGATAATAACGCCCCTTAAAAACTAATCTTGCCTTTAAAACTTAAAACTACCAAAAACGTTATTGCCTTAAAATATTGCCGTTCAACTTTTGACATATAACTTAATTTCGGCAGACGAGTACCATTTTTATTTCATGAAAAATTGTAAATATACAGTATAAACTCAAAATAATAATCCGTTAATACGATTAACTTACGCATAATGATTGTCTAAGAGTTTTGTAAAAAATGTTATTAAAAAATTATGTATATTAGTTTTGAGCTGTCCAAACATATAATTTTGAGAATAGCATCAAAAGGGTCAATATAATAATACCGTAGTGTCATATAATCATAATAATAGCTCAATTTTATATTATGAATTTTTTTGCCCGCCTATTTACTACTATTTGTTAAAGGCCACGTATTGAAGTAATAATTTAATAAATAATAATGACTGTAATACTTCACTTTTACAATCTTTTCCATCCACGCATAGTAAATGATATATACAAATACCATCTAAAAATCAATACGGAAACCAAAGGCATGCAACCTAACGTTTAATGGCAGTAATAAATGGAATTTTAATTTATTACATGTAGACATTTTACAGTGTACTAAGTCAAACTAATTTTTACTTGTAATAGAAGTACATTCGTCCATCATTGTGCTTTTAGAACCGTTTTTACATTCAAAATGCCCTGAGACCCACTTTTAGGTCTTGTCTGCTTAAATTTGTTTACAAGAATCAGCTATAAATTTCAACTTTTCAACGTGACATACGATGCCTGCTATAAAAATACTGTACAGCAAAATGCAACTTTGCAAATGGCATGTAAGTCGTGCTGTGCATCAGGTGTTGTAATAACGATTGCGGATTTACGCTTCCCTTTACAACTTCACTACTCTAGACATTTTCTATGCACAATACTATTATGCCATGCCCTTTTCAATATACTATTTGAATTTCTCGACTGTGATTTGTGTCACCGCATTTAAGCAAGGCTGATAGCAGTTTATACTACGGTTTCACGTTAACAACCCCTACAGAGTTTTCCAATAAAAAAAACTTTATTCAATCGATATACAGTAAAGTAGGTCTCAAACTCCAAAAAAAAAATATATATAAATACTATACAACACGATAGATATGAAAGCACGTAAATTACAACTAATTGCAACGTACTTTACATATGATAAAACGGATACAAAAAAAGTCCCAATTTTATAAATTCAAATTTCAATACAATTTTATTCATGATGAGAGTGTTTACAAAGCCTCAAGAACAATTGATAATCAGTGCACTCATATCAAATCAATTTGTCGCGATTAAATTAAGACAAAAGTTCATAAAACCAATAAAAAACGATGAAAAATTCTTTCACATACAGTAGGTCGTCGGAATGAAGATTAAATTTTTATGCAGCAAAAGAGTAGGCAAATGCCTTCACGTAGCCCAATTTGAAAAAAAAAATAAATTTTTTTTATTGAATGATAAAGGCATAGGTTCTTGACTGTACCAACAATATTGATAAACTATAAAGCAACGGCTTTGCACGTGTGAATCTAAATTACAACAGAAAAATAGCCTACGGTTACAATTTGATTTAAAAATAAATGTTAATAATTTCAAATTAAAATCATCGTCAGTATTGCGTGTCGGCACTCTTTTTAAATATAGAGAAAACAGAGCGAACTGAATTTTATATCTGTATAAATTCATCGCAAACATCAAAGAATAAACACACCATTTTTTTTCAAGTATCATTAGCATAGTGTTCAATGAAAAATAAAATATAGTCGCATTGCTGGAAGGGAGACAATAAAATTTTCATGCCAGATTAGACGTACAGTTTACTGCAGGTGTATTATACTGTATACTGCAACATCATCAGCCTCTATAGTCTTATACCATCCGTACAATATACGTTTTAAAGTAAACATGCCCATACATAAACATTGGTAGTTGAAAATCAACAACATCGTTATTATTTCTTAGTTGTTTATTTTAACAAATAACAACAAAAGCACAATAGACTGTTAAGCGATGCCAAAAAAAATAATAAAAACCAATCACAGCCCCAAGTTACAAAATTTGAAAATTTACCATTATGCAGCTAAGAATAACAAACTTTCGATTACATTTGAACTATACATGAAAACGGTGTCCTAAATATAGTGCCTGATACTGCATACAACTTTATCATTATACCATAGTATCAATCTCAATTTTGTAAATTGTCTGAAGTGGCCAATACACTGAAATATTTTGAATTTCAAAATATTTGACAGCATTTTAAACTCAAAAAATGAACATAAAAAATCAATATAAAAATACAGCTATCCATAAACCATTCTGAGTTTAAAATTTGAAACTTTAGATGTATATCAATTTTATCATATTGAATATACGAAAATTTGTACAATTTACATCAGCAATTTAAAATCGGATGCAGTTTTTAAATGTATAATTTTGTTATTAAAAATTACTAGATTTTAGACAATTTTTTTTAAATGTATTATCTACATTTAATACAATAAATTAGAATTTCTAGAAAAATCAGATTGTAGTTCAGCTTGCTTAGTGAAAAAACTAATAATTTTAAAAAAGTTATTGTATTTTTACACTTCATTTATTATGAGAAATTTTCAGATTAAAAAAATAGATTTTTAATTTAAACCAGGAAACAAATTGCAAGGAAAACTTGTTCAAGTAAATAACTTCAAGTACAGTGCTTGAAATTTTATTTGGCATTAATACAAAAGTACTTCTCTATTTTTAAATGGTAAATCGTTTTCCTGCGCATACCAACAGCACACAAAAGTACTAATAAAGAAATGACGCAATTGACTCAAGAAAAGCCAAAGCTATGCGATTGTTAATTATAAAAAACGTCAAACTTGGCATAATGACTATTTTTCTACCATCGCAAAGACAAATGCTATCTCATTTCTGCAATATCGAAACCCTCAAAATATGTCATCAAGTTGCAAGTACATAGACATCTGCTCCATTATTAAATTTAATGCGTTGTACAGCTGAGCATAATAATACGATGGTTTAAGTATCATACATTCTCATTATAAAGATAACATTTTACAATCAACATGACGTTGCAACAGTTGTGTTCAGCTACTTGGTGTACAATCTCCAATTTTTTTTTAAAAAAAAATAACGAGCTGATTCTACGTTCACGCATTGCAATAAAAAATTTAGCATAATACTGTGTATGTGCACAGGACACACCGTGCAGAGATATGTTGCCAGGTAAAATCCATACAATAACCGGAAATAATTTTATCCCGATTTGTATTTCGCAGTCTGAACACGTACCACTTCTAATATGAGTGTGTATCTTGCATGTGCATAACCGTGAAGTAATGTGGTGTTTACACATTCACCAAAAGTTGGTCGTTAAGCCAGAATTCCAGCAATAAAGAGAGTAAACACATGGATAATGCAGATAAAAGCAAGGTCACATCTTTGAATGTAATTCCGTATATTACCAGACAGAGTAACACTACTCAATAGCTTTTACAATCGTTTTCAAATGGACGCCGAAAAAATAAAACTAAGCAAATTCGACAAGATCATAACAAACACACTTCACATTGATAACACACTTAACACCAGGAATGAATAACCTTGATAAGAAAAATGCCAAATAGTGATATTACGTTATAATGAACTTCAGTAATTGAAAGATTAACATTGTTGTCAACAGTTACCCAACAACTTAAGCAAGTTCAAACAGTATGTCAGTAGAGTAAAACCACACTTGTAAATAAGCGATATCAACCAAGCATGTGACACATAATACCAGAATAAAATAAATTTATTAAATTATATATTTCCAAAATTGAACTTAACAAAGAGTCAATTAGGTCTCAATTAAAACAAATAAATCCATGAGAATGTGGACGACATTTAGTCGTCAAAAAACGTCAAACTCACAATAACATACTAAAAATAAGCAAAAAGTAAGAAATTAAATTTTAGCGGCGTGTTTTTTTAAAGGCTTCTTAAAGATTCACCAAATGCTTGACATTATACGTCTTCCTGTGTATACGGTATAAAAAATAAATCAAAGTTTATGGTTTCTTCATCAATATTTTCAAATTTATGAGCCTGTGTACCCATGAATTACGCTCACATCTCATTAACTACGTCGAGTGAGCATCTCAATGTTTTCTAACATGTTATGCCTCAAACGTGATATGATGGATGAATATTTTGTAACTTAATAATTATAATATCAGCGCTTTTATAAGTTAAAAGTAGTGGATAGCATACAAATCTGAGTCCAAAAATGTTTACAATGAGACTGCCTGAAATGATTATATCGAATAAGGAGATCGGAAGTAAGTTTCCATGCTTGAATAAACAAAAGTCAGTGGTCATAGTCATACGGAAACGGCAAAATTTGCCCTAGAAAACTAGGAGGAGGAGCATTTGGTGATTCTTGTCAAATGTCAAGGATGTAAAGTTGTCTTCCTTATATTGGCTTATTATCATTCCAAGTCATAAATATTTGCTACCCCAAGATGACAAACGGTGACAGTTGCAATCTTTTATCACGAAGAAAACACGTACGGTATATGAACAGTAAAGTGGTGATTGACAAACATGAACATGTTGTTCATACACGTTCTGCTCTTCTTAACATTACGCTTTATAACTTATCCATAACGTTAGCAAAAGAAAATTACTACTATAGCACTGCAACACGGCTTGTTGTTTAGTCTTCATAATTTATAAATAAGAAATAAGCTACAGTATATCTCCGTTTACTACGAAGAAAAGAGATTGCATGATAACAAAATAACGCTATGTTATTAAAATCTCATCTTCCAATGTAGAGAAAATAGCTTTAAGAGAAACAATGGGCGAAATAAAAAGCCAATTACTTTTTGTTGCGCCTTCAGCGGTATACACTAATATTATTTTGTACTTCAATTGCTTCAAACTCATAAATAATAAATTTCAAATAATGTAGACTTACAATCAATAATAATAACCATCATTAAAAACAAAGGTCGATGTTAGCCTTTTTTTTTTGCTCAATGAAGAAATTATCAATCCAATTTCGTGCTACTGCACTCGTATAATACAGCACTATAAGATTACGACAGTAAATTGTTGAATTTTCTGAAACTTGAAACTGTGAAATTCCACCTCTTAACGAAAAGAACTTGCGGTTTATTTTCTCAAAAATTACATTGATGTATTTTTTGTTCTCTAAAATGAACAAATAAAGACAAATTATTCATCTCTAAAATTGCATAACAACAAAATAACGTAAAAGTAAATTTCGCTTTTGAAACAAACTTCACAATACTGTAGTTAGATTGCATTTAAAGGCATAAAATTTCACTAAATTTAATTTTCTAAATATCGAATTTTTTTCTGTGAATATTTACAATTTAATAAGTAAATTTGAAGTACGTTGACTTTCATTAGATTGAAGGCTACTATCAAGTACAAACAAAAACAGCGTTCAACGTCAACAATGTTCTTTCCAATTTAGGTTCAAATAAGTACTAACTAATAATAGTAGTAGTTTTACGTTACACACATGATACTTTATATTCATGATAGTAAATAAACCGCTTATTTATTATTTCAATATCCGGGACTGTCTCCAACTAAAAGTATGACACCAAATAACTGACATACATCTCGACTACAATACATCATTTACGCTCATCATTAATAGCAATACATCAAATTGTGAATGAAGGTTCCTTTATTATTACTAGATGCCTAACTACATTTGTACAAATTAAATGACATTACTAATTGACAAACTGTCAATCAATCCTTGATAATATTAGCATACAATACATCAAAATAATTACGGAGATAACTTAATACAACTTTTCTGATAAAGCAATAAAGCTCAAAATCAGTTGAGCAATTGATATCAAAACTAACTTACAATTTAGCACACTCAAAAACCAATTTAGCCTACTTTCAACAAAACAATCATTATACTAAATAAACATTAAAAAAATATACACTAACTGCGAAAATGATTATTGCTATTACGATAGATTGAAGTGCCGTTTAATAGATTTAAATGCAAAGTCAATACCGACCTCGGCCTATTCATTTGTCATGTAAATTGTACAGTAAATACAGTACCAGTAATGCATCTGAAAACGTCAAATCATCCGCTTTAAACGTTAATTTGATAAGGTTAAATAAACGCCTGACCCAACAGCACAATATAACGCTAATACTTGTCTGCGATGCAGCTTTCAAAGACAATTTCCAACTTAATCTCTTAATATTGCAAATTCATTCTTAATTAATGTTATTGATTATATTTTGTGAATGATAAAACATCAAACCAACACAAAATTAATAGAAATGCCTTCACATACAATGTCACACATAATCCTAATCAAAAAACTGCTTTAAGATTTTGGTCCATCCACTAATAAAACAAAATAGAAAAACAGTTCCTATACCGTAGTTTCTGTGTATTCACACTATAACGATGACTGCAATTTAATCTACCTGAAGAAACAAATTAAGATTTCGAGTTCAATATTAAACTTCCGTTTGATGTATAGCAGCTTTTCAACATATTCAAACGCATTTAAATTGCCAATTTAATAATCTGTCTCGTTTTCTGTATTCACTAAAAACTTCTGGTCATGTCATAGTGCAGATTTCACTTCCTGTATAACTTAGTCATTCTAATTCTATTCTCTTTCAAATGATTAGTTTCTACAAAATCAAAAATGATAAATTTTGTCAACACGTAAAACACAAGTTTAATTTCGTTTAACTATCGTTCTTAAATAATGTTTCTCATACGCATTTTCCCAAAAGCATAAAAACATCATGCTGTGTACTTGTATTTTTAAAGAGTCACAAGACACCTGCGAGTTCTCGGAAGATGTATTTAATTATAAAACTAAGGTTTGCTGGTGTCTTTCTTGTATTATTTTTATGACTTTGACGTGATTTCAAGCAGTGCGTTATAATTGAATAGATTTTTCTCACTTTAAACGACTCGTTAACGTTATAGCGTAAACGACTCGTTTACGCTTCGTTTGCACTTCAACGTCGCTGAGCAGAATAATGACATATACTGTATTTCTTCCATTTGCCACCTTTTATACGTATAAAACTGCATCCTCGGCTTCAAAAATTACTTCAGATGTCTGTCTGCATCATATTTAATGCAACAGCCGATCAAAATGCAAGAATTCTAATTTAATTTAATAAATTAAAATTAAGATGTAATACAATTACCCAAATGAAAGTTTCCAAGATCCACGTTTAAAACGTATATAGCCACACTAATTTCTCCCCTTTTCAAACAAGAAGTAAAATAACAAGAAAAAATCCAAATAAAGCGACTCTAGCATAACTCTCTCAATTTAAAAAAGCAAGGAGCCAAGTACTTAAAGACGGATAGTAATTCCTAGAAACACATGGGAAGTGTGAGGACACAAAGAGTCGCAGTTGACCACCCACTAGTCGTTAGAGTAGACTAAAGGAATGACGAAAATAGCAGTGTTGCGAGTGCACCCTCAATTACCGAAATAAAAGTTAATTACTGCCAGCTGCCAACACAAGGTTTTAAATCGGTTAACAAAATGCAGCACTAAACCGTTTGAAATTTGAATAAGCAACTTCTAACTTATTAGCTAATACCAATAATTACAGCAATGCTAATAATTATGGCTCCAAAAACATCACCGAATTTAATGATTTGCTATTGGTATGAATGTGCTGATTGCAAGCTATTCATGTAGTCACCAATTTGAGATAAACATATTTTTCAACAAAAAAAAAACCTTATCGGATTGAATAACCTAAAAACTGGCCTTCATTTGTTTTAAGAAACCCAACCTAATTTGAACTACCAACTCAAAGAGATAGAAATACGACTAAAAATAAATATTTACAACATTTATATCATTATCTGATTTTTTTTCCTTCAAAATAAACACAAAATTCTCAATTCGATCATTACAAGTATTGCCATACAATTCAATAACATCCAATGATCCAATTTAAATTCAACTTGAAAATTTGAACATGCATTACATTATAACAATCAAACACCATTATTTTGGGCTTAACCAGCATTAATTTTGTATAGCAATGCAAACAAATTGTTAGCGAGATAACAGCGTTAAAAATGTCGTCACGCAAACGCCATAAACCCTCGTATAAACTCGTGTATTTTAACATTACATAACATAGATAAGGCTTTTTATTCGCAGATAACAATTGTCTACATTCAACTAACTACAATAATTAATTATTAACCAATACTATTATACTGTACAATTACTACGTATGAATCCAGAAAATTGATCTTTAGAAACAGAGAACGCCTACACGGTATACTGGAACTTTAATGGCCGTAAAGAGCGGTGAAAGAAAATAGATGCAAGACTAAATTGACCTAAATGTTTTAGCTGTAATCGCCATTCGTTTTTGTTGCTTTAACAATAGTCAAACCTGCCCTGAACAAAGTGTTGCGTGGAAATAACGTAATTTACCATTCAATAACAAAAATATGCTGTGAACGGTGCGCTAGTCTTTCTACAAGTACGAAAACTAATTTACTCGTTGATTTTTTTCTAATCGAAGAAATCATTTTTTAGTTGCCTATACTGAATGCTACAAAAACAATTTTTAATGAACTAAAAAACCCAGCATCCGAAATAAGCTAATAACAAAATAAAAACGCTCAACATTCATTCCATCTCGTAACAATCAATGGCTCACATCCCCTTTAATAACAACTACAGCAACAACAACAACAAATGAGCATTAATACAACACTCAACCACTAAAAGCAATATTACAACTCAAGTCCATTCAGCACTAATTATAACAGACATCAACGTTCATACGACTCCATTGCAAGGAGGATTAGACATAAAAACAACTGCTGAAATCCAATCAAATCTTTCTAGTTTTACCACCACGGACTGCATAACACCATATCAACATACTAAACCATGCTAACAACATGTACAGTATGTTATTAAAAGATAATGCATTGCTATTTGTGTCAAATGAAAAAAAAACAAGCAATCTAATACTTCAACAAAAGATATCTTCAACTTGTGTAACTAACATGACTTAAAAAGGTGTCTTATTTCATAAATGATGCAACTCAAATGTTTACAGTGATGCAAATTCAAGGTTCCGAGGTGTAACAATTGCACGAGAAAATCGATTTTAATATAAAATAATGCATTCGTTAATTCTACTAATTTTGTTAATCTTTAATCTCGCAACATTTACGACTTACAAAGACCAAACTAATTTATTCAATAAAGTCTCTACACACCGCGAAAATTAGGCTTTGTCAACATAAGCTTATAATACATTACATAATTATATATTCAGTATTTATGCAAGATAATACCCCTCCAACGTATTATGCACTTTAAAAATTACGCAAAACAATTTTGATGTTCAGCAACATAACAACCGGTCATCCTATCTGCACTAAATAAACAAAAAATTACAGTACCGCTTAGTAATGTCAATGTATTATAGGTATCTATTACAAATGAAAGATTAACAATTATTGACAACAATAATAAATTTTAAAACCAATAAATATAGTTAAGTTATAACCATTGACAGTTAAACTTAGTTTAGAATTTGCCTTTCCTACGATTTTTAAACTATTTAACTTGACTTTATAAATACCATGTAGGATTTTGTTTTTTTAAGATTAAAAATTGGATGATTAAAATACGATTTAGCGGAAACATCATTGCGAAACTTTAACAAAAATAAACAGATTTAACCTTTTTTATTATTGAATCATTCCATTCATTTATAAATTATGCAATGACTCCCTGTAAATGCCAAATGTTATTAACTTGCACAGTACCAGTACCTCTAAAACACCTATTAAGATAACCATCGAAATGTATGATAACGTTCTCACATTTTTCAGTTGCCAAGCTACACCAATTATTGACATTACAGTATTACCTAATAAATTAAGTGATATCACTCGTATCGTTTTGTGTGCTTAACACGCATTGATATTAGCCTGACTGTCGCATTTCCTACAAATTTCTTTACTATCAAGCATTTTATCAAATTGTTCCATTAAGAAAACTCGGAAAAATTTGACGGTTATCAAAAGGTCTCATTCTCATAATAAAGCAGTTACGACCGACTTTAAGATCGTTGCTCTCAAAGATGAAGTAACTTACAAAGAAAACAATTATGCTTACATCGCGTGAAAGAAAATTTTGGTCAGCCGCCAAAATAAATAATAAAAATCTTAATTCAACACTACTCTTACGTTCATTAATCAACGTAAACAGTGCGTGAAATACGAGCTGCTACATGTTATTCACTTTAATCTTGTGATTCACTTTTCAAAATACTTTGCTTGACATCATTGATTGATCTTTTTAACCTTTATTACCTTCTCAATTCACCTCTAGAAAAGATGAAGTTATCAGCCAATACTGTAAAGTCAAATCTAAAGCATTAAGTTATGAGAACAAGACCCTCAAACACAATCTTGTACACTAATAGTCAAAGTAGCAATAAAGAATGGGCATTGATACTTTTATTTCATTGTAAATGAGCGGTGTCCTTCATGTAACTAACAACTTGAAAACGGAACTACTCTACTCATCTCTCCACAGTTCCGTACTTCCTGCATGTTAACTCCAAATCATGTCACTTGTCAAAATCAAAACCGAAACAACGTCAGATTTCATTTTTTCATCATAACAAAGCGGCTGAATAACAGAAAATCATATAGTCGCAAAACTAAAAATACTCGAATGTAATATATGTGATGATCGATGATAATAGCGATAAATAATTACCAGCTGATGAAAAGTAGTAAGACAGACAAAAGCGATGAACAGAAATTGCCAGACCAAGCGAAAACTTCATTTGATGCGAACCACAAGACTGATGTGAACATCGATTATGTCCGTCCAATCCATTGTCATTTCACCAACAAATTGGATATACGGGTAGACTATTGACAGTGAACAACATAGTAAACTGAATTTCAGCCAGTAAAAATTTTGGTCTTAAGTAATTTGGTTGTCATGGAGCTTTCATAAATTCAAAGTAGCTGTGTGAACTGTGAATAAAAAAAACTCCAGCATACGCACATACAATGCAATGTGTCATTGAGAAAAAAATAGCCACAATGTTCAATATAGTGTAATTTATACCAGTAACATTAATTTTGTTTCCTCATTTATTACAACTTTCTTCCAAGAGATTGGATAAAAGAGAAAACTAATGTCGTGATTTAAACCCATCGGTCAACATTCAATATCGATAGTAATTCCTCAAGCTAAGTTAAGATAAATTGACCGTTTTTTTAGTAGAAACATTCGCTAAATACAAATAAATCTATACAGTAATTATTAATCTTCTTAAAGTAATTTTTAAATTGCTTTATAAATCTTGAACAAAAGATGAAAACAATTATTGTAAAGTACAGTTCACTAAATGCCAAAAGTTACTCTGCATTGTAAAACTTTGAATTATTATTTTATTGATAAAAAAAACACTCGAATGTTTAATGTCTTGTCTCTTAAACGACTAATTTTCTACATTTTACCACAAAGGATAATCGAATTACTTGTACTATGTTCAGCATTCAAACTTTGTTGAAAATTCTAATTGATTTTTCTTTCAAACAACTAATTTATTTTAATTTCGCGATGTATTCTAATTAAATTAAAATACACAACTTGCAACAAGTTAAAGAATTGTCTGTGTAATCATTAAATTATACTTGTGATATTAAATCTACTTGTATACAGTATAATATACTGCAAGGCAGTGAGCCAATTCAATAATCTGCCTCTGCCATTTCATTGAAATACAAAGCAATTCCACTTAATCCAACAATGTATTATAGAGCTTTCATAATCTGACAAGTGACTGTGCTATTAATAAATTATTTCAAAGCTAAATATTATGCAGAACGTATATAAAATTGTCTGTCACTATGTACAAGTACAATTTTATTTTTCTTTTTTGTCCCTTGCTGTTCTAACATCAAAGAACTAATATACACAGCCACAATTACTGCTTAAAATCGCCAAACCTCTGTTTGCAAGCATTGTTTAGTACAATTATTTGCCAAAACAAAGAGAAAACACATTGTAGATCATTTACATCACGTCATGTCAACGTAAACCTGCTTTTATTTAATTTTTTTGACGTCGCCGTATAAACAGTTTCACACCGACAATTACATAAAAATGACGCACACGTCAGCGTCATTT
This sequence comes from Helicorthomorpha holstii, assembly GCA_013389785.1. Classification (NCBI taxonomy): domain Eukaryota; kingdom Metazoa; phylum Arthropoda; class Diplopoda; order Polydesmida; family Paradoxosomatidae; genus Helicorthomorpha; species Helicorthomorpha holstii. The sequence goes on along the minus strand of JAAFCF010006596.1, from coordinate 28,778,954 downwards.
TCCTGTCATTTATTTAGCATAAAACATTTGGAAACGTAATTTCCATAAAACGCAACAGAAATCAATAACAATTTGTAGTTTCAATAAAACCCACTGTTCTTGTGGTTCTTCTGACTAGACAAAAGTTTTTAATTTGGATCTTAAAACATTTACTCAACCAAATTAAAAAGATATTATTAATTTTCTAATAAATAACGGCATTGCTTTACAGCAACTTATTTCGATAAAATGTGATCTTATCAACTGAATGTACTACGAGACTACAAGTCTTAGACTGTACGACTAGCATTTCCACAAAAATAAGTAATGACATGTCTGAATCCAAAAATCTTTTTCTTATATATACACGATCTCAAATATAAAGTTAATGTCAACACAATAATAATTGGATGAACATTTAAATCCTAAAAACAAGTTACTATAATAATCTAAAAAGTTTTGGAAACAATAACCAATTATTGTTACTTTCGTGCGTAACTGCGCCAATTACTTAATGGCGAGTGTAGCTGCTGTCATTTTGTCAACCAGTAAAAACAAACCAGTTCACCGTAATAATGACTCGATAATTAATGGCCAAGTAAAACCATAATTATCGTCCAAATATCAACAGACGTAATTCGCTTACTACTAAAATTTCAGCAAAAAACACACATTAATTACGGTAGTTAAAACTTGTCAACTACAGAGCCAAAGCTAGCCGTAAATAAATCCTTTTACCATTAGAAAGTTACGTACAAATTCCTACACATGATTTATATCTGCATCCAGAAACTTCCGACTGCAGACTACATGAAAGTAAACGTGTTTTCAAAAGGATTATGGAAATGGCATTAAACATTCACAATGGTTACATATATAGCCATTTGTATGTGATAGTTTATGACGCGTAGTTTGCTTTCCAAAGCTGTCAACGCCAGCCAACACTCGATAATAATTTTACAATAATCTAACGTGCAATAGAGTTGACCAATTGCAGTCTATAGCAATCCCATTATTCAGAGAGATGACACCATTTAGGAGTATTATATGATTATAATCTCACAAAATTCAGAGTTTGAAAAATACTGCACCAAAAAGCATATTACATTGGTAATTCCAGAAATAAAATGTCACTCTTGGCAAGCATTAAATTGTGCTAAAATAACCGACATTTTAGCTTCGTAAAAGCGAACTGAACTACATTTCACAAGTTTTGTATATCAAAGCTAGCACTATTATAAATAAGCTCAATTTAATCACTGAAAATTTAAACTAATAAACATTTTTAGTAACTAAATTAGATGTTTCATTATTAGTTTAAAAAGCATATAGTGGCAGTAGTATTTTGTCATTTTTATGAAATTAAAATATTTCAACAAAAAGCATAAAACCGCTTTCAAATAATGTACTTTATCTACTTTTTGTCGTCCAAAAATATTTTTCCAATTTTTCAATTAACCTTATAACGGCATGATGCATACACGTGATACATTATTTTGTTAATTACAAAAATCAGTGAATAAATTTAGCTTCGTTTTTCAAGTATCGTCGATCACCAAGGACATACCAGTATTGAGTATGTCATCACCAAAGTGTAATTCATAATATCGATGTAGATGAAACACATAAATAAATATGTAAGGAGTTAAGAGATACGATCAAAGATCTATTACAGGTGTTAATAAGAGTACTATTGACGTATTCACATAAAAGTTTCATATTTTTCTAACACTAACCCATAATTAAACTGTTGGATTAAACACAGAAATGGCTTTGATGTTGAACTGATGACATTATTTAATGCTAGAGACTAAATGGCTTTTAAATCTCGCGAATAAATATCAATATAAAAAGAAACTCCCCAACTTTTGTCGATTAGCAAATCTAATCAAATATTAAACAAAATACTTTACTTATATAAAGCTGATATAACTGCCACACCGAAGCATAAATGTGAATTACTTGTTATAAAAGTCAATTCATTCATATTATGATAATCTAATAAATAAAATCATGTAAATCATCTGTTTTTACGCTTATTATAACATGATATATCTTAAGTTATATCGATAATATACAAAAATAACACTTATAAAACTTTTAAAAAAAACCCCAAATGTTTCAGCAGTCTCACACAAGCAGCAAGTCTAAATTACACTTTTCAAATTACAGTACTTTGCACTATCCTTTACTTTATGTACCAAATACTAAATGAATCGACTTGCAGCAAAGGAAATATTTATCAATAAATATGTAAAGTATACTGTATTTCTTAATATCAATCAGGAATAAATATTTAACGTTATAATTAGCGTACAAGTCAGAGCAACCGCAAACGATTTTACTGTAAGTAAGCAAATATAAATTAAGCAACTACAGAACTGTACTAGTTCGAAATGTCGCTAGCGTTAAAAGTTATTTAGTTACAAAAATCAATAATATTCCTACGTATTTATACATTATATTAAAACAATTTTAAATATTTGCGCTCGGCGCAGAAATGTTGGCGTAATTTAAGCATTCGTTACATTAAGCCAAATTTATTCAATTAACGCGAGAACAAATGGAGTGAGAAGGTAAAACATTATCGGGTTGAATGACTAACTTATACAATGTCATTTCATATTAATTAAATGAAATGAATGCACAAAAAAATCTCTAGACAAAGACGCAGGTCTTTAAATGACATGTGACAGCTTCAAAAGTACCTGCATGAAAGCACTAATACGATATATCATAGCTTTATTTTCTTGAATATAACTCTGAATTTTTTATCAATTAACTATTACAATTTTGTTAACAAACAACTTTCATATAGTATTTATATTACGATCTAAATAGCTCAAACAGCGCAAATAAACCCATACCTCTATACGTGACACGTATGGCTAATCAATTATCGTATTTCATTCAATTTTATCTTCAAACACTGTAAATATCCGTGTGTAAGCTTGTGGATCAAACAACTGCTATCAATTTTACTACCTAAATAATGATTTTGATAACAAAAACCTATTTCAAAATACTAAAAAAAGTGAACATTTTATGTTTCAAATACAGGAACAGTTAAGTTCAGCTCATAACAATTTAGTTTACAAATACTGCTAACATTAAGAATTATCGATAAAATTAGATATTGTATAAGCAAAAAAGTAGTATATATTAGTTTAACATTTGTAAAAGTAGCTTTCTTTAACGTTTTGAAAAATGAAAACTTGAAATTATTGATGAGTGTAGGTTTTGGTCGTTAATTAGAAACTAACCACCGCATTTAAAAGGTGCAAATCATGCAGACACATCTTTCAAAAATTCACACTTATGTAATTTAAGTTTTTTTTGTAATTTCAAAAGCATGTTTCATTACGTTAAACTCTCATAAAATAAGTGATTTATGAAATTTATGCGCCTTTGTAAATTTAAAGCAGATATCGAATTAAATACAAAGTTCAACAATGCGGCAATAACAAAGTCATATTTGTATATCTTATTAATAAATGTAAAGTTGATACCCTTGAAAATATAATAATTTATCAAAAGTATTTATTCCTTTAATAAGGCTGCCGCATAATATAATATTGTGTCACGATCAAAACTTTCTTAATGATAACAGAAGGTTCATATTACTGTAAGACTTGCAAAAAAAAAAACATCATGACGAATAATAGTGTCTTCAATGATTCTGCTAATTATAAACCTTGATTGATTTCTTAAAAGTCATCGTTAGTCACTACTATTGTAGTAAGTTATAATAATCTTAGATATTGTTGTTGACCACCAGTTGCACTAAGCTCATCATAAAAGAATGTATAATCAAAATTGTTGCAATATAACGTATGCTAAAGTAACAATCGATTTTCTTTTGCTAATTACATTTTTTGAGAATTTTGTACGTATGTAATCATTTAGTGTGAAATTAACAGTGCACTAATAATACTAAAATGTAGGAAAATACTTTAAATATATTGCTATGTGAACGTCTTGTAATATAAACTGTATAATTTAGATTTTAATCTTAAGACAAGCACTAACTTTTACATTACATTTCAAAAGATTTTTGAGCTATTGTGTAAAATAAAAACTGCTTTTAAATTTCCTATCATTATATCGATATACGAGAATATTTTGGCCTCTAACTTACATAATAGATAAAAAATGATACTTAACGAATATTATAATTTCTAATTAAAACAATTGTAGCAAGTTTTAAAGCTTATTAGAGTGTACAGTAAATTACAACAATTTACAGTCTTTTCGTGATCATTTCCGTAATTCTTTAGCTTTAATAAATTGCTATGCGTTTTACTTTCCTTTAACAAAATTCATTTTAATTAAGTGCAGCAATATAACCATCCTTAAATTAAATCTTATAAAATGTAAACATCTTCCTTTATATAAAAAATCTCGCAATAACCTTGGAAGGATATTAATTACCATTCCGGTTGCCTTCTCATACAGTATATTACTTTGTTTATAGTCTTTCGTAAACCCAATAAGTCAATCAATCCACGTACAAATTCGCAGTCTCTTCGGATATTTCTATCCCAATACAAGGTCAGACACAGGAACTTATAACGGAAATACCCAGTAATATCGAGCTTAATAAGCAGTAAAAAATGTTAATAAAGAATAATTATAAACACCAACCAATAAGTTATAATCAGTAGCTCTCTTATAGCTTCCAAAAAAATTAATTACAACTGGTTAATCACAAATTTAATGTTTCATTACCAAGTTTGCAACATTGCATTAACTATGCTCGAGAACCAATAGGGAAATTCAAACTGATATAAACGTTTTACTTGCACAGTATCAATGCACTAAGTTACATAATCTACAATAATAAGTTTTTAATTTTTGATTTGCAACTCAAGATTTAGAATATTCATTTTTTTAAAATGTAATTCGTATCGTTTTGCAAGCTTGCATGATATGAAAACGATACAAAATAATCAATCTTAAATTATACTTTAGCAAAACTGGTATTAAGAAAAATTAAGATGCCAATCTTGTTCAAAATTCAATATTCACATCTTAGACCAATTGTAAGTTTCAGACAACATTATAATCGGTGGTGCAATACTGTGTACACCAAGAGTTGATGGAGCGCTATGTATTTTCACTGTCAATCGAGAATACTTCATAGAGTACTGTAGGTGTGCATGAACAATAGTAATTAGCATTTATTGTGATAATTATAGTCATAAAACAAACAGAATAATAAACAAACTAAGAGAAAAATTTAAAACAAGCATTTTCGCATATGCAGCACACGTGTTTCTTCAGTTTATGATTCTGGATTTAGAAGCATACGCCTACTTTTATTATTCAGCGGTAACCGCATAATTGAGACAAAATCGTAAACTTGTTAAATATAACTCATCTCACATGATAATAATTTAAAACAACTCGATAATATACAGTACAACACATAAAACGGTAATCATCTTGATGATGACAATTACTTCTACAAATTATAATCATTATAAGAGCATCCGAATTTGCTACTTTTTTATTTATTTAAAAGTAGCAACGGCAACAAGCTTACTTGTTGTTTAATATTGTAACAATAATGTCTAATGTTTTCGTTTCTATCAGATTGGTTCAATAACATCAACGGTACAACGACATACTGAACTGTTCAGTATCACAGAAATAGGTAATCGATTTTGGATTATCCAATCAGGTAATTTATTAGTAGTTCTTCGCTGCTACTGCAATAAATCATAGTACCAAAACGGTAACAGAAATTGTTTTGATATATTTCAATATAACACATACTGTAGCAATTTTATGTCAAAAAAATGTTTACTGATCAATACTTTACCAATCAAAAAATGCTAAACTCTACTGTAGTGCTATCGATTATGTCAATTGATTTCATTGATGCAACTTTGGTACTTTAATCTTTCACTCAAACAAATTTATTGCATTTCATATTTCATTCACATCTTCACGAATTCTTATTGATTTAATATATCAAAAGTAATTCTAGGAATGTCAAATCAAATTTAATAGAAATTGATTGAATAGTTCTGTAATGAAAAAGTTTCCACACAACATTTGCACGAGTTAAATATTAAACCAAAACCGTTATACCGATAACGACTAGTGCAGCTGTTCATTTAGCACAGAAATGTACTTAAAAGCAATTATATTGTGTTGCTAAACAATGTTGGACATTAACTAGGGTATTGCAATTAAATTCAATTATTATCATAAAAGTGACACAAATTCACACCGTAAAGTATTAAAATGAAACGTTAAATTCATATAACTTACACAGCTAAATTTCCCATAGAAAGAAATGAGTTAAAAATTCGATTTTAGTGTATAACTGATTTCAAGGTTTTATCTATCAGCAACTTCAAACTCTTAACGAATTAGCTAATGTGTGAAGATTTCTTTTTCTAGTAAACGTGTCATGTTTAATATAAAAGCTGTGTCACACAATATAAGAATTAGCATATAAATAAACAAAATAGAAATGGAAATTGAGTGCTCAGTACACGTGTTAAATGCGGCAAAACATTTTGCACATTGATCAATTAAGTTAAAAACAGAATGCATTGGTTGCCTACCGCGGCCACCATCACACTCTTCTTCGGCTAAAATATGACGAGATTTCCCGATCATATTCACATCGTACAACACGCTCAAACTGTATGACACGACGGCTAAAAGTATCGTATAAAATTACCATAACTCACGATCACAGAAAATAGAAACGTCACCCTTCAAAATTAAATTGTACGCCATTTCAGTGCAGTACACGGTCATGTCGGTTAAATTTTACTGATGTTGTACAGTGTATACTTGCAATGCTAAACGACCAATCTTTACTGATCGCATCAATTCAAAAAAAAATTAAGAGTTAAAAGCAATGTGAAGATTACTTACCAAATAAAATCTTTGCAATGACTGCAGAATGTAGGCTGCTTGAAAAACCTGGGAATAAACTTGTGATCTTTGACCAGATATACATTTTTCTTTTTTAACGCGCCCTTTCTTCCTCGTAATTTCTGACCAAAGAGAGTATTGATGTCCCCAGTGTCGAGATTATCATCGCTGCCGTCGCCCGCAGCCCATCCATAGCAATCTTCAGACATTTTTTTGTTGATGAACCCCTACACACTTTCTGCGCGACCAACCAACCTCCGACAACGTCCAAAACATAAACATTCAGAGGAAATTTACTACATCCGGGAATTTCATACGGCGGAATAGTCTATTATTACATAACAGGGACTAATGAATAACGCGATGGAAGCCTTGCAAAGTTGCACTGCAGCTGTTTGTAATCATTTTACCTAGACCACGCTTACTTTAAATTCAACGCATCAAAGCATTGATTGATTTCTACTAAATTTAACATGAAATTGATTTTATAATACGTTTTATTAGATAATACAGGAACCACTTTAATAAAGTAGATGGCAGAATGCGCCACGAATCATAATTATGACGAATTTGATTTAGTATTGGGCGAATTTGATGTAATAACTAAATCGTTTTGGTGTTAAGATTATTGTTTGGTGGTTTAAGAAATGTCTGTTTTATGATTTATGTTTATCTTATCATTTTTACATAATGACAGTTACGAAATTACGACTAAACTTGCAAACATTATTAAATTTAAGATTTAGTTTAATATTGACATTAATTGGAAAGTGATCACATTAACTTAAGTGGCTGGTCAATCACAATTAATATTTTCCATGCACATTTTTGAATACATTGCGCATTACATCAATCTTTACCATAATAACTTAATTATAATCTCTTCTCTACAATAGTAATTATTGAAAAACATTTCACAACGCGCCCTTCTTAAATATTTCAATTACGGTAGTCCACTTGACTTAAAAAAAATAATATAGTAAGATATAATCAGCAGATAACTAGAAATACTCATCAAATGTTCTACATTTATCATCGTTTTTCAACAAGAAAATATGCTTATCTACCACTATTCTTGTCATTTTTTATATTATAAAGTGCTGGCAATTTCACACAAAGGCACCCGTATTTCTATAATCAAGAGTAAAGCTTTTACATTATTTACAACTAGAAAGTCTTTTTTTTAACATAATTAACTCACATATCTAATGGCAAGGGTTATTTTGTTATTCCATGAACTGTCAATGTGACAGTAAATATAAAATTCAAACTATAAACTGTACATGTATGCACTAAACGAGATCAAATGTCTTAAATTACTGTCATTTTTTGCACACAGAAATAATTTAGAATACCTTCACTCAACCAAATCAATTCAATGAAAAGCTGCATAGTTGAAAATCTAATATCAGTAGTTAAATAAAATATAAAAACGACAAGCTTAGTAATCACAAAATCGGTAAGAAATTTAAAACCTCACCAAAAACAACTTGACTGTTTTAACTTTCAATTATGTCGTAAGCTTCAAATAAGATTTCACGAAAACTAGCTAATGCCTTACGAAGTGTTATGCAAAATCCTTTTGATGCTGGTATTAAAGGAAATTCTGGTAAACTTAAACCCAATTCTTTGTTAAGTGCTAAATCAGATAAAAATAATTAACTTATAACGATCAGAACGAAACTTACAGTGGCAAAGTGGAAACCTTGCTTAATTGCACATCAGTAATAACTAAATTTCATACCTTGACCATGGGTAATCATAAACGCTGTTGGCGTAGTTGGTGTTGTAGGATGCATCCCAATATAAATTTCAGATACTTCCAACCATTTCTCCAATCGATGAATAAATCTAAATGTAAATATTTACGATTCAAACAACGTTATGCAATATATCTTTAAAATTTACTTACGAAAAACCTTTAGACTTAAAATGTTCAATGATTTCGTCCTTAAAAATATCTGGTGAATATAGTACTATTTTTGTCATTGACTGCAAAGCAAAGTTTCGTTCAACAGCATAGCAAAACAAAGATTTATTAACAGTTATACTAACATGTACTAGTTTCAAGATAACCATCTCATTATACATTCGACTGTTCTCTTTGCCCTGTTGAGTGCCTTTTTGTCTTTCATAGCCAGCTTCGTTGAAATATGGTTCACTCACCAAGATCAAACCTAACAACAAAAGACATATAAGAACTTCATTAAAACATGAAAAGTCAAAAATTCACTAGAAATACCTTGTATGGAAACCATCAATTGCAACAAATTTGAACTGCAAGTCCAAACTTCAGTTCCCTATAAAAATTACTAACGTAAAAACAAATAATAACAATTTTTAAAAATTTCATACCTTTCCTCCCCAAGTACCCAGCAAACTAACACACACTTTTCCATCCTCATACAAATTTGGGTTTAATCTATCAGAACAATAACTAATATAATTACAAATTGGTGGTGACTTGGGGTAATCATTAGATAGCTGCAAGTCAAAGAAAAACAATCCATCTTCATAAGGCGTGCGTTGTGGACCTTTAATCATAACAGAATATAAATCCTGCACGTTGTAAAAATGACATAAAAGTATGTTAGCTATTTATTTCTGGAATAAAAGTAATTAAATTTACCATTCGATCTTCAAAGCCTTTAAAAATAATGCCTTCAGGGAGTGATGTTTTCAACAAATTTATCTGCAAACAAAAAACGAATATATTATACCTAATAATAAAAATTTTAAATTAATTTAAAAACCTCCTTCCGAACAGCTTTGTAAAAACTGGACAAATCAGCAGGTTGAAAAATGCTTAATTTTAATTTGTGACTGTCTGGAGTTGATTCCAGCATCGTAAATGCTAAAAAAACAGATATTTTTAGTAAATCAGATTTACATCGTCGAAACTACCATTAACGAGAACTTGAATTTAACTGACTGCCTGTAGGTGAAGGAACTGGAGAACTATCAAAACTCCGATCATTCACCACTTCGGTTGATCCATTCGTTACTCCAAATTGTAAATTCGATGCACTTTCTAATTTCTTTGGAGATTCGGGTGTTGATGTTGAAGATTCGTCACCAACGTCTTTATTTGGCTGGTCAAACCTTTTCATTACATCTTCATGAGCTTTTAGTAACTGAATTTTAAGCAACGAACACAATTTAATGCACATATTTGATAAATGATCGTCATCGACAGGACCATTATCTAAACTGTCCAATTCTTGAGTGAGCTCTTGAGAACAATTAGATTCACAACCTGAAACGCCACGACATTTAGAGCTCATTGTTTGCGCGTGGCCATTGCATAAAAGGGAAGTATGTTGGCTAGATAAATCGCTCAGCGTATCACACACACCGTCTAGTTTTGTTTCGCTGTCTGACTCAGTACATGTTCGGCCAGAAGGAGACTGAAATAAACGAGATACTTGGTCAGCCACACGTTGAGCACATTTTCGTCGGCTACGATCACGAACGCGTTCCAGCAAGCCTTGGAAATGACTTTCATGAAAAAAAGTAGTTCCCATTAGACGATCAAGATACCTTAAAAAAATAAACACATCATATAAACACCCGATGTTAGAAAATTAATCACAATAGCTTCAATATAGCCGCACGTTGAATCCACATTCACTTACTTGCAATCTTTGTATACTTGTATTAGGTGTTTCATAGTAGATAATGTTTGCAATGATGGATTTTGAGTAAATATCTCTTCTAGTCTAGCCATTGAAGCTCTTGCCTTCTCAATATTGGCAGCTAATTTTGGTCGAAGAGCCTTGTCGTCCATATTTTCAGTTCCACTGTTATTAAAATCATCAATTAACTTGATACTCATTTCAATTTAAATGATTTAATATGCACTGCCTTTCTTCTTCTACTGTTGAAAGTTCTGATTCGGTTTCCCAACTATCTTCAGTTTCACTGGCTTCGTCCCATAGTTCGCCTTCATCAGAATCATATTCTCCAACCTTGTACAAATCTTGAGGATAACAAAACGACCTCTGAGAATTTACCCAACTAACTTCCACCATTCCGTTGGGATGAACATCCAACACTTGACCGGCAGTGCATTCAGGATCATCATTCTATCAATTTAAATAATCATTTCACTTATTGATTATAAATTATTATCAATTGTTTAAAACACGCACTTCAAAATTGGCCACTCGAATTACAACAGATCCTGGTCGATACTTGAAATCGGAATGATCTTTCAAATCATAAACACTCACTTCCTCGTCGTTCAAAGATATAGGTCTGTAAAAAACCAGCAGTGCCGTTATTACTCCATGGAAACTAAGTACCGTGTATTAATATGAAGTTACTTGGGATTTGCTCCTTGAGTGTATGTTTTTAACCAATGGACTAGCGCAGTTCTACCATTATGATCAACTCTTCTAATGACACCGTAATCGTGAGGATTTGTAAAGTCTGTTAAAACGACAAATATTTCAGAAAACAGTTCCCTTGAAAAAATCAATAAATCAATTTTACCTTTATTTTCAACAACAAAATCACCGGGAAAAAATTCTTGATCATCTAAATGATGAATCGGATATAAAGAAGTGGATGGCACACTGTTTTCAACACTGCCATCCTGACATCACCACCAAAAACAACGAATTACTTTTGATATTAAAAAAATACTTATAATTAAAATTTCACCTGCCAAACAACTTCAACTTCGGATATAGTTGATAAAGTTTCAACAACAACCAAATCACCCGCTTTTACACTTATCACATCGGGAGTTACTTTTCGCCTGGCTCGTTTCAGCTTCTTATTTTTTAATACCTTAGTGACTAAAGTTGGACGATTTTTAACCTTTTTGACTGCAATATTAGTATATATTTGTATTTGAGCATCTATTAATTTCAAAAAAATAATCAAATAACCTTTTCCAGTAGACGAAACAGATGATTGACTTGAAATTGACGCTGCATCAGAAATATTGCTATCTTCATCAATATCATCGAATTCGCTATCATTACCATTTTCCTTTTCAATTAAATCACTAGGTGTTGAGCAACGATTTTCTTCTTCTAAAAAATAAAAAAAACATTAAAAATTGACTTTTCAACTAATAAAAAATCAAACGATTACTTAAAGTAGTGACTTCTTTTGATTTCATTTGGATCTGCCCATTTCTAAACTTCGTCTCATTTAAAGTACTAGAAGTATGCGCTTCTTCACGCTGCATTCTCCGCCATTCCTCTTTTGTAATAATGATATCGGTGTCTTTAACAGCATAATAGTTACGATCTCCTATTTGCAGAGTGCATGGCTCGTACACATTCAACATCTTCACCCTTATAATAGACTATTAAACGTTCTGAAGTCTTATTATTTTCAAATAAAATACCTCTTTAATTCTTCTTCTGAAACGTGATATTTTGGTTGCTGTAAATCACCACCAGTAATATTGCTATCTTTAGTGAACGCACGACACTGCCAATTTACTCCCAATGACATGACTTTTACCTTAAAAAATTATTATACCATTTTAAAATGAAAACCTAACCAAATAAAACTAACTTTCAAATTTTTAACAGAATAAGTTAAGTTAATATTGCTTAACAATATATTTTTATAGCACTATTATACTGTATCACTATAGCGGCTTTAAATTAAAAAAAAATCAATATGTTTTTAAACGTTAAAAGTTACGAACAATCGTGGATTTAAACTTCTTTAAACAAATATTGATAAAAACTTCAACGTTAAATTAATCCAAATGTCCATATTTACAAAGCTTTAACTTACAGATTCAACTGTCGCTTTTATTGTCTTCAATGGTTTACTCTTCAAAGATTTCATCTCTTCAGTCATGTGGGACCATTCGGCATTATCAAAACAACGTACAGGACCCCATAATACTTGACCAGGATAAAAATCGTATTTTTTAAATTCAGAACCCTGTAAAATGTTAATAAAAAAATCTAAATGAAACAGTATTATGCGATATTCAGTTTCCTGTTAGATTGTTAGACTTTTTCAACAATATCGGTTTTTTAATGGTGACATCCTTTCCAAGCAGGATTTCTTAAAAGACTCAACACTGAAAAGTCAAGCTCTAACAGAAAATCGGTAAAATAAGAATTATACTAAAAACAATATGCTAACGCGTTCTCTTTTATCTTGTGCATCGTCCAAATCACAAGCATCATCATTACTAAGACAACATTTAGAACCATCGAAACATCTTAAATAAATCTTGGATTTAACTGCTTTGACCATTCCAACCCATGAATCCAAATAAACAGCAATATCAATGCTGAAGTCCTAAAATGCAAGATAAATTAACAGTGCAAATAAAATGCCTAGAATCGATGCTACAAACAATCGATTTCTAGAAAAATACAAAGGTACAGTATATGGCTCCAAAATACTTCCAACCAAAAGTACATACCTCCAAAGGTGTTAAATCTTTGCTGTTAATATTGTACAACACTTGTCGCGTTCCCACAATCTGACAGCTGGCAATCACATCCACATTACGGCAATATCCTCTCTGAGTGTCTTTTCCCTTGACCACCCGACGAACGACATCGCTAGGCATTAGTGAACGATCGGCCAGATAAACCTACGCAACATAAACAACCAATATTTACCAGATTCAAATTCCAAACAACAAAAAAGAAGTGCTAACAGAATAATATACAATATTTCGTGTCAATACAAATAACCAATACAAACGATAGAAAAAAATGTCCACTGTAAATATATTAAAATAATGATCGTTGACAACAACTGTCAACAGTTTGTTATACTGTATTTAAATTGTTAAAGTACAATCGTATGGATATGTCACTTTCGTAGTGTAAACAGATTATAAGAAAATCTGAATTAAGAATCTGATAGTTGTTGATCACGCTTAACCATCTTCCTAAACGTTTAATTTCAGTGACAATTTTAAATAAACACAAAAAATAATTACAATATTTTTCATACTTTTTAATAGGTAACTAACTTGCATTATATGATAGTTTTTTTTTTATTTCCAGATGTTACGCAGTTGAGAATGCTAATTTGCACACGTGAAAATAATTGAATTGCTTACTGTATCAAAAATATATTTGAACTAAAAACAGCCACCATTAGGTAGAACTAAATCTACATTTCTGAATTAGATCTAATGATTTGGTTTAATGGTCAAAAACCGAATCCACCCTTAAACGCTCTATTATGCATATTAATGTTGCATTGTACACATTATCAAAATTGGTATTGGTAGGTCATTCCATATTGTGCAATATACAATGACTGCTTTTATTTAAAGCAAAAAAATAGAATTAAAATACAATCTTTAACCTAATTAACCCATTTATGTTATGGTTATAAAGTAATAATATACTAAAATCATGATCGTATTGCGTGTGAAACATTTTGACATGCAATCTCATAACTTTCTATTCTGAAATTTATGCCATGTTATAAGAAAATTAATGCATAAAAACAACCTTTTCAAATGCAAACTTAAAACGAAAACAGCTACAATAAATTTTCTACAAATTTGATCCTCATTCTTCAACCAGCTGCAATTGAAAACTATCTAATTTTATATTAATTCATGTCGGCTATTTCCTTCATTGAGTGTTCAATTAAATAATTATACTCCATGTAAGTTTGAAAACGATGTATGTTTAATTCGAATTCGAGTAATTTGTGCTTTGGATGATTGGACATCTTCATTTGGCTTGCTTGCACTTGACACTTTCAATTGGCCGGCCCAGCTGATTCGTGTGCGTTTCATACAATCACTAGTTCGCTAGTGCTAATTGTTACAACTAGTTCAACCGCATTTATTACGTGTCAACAAATTCAAAAATGCATTTTCTGTGTGCACATCTATAGTTATTAGTTTTTAAATCAAAAAACGATACCTTTTTCTCCGATAACACCTCTTCGTCACCTTTTGGATGCCAAGCTACCCTCACATGTCCCTTCTTTACTCTCTCCCATTCTTCATCCTTACTGTTTTTTTCTTCTTCCTCTTCATCACTACTCACAAACTCAGAGTTTTCTAATACTAATCCAAACACTAAGTTTCCTTTTTGATTGATTCGGTAAACTACATCTTCTTCGAAATATTTACAGCAACTGGCAACTGCCATTTTTCACAACAAACTAAATATAAATTACATAACACAGTATAGTACGGTAATTATTTTCACTCACACGCGTCAAACTCCCTCTAGATGGCGCACATAGTTAGATTGCGGTAGTAAGCCAATTTGTAAGCAGCTTCAGCTTTAACATCTTGGAGTAAGCGCAGCTTGATTCAAAATGGCGATGTTAAGCGAATGGAACGCATGCGCCCAATAAAAACGTTAAACTATCGTTTCTCAAGACGTCCTTTCTTGCGACCCAGTTTTGTTTATTACACTTTAAATGTCCGTTATTTGAAAATTGGGTTTACGTACCAAGTTGGTCAACCGGTGCGTTGTGCGTGGAACGCATGCGTACAAACGTTATCGTCTAACGAATCTGTGATATAGGAATTTACTACAGAGTAGCCACCTCTGAGTTTACTAGTTATCTGTATTCAGCACTGATTCTACTGAATCAGCAGTCCGATTCGTAGGCTGTTAGGTGTATTGTGTTGTTGGTTTGAGTGTATTCCAATTATTTTTAATGCAACTACAGGATTTCGTAACAATTATTGCGAAAAGTGATTAATCGTAAGTTAAGGAACTGTAAAAAAAAGAAATGACATAGAAATTAAACGCGTTGAAGATGTGGGGCGATGGTTAAAGAGTTTATAGTCTGCTCAATCAACAACAACAGTTTGGTCTCCTGTAAAAAGATATTCTTCTGTGTATTAGCCTTGTTATCAACAAATGTAATCATACTGTATGTTTGCATTTATTTAGTTAAACGTCTAGTTTAATTACACGCTTGAAAGATCGAAGACGTCAATGTGATAATCAGGAACTTTTGCTTTAAAATTGAGACAACGTTCGATGTTATTAAGTACAATACTTGGTTTGGTATTGAATACAACTACACACAAACAAGCTGCTCAATAGAGTGAATTCTTTGAATCTGTTGGTAGGTATTTTGGTATATACTGTATTTAGTTATAAACATTACAAAAATATAAACTGCAAATTTAGAAGGCAATATTTCATCATGTACTTATGTTCAAGTTTGTAAATCGCTTCTTGATTCTTGAATAGAACGAGGTGAAGAGCTTTGTTAGCCTTTCATGTTTATTTTTTTACTTGTTTATTGTACTTTACATACATAAGTTAATAATAGTAAGCGATGGTCTTGATTAAATGATACATGATCATATATGAATTTCATTAGATTTGGTCGTTTAAATTTTGTCCATATCACTGCATAAATGGTATTGAGAAGTAACTTTCACAAATCTTTTAAATGAAGATTTCAAATGAACTCACTATAACTATTATAATGATTTACTTATGAAATTTCATATTTTTTCACTTGTCTATTGTTTGGGCTAATTAATCGTGGAGAGTAACGTTTTTCTATAAATTAAAAAAATCAAATTTCTGTGAAAATTGTAGGGAAGTTAAGGTACCGTGAACTGCACCGTAATTTATATCGTATAAGTTGATATGCCAGATTTTAATTAGCGGTAGTAAATAGTTTTTCATGTCAATACAACGATTAGTTTAGTAAAAATTATTATTAGTGAATTGTCAATTTATTTTTGCTAAACAATATGTATGGTAGTTGTACAATCAATATGATAAATCCCAGTATAATCACTAATAAAAAGGTGATCATTTTACTGTAAGTAACAAATATGATACTGAATAACGTGAACGATTTCCTTATTTATTACCCGGTCAAACAAGTTTATAACAATTATTTTCTGAATACAATAAAATCGACTCAATTTGGAGTAATTTGTATTTTACAATTTACGTAAATTTGTAAAGCGAAGCTAAAAACAATGCATCAAACTAAAAGTGTACAGATATTTCGGTTGTTTCGTAGTGCAGTAGTTGGTTGACTTGGCTTTGTGTTACGGTCAACGATTATGGTTATATTTAATTATTTTAATGCCGAGTCCCGTGAAAGTGTTGCTCAGGTCATACACTACAGCCTTGATGCATCACGTACCATACATGACCAGGATCAGTTATTTTGTTTTATACGCAGTTATGTGTTTTTAAAATATGTTTTTCTTAACGCTGTATATTAACGAAGCGCATCACATGCTTTATTTTATTTACAGTTGTAAATGTTTTGAACGACTTTGACTTGTGATCATCAACCTCTCGATATTTAAAAGCTAATTTACTGCATGTTTTGAACTCAGTGTGTCATAAAGTTGAATAACAAAGTGCGAAGGAGGGAGCACCCCTAAGGTTTGCTAGGTTATGCTAGCAACTTAATAAACAAACCATTTTATGTGTTGCATTGAAACTTTTATCAAATTTTATATTTAAATTGGCTTTACTAGTCTTAGACGTGAACCAGTTGCTAAAGTATTTTTTATTGTGAAGTTTTAACTTTAGAAGGTGAGCTACATTTGTGACCTTAGCGTGAGAGTTTATAACAATGGCTACAATTTCATTGACATTATTTATAAAAACTTAATAAAGGAAAAAGCTTGAAACTAGAGATTATAAAACTAAAGTATAAAATTGAAAGAAATTCAATAGCTTGCTTAGACCCTAAAGAGTTGAATTATTATTATTATCGTTTTTATGACGTGATCTTGATTATTATTTTTTATTTTAATTTAGGCATAAAATAAATCAGGTAAAGAAAGAAATGCCTACTTTTGTATAAATTTTGCTGTCAAAAGTTTTTTTTTATTTATATAGTACCTGTCCTTGTTGACAAGTCGATAAACCTTGCTAACAAAATGTGTGATGATGTACTTTTATTTACAAACTTTTGCTAGTGTACATTGCTAATTTATACTTTGACGTTGACGATGCTTAATACACTATTGTGATATTTTGTCTTTTTATTTGTATGATTGATGCACGGGTACATGCTGACTCACTGCTTTCATTTATAGGGTTCACTGAACTTATAGTTTAAGCTCGATTTTTTTTCGCTTGCATATTTTTAATTTGAACATGTACAAGTACCTTTTATCTCTCTTTAGTCTCTTTTAGATATTTATACGGAAGTTGTTAGTACAGTTTGTGCAGCATTTGGTATCCCTTAACTGCTTCCTCCTGTTGCATATATGCAAATTTGCTTTCGTTCATCATTCATGCTTCTTTGACTGCGTCAGTTAACTACGAAAGTTTGAATGTTGTGAAATTAGCAACGAGTTATTAGATGCAGACGTTCTTTGGTTGAAAATATTATTTGATTTGTTATGATGAAATCCGATTGGTGCTAACCAAACGGACAAATTGAAATATATTTAAAAGCCTTTAAAATTTGCAATTAAGCAGTTTGTTTAAATGCATTGTGATGGGAATTAGTAACGTCATAGTTGATTTCAATCATTAGTTAAATAATGCTTTTCATTCGTAATGTTTCTGAGATCTATATTTGGCACACGTTACTGAACATTTAATACTTAATTGTATAAGTTTGACATGTGACTGTGTAAAATCATTTTACACTCATTTTGATATAATGTATTAATTTTATAATACAATAATTTTATAATCTATATATATAAAAATGACTGGTATGTGTGTTTGCTGTTTATGCATTTCTAAACCATTCATCCGATCACCATGAAACTTTGGGAAGTTGTTCAATACACTAATTTGAACCAGATAGGCATAAACACATTTTTCATTATTGACCCCAGGGCTTTAATCTTTGATTTGAATTCTTCACTATTGCTTTACAATTAGAGGTACCGTAGTCTAATTTTGACCTTCAAACTGACTTTTGACATTAGCCCCATCTTTTGAGCTAACGAGAAAAGTAATACTGTAAACTAGCTGACCTAAATACAGCGCGCAATTTCACAACTGTATGTGGTCAGTTAACATGTCGGAAATTAACAAGACGAGACAAAAGATATGGGATAGACGAGACGGGACGGGATAGACGAGACGGGACGGGATATACGAGACGGGACGGGATATACGAGACGGGACGGGATATACGAGACGGGACGGGATATACAAGACGGGATTCAAAACCTTTGCAGCAACGCGCGACGGGTAAAGCTAGTATCATATAATTGTATCTGTTTTTTCTAGATGCCAACAGAAAATCGACCGCCTATATTAGTCATGCGACGACTTTTCATTGTGAGAATTTAGATTCAAATGGCAAGTAGTTAATCTATTGCTGAAATTATTATAATGGGAATTCGAAGTTCACGTTATGATTGTAATCTTATTTTGTTTTAGATTATCTAGTCAATTTTTATCGTTTTATTCAATGGGGAAGTGCCTTTCTTGCTATCAAGATAATAATGAAGATAACAAAAGTGACCAGTCTAAACACAGTGACGCAAATCTAAAATTAGAACCCCATCTGACGGGAGAATCTGCGGTTAGCGGTTCCAGCCACTCTGACCAACAGCTCGGAAGTAGCAGGGCTGGTGGCAACTTAAGTACCATGAACAGCAACAATGAAAAACGGACTTTTTATCCGCGCATTCCACCCATACTTTCATCAGTGAGTGGCGAAAACAAACGAGCTAGTCAGCACAGAGAGTACTCGGAATCGAAAATCTCTGTTTTGTTTGAGCAGTATAAAGATCCCTGTGAAGACGCAATTTTGTCAGAAGGAATAGAAAAATTGTGTCAAGATTTAGAAGTTAAACCAGAAGAATTTAAGGTGCTGCTTTTAGCGTGGAAATTTAATGCTTCAACTATGTGTAAATTTTCTAGACAAGAGTTTGTTACTGGCTGTAAATCTTTGAAAGTGGCCTCCATAAAAGGCATTCAGAGTCGATTTCCAGACATGCTGCAAGAGATCCAAGACGCTGAGAAATTTAAAGATTTTTATCGATTTACATTTCGATTTGGTTTGGACGCTGAATTAGGCCAACGAATATTACCCACCGACATGGCCATATGTTTATGGAAGTTGGTTTTTTCAACATCAGAGCCACCGCTTTTGGAAAGGTGGCTGAGTTTTCTAGAAAAACACCCAAATGTTCGTGGTATACCTAGAGACACGTGGAACATGTTTCTTAATTTCTTGGACGCGGTTGGGGACGATCTTAGCAGCTATGATGAAGCTGAAGCTTGGCCAAGTTTATTTGACGATTTTGTTGAATATGAAAATGATCAGACCAATCAGAATGTGCAGACAAAAGTGGATAATAACGGTTCATAGCTACATATTAAATTCATAGTCTCGTCGGCTTAAAAACATTTGAACAGTTTTAACAATTATTGTTTTCATTTTGTAATCAAAACAAGTTAAATTTAGACATTAGTGACGTAACAGGGTATGCCTCAAGGGTTAAGCAGCCCAGAATTCCGTGATTCATTAGCTATACTCTATCCCACGTCGATTTTGGCCACAGAGTTTATGAGACGCCTTATATTTGTATAGCGTCTCACAGACTCGGTACCAATTTCGAATTGGCATTGACTCTATAATGTCAATAATTATGGCATTAGAGAAAATTCAGTGGTACAGTAATTTTGAAAGCTAAATTTCAATTTGCAAAATACTAAATAAGGCTATTTAAGTATAAATTTTGAATCATTGGAATTAAATTACAGTAATAAATGCTTGATTTAGACGACTAGCGATAAATTTTGATCCATAATTTTGCATCTAGTAACTAAATTTGAAAAACGGAATAAGCATAAATGTCAAAAGTTTATATTGATACAAATTTAGATTTGCAGTGGGTCACTACGGTTCTATACTCTTGAGTCGAATTCTGTGATTGTTGCTAAATATATAGTAAATAATTTGGTAGAACGTAAAGATTTTTAATTGGCGTATTTGATATGGCTGACATCAACTTTCAAGTCAATCGGATAGAATAATAACCAATCATTATTACTTTTACAGATTTTGTTCAGATGCTCGCATACTATGTACACCTTGTTAAGCTAATGATTATTAACTTAATCACATATTTTATTTATTCATTCTAATTTACAGCTTTTACTTTTGTTGTCGAATAAGTGATATGTAGTTTTTTCATGGTTTTTGAACTTGTGATTGCTATATTATTTGTGCAACTTTTATTTATAAAATTGTCAACTGATTTATGCGATTTCTTAGTTGTAAATAGTGTGTGAGTATTTTGATTTTATTTATATTTAGTTACTTTTAATTTACAATTTGACGATCATTTTAGTACTTCATTATAATTTTTAATTGTTAAAACTGTTTTCATGTTGGTACTTTTAACTTGTCAGTTTATCTTTCGCTACATAATGCGAACTTTGAAGTGCTTACGATAATTATTCGAAATTAAAGCTGTTACTATATCAACTTGTAACTTAATTTTTTTCTCAGTTTATATTTATATTTTTTTCTGAATATTTGATTGGGAAGCCTAAGTTAATATGGAATATTAAATCTCTTTGAAAGCTACCTTTTAATGATTGTTTTACTTTGTGAAGAATGTCGCTTATTACTCTTCTTTTTTTAAATTAATAATCACAGCTGAACAGTTTTGAATTTTTGTTTTGTAACATCATTTACAATCATAAAATACATCGATGACAGTTCCATTTACTGACTGTATGCCGTTATGATCCTTAAATTAATGTAAAGTGTGTTGGTTGGATTTTGTATGGAAAAGATATAGGATAAATTATTGATTGATTATAATGATAGCAATTTCAAAAATAAAGATGCAAAAACAGACGTCGATTTTAAATACTTTTGCTTAAAGATTTTATTATTGGTGTCAAATTAACTATTGTGTAAATTTGGAGAAATTTATTTTAAACTGTGAGGAACATGTTTTAATTATTATGCTAAAGTTTTAGGTTTGATTGTGAAATTCAAACTTACAGACGCATATGCATGTTGCCAAACTATGTTGTTTTGAAACCTGTAAATCGCACTATGTGATTTAATTTGCCTTTTTTATAAACATATTTTGATTCACTTTTCAAATGTGATAGTTTTATTAACATAAAATGTCACATATCTTTGTATTATTGTGTGCGAAAATAATAAAGGTCCTGAATACTTAGGAATTATTTGAATTAATTACGCTACTTTTTTTAAATATTCGTTTAACCGGAAGGTGTCCAGTTAATTGAATCTTACCGAAATTGATATCCTTGAAGTTATGCTACTATAACTAACTGATTTATTTTCTAAAAAAATGTATTTTTATTTACCGATTATATTATGCATATCTGATATAAGTATATAAAATATTTAAATTAAATAAAAAAAATTGGCAGCTGTGGGATTCGAACCCACGCCTCCGAAGAGATTGGTGTGTTTAACCGGAACCAGAAGTTCCTATACCTAAAACCAACGCCTTAGACCTCTCGGCCAAGCTACCATTCCGACAGCCTACTCTTTTAATTTCCATCAAGCAAAATATACTGCCTGTAATTTACTTATTTTCAATTTAATTATCAATTTACCTATTTCTACTTCAATTATAACTTTAAGAAGAAAGGCATATAATAATTATAAATCTTAATTTTGTAAAATAATTGTTAGCTGACATTAATTTTGACGAATTTCCATTGACGTTTCTTTACAACAAGAATTATTATTGTTTAACCGCTAGTTAATTAAAATGATAAGAGATACTTACAGTATATTACAACCACGTTTTTTTCTCATAATTAATCGTTTTAACTTAAATTCAGGGCAGGCTTGTCGGTGCGCATGTGCTGGAAGTTGGATTAGTCATTACCGGTACCGGTACTTCCAAAGTGGAAACAACAAACACCGGTTTTGCAGATGTACAGTAGAATATAGCATGGAGTCCTATAAAGAATTAAATTTATATTTAGAATATTATGAAGAATGTGACGACCATTATACTGTGCCATTGGAAAGTTTGGTAATCGTATTTATCACACAGTGGACAACATTTGAAACTGAGAGCACCAAGAATAAACTACTGAATCTGAAATTATGCAAGTACGATAAGACTAATAATAAGGAGCCAGAAACTGAATTCAAACTCTGCAAACAGGCATTGCAACTGCTGTCAGTCGAAAATTTGATGATATCAGATGTCAAAGATACGGTATGACTTACTTATTATGTTTGAAATTAATAATGAAAATATTATTGTGCAGGTTCGCCGGTGCCAGTTGCCAGCTATTGCTATTGAAGAGAAAAAATTATATGTTGCTGGTCTTTGCAGTGTTGCAAGAGCTGTTATAAAACATTCAAAGCAATTTAAAAACTTATTGGTAAACTAACCAGTTTTATATAAATTTAATGATTTTATCTAATATTTTGTTGTAGGGATTTAGAGGTAGCTGTTTATCATCTTGCAGTGAAGTAAATATTACAGTTTTAAAATGTTGTAACAAGTTACAGTATATCTAATTTTGTTTAAATTGATAGGTATCGATATGGACGAGATTTTGTGAGATTGACATCATAAATTGCGTTAAATCAATTACAGATTTTAAGTAATTAAAAGTATTTTTCGATAACAAAGTTTAGTAAATTAATTTATTTTTTCTATTTAAGAGAAAGGGGACAGTGGATATTCCTACAGACATTTCTCGCTTTGAAGCTCACCTTAACGAGTCATTACGAACTCATAATATTGGGAAATTAAAACATGAATTAAATAAAAGTTCAAACAATAGTTTGAAATCCGAAGTAATTGAGCCAGTCCATGATTTTGCCGAAGGATCAAATTTAACTTTAGCAGATCTTATTATTTTTGTTTGCATTCACACTATATTTGTAAGTTGCGTCTCTGACATACTTATCATTATGCTAAACCTTTTATTTTATAGGAACGGATGCCACTAAATCATTTTAAAATTGAAAATTACTGTCCAGCTGTAGTAAAATGGTTTAAAAGAATGTACTTGAATCCAGAAGTTATTAAGTCAGCTGAAGTTTGTGGACTCAAATCTATTTTGTTTGGTGAAATTGACGAATATCGTTGTAATGTTAGTAAGATTTCTAATCAAAATTTATATATCAGGTAAGCTAATTAAATCATTACACGGTAACAATAACTTTATCATTATTTTGATTCAAGATACTCAAAACTAAATAACCCAGTTAAAATAAGACGAAAACAAGGGCAGTTAAATGAAGTTTTAGAGTTAATAGTGGTGAGAAAATTGTGGAATGTTTTAAATTATGTACAGTATAGCTATGAATGTAATGTATTGATTTTCTAGTCGGTTGGGATAGAGTCGTATAACAGTCAACCTCCTAAATTGTCATCTTGGGAATTAAAATGGGAGGAT
The DNA here is from genome assembly GCA_013389785.1 of Helicorthomorpha holstii. Classification (NCBI taxonomy): domain Eukaryota; kingdom Metazoa; phylum Arthropoda; class Diplopoda; order Polydesmida; family Paradoxosomatidae; genus Helicorthomorpha; species Helicorthomorpha holstii. Next base: position 28,754,772 of record JAAFCF010006596.1, on the reverse strand, counting down.
TTGCCGCCTTATATTCAACCATCATTTGGTAACAAACTTTACAATGCTGAATGCAAGGTTAACATAATAAACGTTATTTATTGTTTAAGGAGATCTTCCTGCTTCTAGACTAGATAGAAAATGTCATCAACTAAGAAACATGGCACTAAGTGTCTGCAGTATTGCTAGGGACAGTGATGTTATCGTTGATTTCTGCTCTGGCGGAGTAAATATACCGGTATTTAAAATTTACTAAAATCGTAATATTTACATTTTTTCATGTTTACATAGGGTCACTTAGGAATTCTATTGGCGTATTTGTTACCAAAATGTCATATTATTATGATAGAAAATAAAGAAGCATCTGCAATGAAAATTTTAAATCGAATTGAAGAGTTACCGAATACTACGGTTTATCAGTCTAACGTCGATTATTTTCAAGGAAACTTTAACATTGGAGTTGCACTACACGCATGCGGATCGGCTAGTGATCTTGTGATTCAACAATGTCTGAAACAGAAATCTGCTTTTGTGATATGTCCTTGCTGTTACGGTTCCATTAGAGCTAATGAAAACATAGATTATCCTAGAAGTAGACGATTTATTGACGTTGGGATAACTGCTAAAGTAATTTATTTTGAATATAAAACTTCAACTACAACTGAAATGCAAACTTATTTCATATAGCATCATTGTATGATTGGGCATGCAGCTGATCAGACTCATGCAAATGGTCACAAATATGAACAAGGTGATTATATTGCAATGGTAAATAAAATTTAATCGTAAATCTTTGTTGTTTTTTTGCTACCAGGCAAATACTGTATGAATATCGTTGACACGGATCGTTGTATGGAAGCAGAAGAGTTAAGCTACAAATGCAAACTTTTTACCATGGACCCTGCTAATTGTACGCTGAAAAACAACGTTATAATAGGAATCCCTAGTTCATTTAGTGATTATAAAGTAAATGATAAGCATCTTGAATAAATGTTAATCTTGTACGATTAATGTTATACGATGCTGACTTTTTTTTTGTTTATTATGACTTTATTACAAAATCGTTGCAATGAAAAGTTATTTGTACAAAATTTTGATCGCAAACTACAATATGATTATTAAGCCCGGCTTATTTGTTTGAATTTAACGTCTTCCAAACCAAAGGGGGCCAGCACCATATCCTCCAAATCCTCCTGCGCCGAGTCCTCCTCCTCCATATCCACCATACCCTCCGTAACCGCCTGTTCCATATCCTCCGTAGGTTCCACCATATCCACTGTACCCTCCGTAATTACCCGTTCCATATCCTCCAAACTGACTTCCATATCCGCCACCACCAATTGGAAATCCGAAAGGAAATCCAAACTTATTTTCTTTATCGACAGTTGATGATTCTCCAGTGGCGGCAGATGAAGTTTCTCTTTTCACCACTCGTCCTCCAGCTTCATTCGTAGGATAACTGTTGACTACTGCAATGGTCGCAGCCAGTACCAAGATAGCAATCTTATAAATAATCGAATATTAAAAAAATATATTAACTTTTTTATATAATTATTTTAACTAAATGCTTTACCTTTTGAATTCCAGATGACATTTTCATTTGATGGCAAGAAACGTTCACAGTTGGATTTTAGAACCTGTCAGGCTATCTTAGCTTTTAGCTAGGAAGACGAATGTGCTAAGATGCAAAACTTTGGTGGTTTATATACTTGAATTTTGAGGTTTTTTTTGGGATTTTGATGTGTCAGCTAATAGCTTCCTTAAGCAATTTGATATATCCGTCATACCGTTAGATGTAGGGTCATTAGTGGGTCAACAATATGAGTGACACTAGTGTGATTTTATTACAATAATTGAGCCTCATTAGACAAGACTCATCCTTGGTAATTTTTGTATCATTAAATTAAAATTACTGTCTATGGTGTACAGTACATTATAGGCTTATAGCAAATAAAACGCTCGACTGAGTCTGAATGCAGAATCAGTAGAGCGAATCTTAAGGCGAAAGTACGTTTTTGTCATTTCATTAGAGTTAATAACTTAAATAATTACTATTTAGGGAAAAAAGCAATTGTATTTTTAGAATATTAATTTGACAAATTTGTACATGATGATTCGTCATCATGTTTCATCTTTAGGTCGTATTGGTATATTAGGAAAACGTATTGGTGATATTAGTGCGTTGCATGGATTTTTATCAAATGAAATTTACTTTCGTTCAACTTTATTTTCACATAGTCATAAAACACTGGAAGGTTGATAACTCGAAAGTTCAAGGCAAGGATTCGGATATCATATATTAAAGTTTTTAATTGCATGTTTTATTACCGGTTGTAGTTTTAAAAAGAAAAAAAAATATAGAAAAAAACTAACTTTTAATTAATATCTAACAAAAGCAGTCTATTAATATTATTTTGTTTATAATTGTTTAGTGGTTTTAAACTCAATGAAGCCACGTTTTTCCCTATAAAATAGTAATAAGAGTAGTTGAGTGTCAACAAATATGCAATTAAAACATTTTTGGCCAGTTTATTTATATTTACAAAAAAAAATATGTAATACACAAAATTAACATGATTATATAGCATCAATAATGTCGCACATTAATTTGTCAGGTCCACTGCATGTATCGTTGATACTTTTTTCGGATTTTGGTGAATGCGATATATTCATCGGTTCTGAAGGCATCATTAGTTCATTGTCATAGTCTCTAGTATTTGATGGAACAGTAGATGAATTCTGTAACCTTTCTAAAACATGGTCTAAGTGTTTCTGAAATCTCTCGGCGGTTTCTAAACGTTGATTTTTTTGTACTTCCATCATTACACGTAGAGTTTCTCTAGCTTGATGTGGTCTAAATTCATTAATCAAATGATGAATATGAATAAAAAGGAGATTTAGATCTTCAACTTTTTCCTCTCGCTTGGAGGAATCCGGTGCACGAATAAAAATATCGAGAAGGTCTAAGAAGTTTACAAGTATGGAATGATTGAGCTTTTTCAGCTCGCGTTTGTGATCAAAATTTTGTGGATATAATCTTTTAAAGCCTTGACTTTCTAAAGGTCTAACTATTACTTCATCGGTATTATATGTCTGCCCAAACATTAAGTAGTTGTCTGTAATCGGTGGTGGTGGTAAAGGAGCTTTGCCACGGCGAACATTTTCATCTGTATACAAATTCACGTATTGTAATGGTGGGAGAGGCAACGAACTTACTTGCTGGCACTCCATTATCTAAAATATACAATTACTAATTAAATTAATTGAAATCGCGGATAAACATAAATTACTTACTGTTTATATGATCCCAAAACTGGTTATTTTAATCTTGAAGAACTATTAATTACTGCAAAACATAAAAAATGGTTATAGAACCACCATTAAAATAAAAATTTAACAAGTACGACGCCGTTGCCGCTAAGGTTAACTACGCCATAACGTAAACCGTTTACGTAATGTTTGCGCCGGCGCAATACAATGTCAATCTACGCTGCGCCGACTGCGTTTAAATTCTGATTGCTAGATCGCCATCTATTGAGCAATGAGCGCGATGCTTAAATGTAACACATGTGATCATGGTGATAAATGAAAGAAAATTAATATGAAATTGTGGAAAATATTCGTTTACCGTATCGTTGTTTATTGAATTGTCTGATCAATCATGAAGTCGTCTTCGTCTAAATTTCGTGTCAAAATAGATATGGGAAATCTGTCGGTGAACCCATGTCGTTGCTGGTATCTTGTAAATCCTGACATTTGCCATAATATTGCTCAATTGAAACAAGACATTATTACTCGATTTCATCTTTTACATTCTGAACAGCGATTTGAAATTACTGTCAGTGATTTCATTGTACCAGACGATGAAGAAATCGGTATTTTACAACCGGATGATACACTAGTTTTTCGGTAACTAAAATTTAAGTAGCAAATCAGCAAGGCCGAAGTACATTACCGGTACTTCCATGTGTATGACTTGAAAACAATGGCATGCTACAAAATTTACTTGTTTTAAGGCTTATTAATTTGCTATCTATCTCTGTCTAAAACATGCAGTATTATAATTAACATGTTATTATTTCCAACATTACTCTAAATTCATTATTCGTTAATATACAATATATATAATTTTTGTTTGCAGTTTAAGATCGTCGAAGTTACAAAAATTTCTAAGAGAAAATGGGTTATCAAATGGCCCCATTCAAAAGCAAGCAAACGTTGCTGATGAGTGTGGCACCGATGAGAACAAATCCAAATTAAAACGGAAACAAACTAACCGATCGAGTCGCTCTTCTCTTGAAGAAAGACTGACATTGTCTAAGGTCGTGAATATTTTGTACTGCATAATCCTGCATTTAGTAAAAAAATACCACTAATTGAAATTATTTTACAGGTTAAAAGAAACCTTATGAAAGACATCGAACAATCTGAGCAACGTAAAGCCATTCCAGATAGCAAACCATTAGTGCCGTTAGAAGATAGTGATACTGAACCTCCGCTAAAGAAAAGGCGTCGAAGGCGTAAAAGAAGTGTCGCAGATAAAGAAAAATCTGTGCAAAATCAATTAAAAACTATAGATGATCAAGTCAAGAAAAGAGCACCTGTCTTTAGAAACTTAATTTTTACGGGAAAACATATAAAGTTTGATGACAATGATTGTGAAACTTCAGTGAATATGACGGAAGACGTATCTCCTGAAGCTGATAATATACTTACTACTCAAAACTATAACATAGAAAACAATGACCATGAAAAAGTAAAGAATAAGGAAACGTATAATAACAAAGTACCATAATATTATATCTAAATTTACAAAGTTGTTATAAATTGACGTTAATTTGAATTTGTTTGAATTAACAGTCTTGTACCAATGAATCCGTGGATTATACTAAGTGGGAAAATCTCGTTGGCGTACCTCGACCGAATGACAGGATAGCTTTTCAGGTTGTATTTGCAATATAAAATAATGTTTGATATGAACATATATCGACTTAATACGTGTCATTCGGTACAGGTTTTAGAGTTATCTGAAAGTTACACTCCTGAAGTGTCATCTGTTAAAATAGCGAAAGTGGTGTCTTATAATTCAGATTTAAATCAAGTAACCGTGGAATTTGATGATCCTCTGGCTGTGAAAGGTAAATCCACTTATGAAGATTTTATAAATACAGTGTTCATTATGAATGCATTAATTTTAATGTTATTTATATTCGGTAGCGCGAAAAGGAAAGTTTGAGTTGATAGAGCAGGTTGAAGATGAAAATGGTGACATTGAAGAAAATGAGGAGGAGCAAATTATTCACATTTCATCTGTAAGTTTTATGTTTACAATGAATTTATTTTTTATTTGTATTCAGCGCTTATTTATTGTTTATAGGAAACCTATAATTTATGTGATTTGATTAACGTGAAATTATTGCAGAAATCAAATTAGTGTGGTCATCAAATTGGCAGGGTTTTAATTAAAATAAAATATTCGATTACAACTAAAAAAGTCTTGAATTATACGTACACGCTCACAATCGCATCAAATACACGTTAAATTTTAAAGTAATTAAATTCGTGCGTTTTGGTGTTTTCAGCCAAGAGACTTAATTTAACAAATGATATCTAAACTGTGACTAGATTATAAATTGAATTAAATCAACGAAAAGCTGAAGTTGTATGGATTGTAAACAATGAAAATCGCCTTTTTTTTGCTGTACAAGCCATTATAAAGGGCAATTTGTATGGTTTTGTCAATCGCATATTTGTAAGGGCTTAAAAATGCAAACGTATTATACAGAAGAAACGGTTGAACATAATGATCATCATTGAATATAAACCCTCTTTGCCATTTTGTAATGGTCTGCGGATGATATAATGAGAAATACTCCAAAAAAGCACTATTATGTATTAATATGTAACTACACAGGGACCATAAGCCACATCTACATTTTATTATATTAATTAGTTTAGAAATGGTGTAAAATAACGCTGCATCCGACAGACACTTGTAAGTTATGTACTAATTTCAAATGGATTCTGTCGCATATTTACTAGAGGTCACACAGTAAACTAAATGTTGTAAGACAGAATCGCCATTTATCCACTTATACAGTATATATTAGCAGGTCAATAATAGTGATTTGCTCACAGTAAAATAGCTTAATAGAGCTACTGAGTGGACCCAGTTTAAACTTCATCTACTCGTATTATAAATGAAAACTAACAAGTTTGTCTAGATTTAAAAAAAAAAAATATTAAATTTGCGGTAACATTTTTTAAACTTATTAATATCTAGTAATTGGAAAAAAATGTTTGAGCTATCTGTTACCATATAATTTGCATTTGAATAAATTTACCGTTAGTTAGCCTCCAAATTGTAGAGGTTGTGAATAGTATTGGAAAATGTGTATTGCCTTTATATGCTGTACAAGCAGTGCTTCTCAAATTTTTGTTTTAAATTTAATCGGTACCTTTGGTCCCTCACAATTGAACTTAAAATCATTTTTAACTTGAAAAAGTGACTATTTCTATTTATTACTGAGATAACAGTTTGTGACTGTAGTAAAAATTTGTACATGTGTTATAAAGGTTTTTGAAAAAGAAAAGATTTTTCCATATTTGAAAAGCACTTACTCTTCAGCATAAAATTAAGAAAAACATTAAGCAATCAACGAAATTTGAAGGCGATACTTTGGTATTATAGCTTAAACTTCTTTAAAATGATTGCATTCGATTTAATAATAAGTTAAAATACACGTCACAAGAAACGATTTCATTAGTTGAAATGTAGTTATACCCTTAATAAAAAATCGTAAATTTAAGCCGAAACAAGTTAAATGGCAAATGGCTGATTCAGTCAGCAATTTAAAACGATTATAGCATACCGTAATTGTTAATGCAAGATGTTTTGAATTAATTGACGATTCATCTGCAGATATGTACATGTCCACTTTTAAAATCCATTATTTTATCATGCATAATCATACAGTATTGTTAACAAATGTCCCAGTAATATGAAAGATGATGATCCAGCGTTGCCCACCATTACTAGTGGTCAGTGTGAGAAGTAAGAAGGTAGTAAGTTATCATATTAGTGAAAAGAGATTTCTACATCAGAATGCACTTTCCTTTTTCCGCCCATGGGTTACTTTTCTTGTCCGGTGCATGGATCAGTGGGTCATTCCTCTCATTTTCTTCCACGTATTCACGAAGTCTAAAAAAGTACATTTTTTTAAAGAAAAGACAGTATTGCTATATCAACTTAATCTAGTTTAATGTAAAATAAAAGAAACCCCGAGAAAACTTTATAAAAAGTGAAAATATTTGAAAAAATTATTAGAGAAATCACTGTACGAGGGGCCAGTAACCCCACAGCGCACAATTGCTACCTGAGGTTGCTTTCATTAAGGGGTTGCTTTAAATTATTCATGCGGAGTAAGACTCGAACTTCCAAACTAAACACTGCTTCATTGTTTATTTATTTAAAAAAATTAACCTTGATACTTTTAATACTCGTAGATACTGTATTTTATAAGTAAATTTGAGTTAATAGCATTTGACAGCATCCTTGTATAAATTTGTAGTAGTGTTCATTTAATTTATTTGTACTGTAGTTTCTAACAGGAAAGGAAAAGGAAATACATAATAGCAAATTTTAACAAAGATGAAAACGTTGTTACTACTTTATCAACTGGATGTCGTAAATTTATTATTTTTTTTAAAAAGTTTAATATAATAATATTATAAAAATGAAGGGTTAATAAATATTATAGTTATATGTTATTATTGACTTTTTATTATATCGTATCAATAACTCATAATTACTTTAGTTAAAAATTTTATGTTATTTAATTTTTAAAGCATTTTTATTGCTGTTTACTATAAACAATTCACGTCAAATTATGAAAAATGGCTGCTGCATTTTCGTAGGTGCTTTATATAGCATAAAAAATTCAGATTAAAAAAATTCAAAATAAAATTTTATTGTAATTACTGCAAAATATCGTTAAGGAAAAAGAGTTTTTGATTATTGTGGTTTTAATTTTTCATTCCTGCGAATACCCGGTTTTAGCATAATTTTTTTTTGACGTTCTGCATGCACCACGAATGCAGGGCAATCCCCTTTTCCACTCAAACCCAATGGATAAATAAATTATTGCGAGAAAAAAATACGAAAATTGATCACTTACGCTTGTATAGATTTTGACAATGGCCACCTATCCATCTGTGCTTGATATTTCATATCTTCTATTTGTTTTTTAAGACTATCTTTGTCCATTTTGTAAAATTGCGAATTGAATCTTGATTTTTATCAGCACCAATGAGTATGATCCTCAAAAAGACTGAAAGATGTGTCTGTGTGACTGATTGTGTATCTGCAGCTAGCCTCAATGGAAGGGTGTTGTTAAAACAGCATCACTGATTTTCAACCTTTTGGGTCGCACATTATCTGCATTGTGCATAACATTTATTTAATTAAATTAAATATTAATAACAATACTACTCAATTATAACTGATATATTTTGTTTACTGTGATGGAGTTTTGGCAATTTAGCTGATGTGATGAGGTGTATTATTTGATATGACACCATGTGTTACTGAAAATGGTAAAGAGGAGTTATGGAGTCATTCATTATTATGCAGTATAAAAGCAGCAATAAGATTGGTATTGCACAATAGATTGTAGGGGTGACGAGTAGAGAAAAAATAGCTTGAATAGATTTTTACCGAAGAGCCGACATAGACATAAAAATCTCCAGACCCCCACTAACAACCTTCTTTAAATAATTTTTTAAAGCTTTATGCTTTTCTACATCAAATTTTAATAGCCAAATCGATAAACTGTAAAAAAACTTAATTTTTTCATATATGGATACCCAAGCTGCTTGTTTCTATTTATGAAAAACAGCTTTGAAGATGGTCTATTGCCAGTTGTAGTGACTTGTTTACTACAAATCCAACCTTAAAATTCTTTTGGCTCAAGTACAATGCAATAAATGTTTAACACAAACGAACAGTGAGCTATAAAAGTTTGTAATTTCTTAAAAATTGTTAACAACGCGGTATTTATTATTTAAAGGGTACAGGTAGCATACTTTATTATGCTATAATTTTATCATTTTTATTTTTAGAAAATGTCAAAAAAACTAGTTTCTTTAGAGAATTAAGTACCAGTGCACATTCAGTCGATTAAAATTTTATGCACAATAACTTTGTCAAATTTCTCTTGTTTTGAATACAAATTGCGTTAATTGACTACCCATTAATAAAAAAATTGAACCATGTCAGAATGGCTTTTATAGATGCTAGAATAGCATTAGTGCATGGACACAACAACACACTGTAAACTAGAAAACAGCAGTTTATACTTTTTGAAATTGCAACATGTACATTTTTAATAATCTTATATGGAAAGTTGGAAATAATCATTCGTTTAATAATAAAATGAGACGTACAATATTCAGTTTCTTCAATAAGAACATGTGCATGACGCGTAACTTTGAATGAAACTTAAAGTTACTGCCAGGAAAAGTTATTTAAAATATTAACGAGAAACTGCAAATCCATATTTCGTAGTAAGGGAAGATAGTGGCGATGACATTTATGAAAAGTTAGAAAAAAAATTCATTTTCAAAAACGAAAAGGAAATAAGACACAGCACATAAAACACGTAGACCAGACTTGCGTATTCAAATGATACAACCAAAAAAAAAAGTCACTTCGCTTTTATATAATACAGTATATCGAAGCACATTCACGAACACACAACCACCTTATTATTGCACACCTCCTGTCTTTTTCTTCAGTTTTACACACATAAATTTACGGTTTACTTTCAAATGTTTCAGCCAAAAATAAAAACCAAAGGTCCACACTAGACTTGGAGGCATGAGATCCGTCGTTCATTCATACACACGCTTCAGTGGAAGAAGAAAAAAGTTAAGAGTTTAAAATTGGCAGTGGGCGTAAAAACAGTACATAATGAATAGAATTATAGTTGTTGGTTGTGTTGAGGGGTTGGTTAACTTAGATTAGTGGATTTTTATTATTATAATATTATACAACGTTTTAATATTTAATCTATCATCAAAACGCTAATCTTTGATGCTTATGAGATAATTCTGGATGAAGACCATTTTCAGCTGGACCTGCTTCCATCTGGAATGTGCCCGCTCCTCCTCCAACATTACTGCCACTACGACCACCACCACCAGAATGATTAGAATTTGGAGCTGTGGATCCTGATGACTGATTGTGTCCTCCATGATCCGATGAAGATGACGAGTAATGACGTTTAGGTTGAAATTCTGTAATGATTACGGTTACGTTGTTTACCGTAACCGCTTTATGTTCGGCACTGCTTCTATCTACATTTTTTAATTTTGGCCTAAACATTTAAACAAAATAGAAATTAAATAAAGTTCAGAAACTTTGCAAAGCATCATTACCTTAATCTTCTAGTAGACGAGGAAGATTTAGTTTCCACGGAAGGAGAATATCTATTTTCTGGCTTATTAGCATTCGCATTTACATTAACGATTGCATTTACACTAGCATTAGCGTTTACACCAGCATTAGCGTTTACACCAGCATTAGCATTTACACCAGCATTAGCATGGACACCATCATTTGCATTTACACAAGCATTTGCATTTACACTAGCACTTGCATCTACACTAGCATTTGAATTTACACTAGCATTCGCACTAGCTACAGTTTCAACTTTTGCTGAAGTTGACGAGACTGGAGAGACAGTAGTTACGGTCGCTGTATTTGTGGTTACATTTGTGGTAGTCGTAGATGTTGATATTGTAACAGTCAAGGAAGCAGTGGTTGTTAATGGAGGTGTCGAAGCAGTAGCTGTAGTAGTAATAATCGGTTGAGTTTGAGGGGAAGTTGTTGTTGAAATAGTTGGAGTTGGTGTAGAACTGCTAGACGAAGTACCAGGAACACTCTCTTTTTTCACTTTGGGGACAGATTGAGTGTACTGTTGTGCCACTTGCTGGGCCACTAATTGCGGATTTATTCGAGGTTTCCTAAACAAATTAAACATCAATAAATATATAAAAAAAATCATGTTGCACATCGAAGCAAATGTTTAAAAAAAAAAAACCTAGTTGAGGTTCCTTTTCTCACGTCACACATTAGACACTTAAATGCTTCTGCAGTGTTGCGATATGTGCAAACACTGCAATCCCAATAATTATCTTCAGCAACTTTATTTTGACGTTTTGAACGCCTACTGCTTAACATCGTAAGAAATTATACACAATTACACACTCAAAATACCTAAATTTGATCAATGAAAGCAAATCACCTGTGTGTGTTTTTCTTGTGATCCATCCTTTATACCTGCGTTGTAAATACAGTACTGGCTCGCCACACACGACAAGCGGTCAGTCGCGTTGACGATTATAAACCGAAGACAGTGGTATTCTTTTAACCGTATTATTGTCAAGAAAAACTCCACTAAATATATAGGTAGTAAATTTCAAAGCTATAGTGCATTAAAAACTAAATAAACTGAGCAACGTATGCATTTAGAAAACCCCCACATCAAATACGGGAAAAAATATGGCCGACAACTGTTTGGTGGTCCTAATTTCCTAAATTGATGCGGCGGCGGCGCGGTACCACTACCAACTTTCCAAGCAAACAGGGGAAGTGAAAGTGCTTATTCATTTTGCTGCCATCTAGCGATTATTCAACTTGCTTGCTTTTGCTACGATTAAGGGGCTAAGCCAAAATGATGTCTTCGGCACAGTTGGGGCGTGTATAATGGTTATGCAATACTTTTAACATTACCATGGGGCCCAATCGACTATTTGTTTGGCCCGGTTTCTACGCAATAAGCATTTTAAGGGTACGCATTCGAATGCCTAGTCAATGGTCGTGTAGTTTTTGAATTTGTGATTACGTTGAAATGGATAAGTTTTTCGTAATTTTGTTACTAACATTTGTGGTACAAGTCTTTGGAGTATGGAATACAAATGATTATTTAAAACGTGAACATAGTTTGGCTAAGCCATACCAAGGTATTCGCTGTTAAATACTGTATGTGTTGTAACTATGGTGGTTGGTTAAATATTTGGTGGTCATTTAGGTTCTGGTGCCACAATACCAAATTGGAATTTTTTTGGTAGCACTATAGTTACCGGTACTTATATTAGGTTGACGCCAGATCAATCAAGCAGGTCTGGTAGTTTATGGAATACAGTGGTAAGTAAATTTGAGATTTTCCTATTTATAATCTCTTTTTATACGAGTTCAATGTCAGCCATGTAGAGTGAGAAATTGGGAACTTCAAATTCAGTTCAAAGTTCATGGTAATGGAAAAGATAATCTGTTTGGTGATGGATTTGCTATCTGGTATACAAAGGATCGTGATCAGCCAGGTATGTGCTTTAATGTATAATCATTCGATTTATTTAGACATTACACGTCATTCTTGCTGAGCCACCAAAATTACCATTATCGAATTAACGGCCTTTATGACCTCTTTCAACATCTGTCAACTCGTTAATTAATGCCAGATTCAGTTGTTCAGCACCGATTTATTTATAACCTACTTTACAAATAAAAACAGCTGCTATTTTTGTAGACACGGTAAATTTTTATGATAAAATACCGTAGTTTGAAATTTTATGACATGAAAACCTAGAAATTTACATTTAAAGTCAGATTTATTTTGCAGTTTAATTGTTGATGATTGTAGAAGTTGAACTGCGTTAAATAACCAAAACTTTATAATAATTTTATTGTATTAGGTCCTGTTTTTGGAAGCAAAGATTATTTTCAAGGTTTGGCCATTTTTGTGGATACCTACAGCAATCACAATGGCCCTCACAATGTACAAAATTTATCATTTAAATATAAGTTTTATTTTAACCGAATGCTTATTCATAGCATGCACACCCATACATTTCTGCCATGGTAAATAATGGAACTTTGCATTATGATCATGACCGTGATGGAACCCATACTGAGCTAGCTGGCTGCGAATCTCGCTTTAGGAATGTGGACTTTGACACTTACATCAGCGTTCGTTACTCAAAAGACACAATAACCGTAGGTTTAACAGATTAAGACTTAATTCGGATGAATTGCTAATATATCGTTTTATACTTTAAAGGTTTTGACAGATATAGATAACAAACAAGGTTGGAAGCCATGTTTTACTGTGAATGGAGTGAGACTTCCTACTGGTTATCACTTTGGATTTTCAGCCGCAACTGGACAGCTTACAGACAATCATGATATCATTGCGGTAAAACTTTACGAGCTTGAAGAGAGTGAAGATGTAAGTTACATTTTTATTGAAATTTCCTAATACTGTATATAATAACTTAAAGGATAATTCTAATAATGGCTTAGACCAAAATAACTTATTGTGATGCTGTATTATTTTACAACCAATAAGTTCCCAATGTTTTACCATTGAAAACCTAATTTAAATGAAGTCTCTTATTTTTGTTATCTTGTTTTGTTTAACTTGATTAATTTTGTTCCTGTTAATTTATAGCAAAAAGTAAATGAAGATAGATCTAATATTGTCCCTGAAGCTTCATTCTTTGCTTCTCCAAGAGGTAAAACCTTTTATAAATAATATTGGAAATATTGATGTCATAATGTAATGTTATCATTTTGTAGATCATGTGGATGATCCTAAACAGACCTCTATGTCAGGATTAAAAATATTTGCCATTGTACTTTGTGCCCTAATCGGTATCGTAGTTTGTATTGTTGTTGGAGTGATGATTTTCCAGAGACAACAGACAACTTCACGGAAGAGATTTTACTAACGACCACCAAGTTTTTATGTAACTTGCAAACATTTGATAAGAAAAGCCTCTATAAATCTTCTGGCAATAAATCTTTTATAAATAATCTTATTTCAAACAAATTTCACAAACTTTTAACCTATAAATGCCGAAAAAAATGGATTATTCATTTGGCGATAAATTGCATACATGTAAATTCATCCCTCAAAGTATATGTTTAATTCAAAGGGGAACGAATTTTTATCATTAATCGACTGACGGAACAACTGTGCATGTTGCCAAGCGTTGCTTCCTTTTCCACCACTTAATACTGCACTTATTGTAATTTCCTGACTTCCATGAAAATCATTTGTCTGGAATGGCTCTGGGCCTACAAAAATAGAAATGGTTAATGGATTCCATGTTTTCATCTCAAAACATATTAAGTTTTATATATGTTTGAGTAAAACACATGCATTGCATGTTCAAAATTTTTCTATTACCTGCTGATATGGGGCGACAGATATCGTTGTTGCATATTTGCCATAATACTACTCCGTCTTCAAAAGTTTTATGAATGCATTTAATTGATATACTAGTTACTTTAAGCGTAGTATTAGTACAGTCTACTTTCCAAGATATTTCACCAGCATCAGTTTCCTCTGTGCGCGCAATATAAACCATTTTCCAGTCGATTTCAACTTTACGAAATATTCCTTTACTGTTAAATACTCCTGACTGCCATCCTTCCAGTTCCAGATTTTTACTCGAGGTTCTAACATATCTGTCAGTTGCTGTGTTATATTTTAGCTGAAATATTTTGTTAAAAACCTCTTCTGTTGACAGTTTAAATACGACTGGCTGCAACTGTGTGCAAGTTCCCATTTCTCCTCGCTCCATTCTCCATTCGATAGAACCAGAAATTCTGCCAAATTTTTCATTTTCTTGGACAGTTTTAGGGCTCATCATCTCCACCAGTTCCAAAGCAGTTCGATTAGCAAAAATTTTCTGTTTATTTGCATCCAATGTTGACTGTAGTTTTCGTCTAGTTTGCATAATTATGTTCACTAGCCATTCCTCGCGGCACTGAAGACGACGATTAAGCACTTCCATTTGATTTGCAGTGTATCTCCAAGTAACATCCTGAATATCACATTTAGAAAAAGCGATGACATATGTTAATTTCTTTCCCCATCCAACTTCATACAGCAGAGGTGCATCACAAATGTTTTCACAAGGATCGCAATGAAGCCAACGGTCCTGAGATTGTGAGTAAATTTCCGTCCATACATGATCTGTCCAATCAACCACAAATCTGGCATCAAAGTCCATAGCTTTGCATAGTAAAGTAAAACAGTTGGCCCATTCTCCACAACGTCCAGTTCGTGTATCTAGCAGCTTTACTGGATGATTGTAACGTGGAAATCGAGTCTGTGTCGCACAAGAACGACATTCGTAAAGTTCTACCCTGTGTCCACCCCATAATAACTCTTCAGATGAAGGACTAACGCCGGTATTACTTGCTACTTGAAACTCGTTACAACCAGAACATTTAGGAACATCAAACCAAGTAAAAAAAGATGTTTTAAACCAAAATGTTAATTCAAGGAGAAGGCAATCTCGGAAATCTAAAGGCTTTCCTTTAATAGCAGCTTGTGAACGTCCAGTTGACACGTTGTCAAGGTGAAGTTGTGCCTTGTGATTTAGTTCATTAATGGGAATATAAGATTTAGCTTTTCTTCGATTGTTCATATCATCATGTAGTGATGCTGTTTCAAGGTAAGATTCGATTTTTCTGTGAAATGTAATCTCTAGTTCCTGTTAACCAAATGAAGTAATTTACTATAGTTAGAAATTTAATGTGCAACACAAATGAAATAAAATTATTATTTACCCTAATATTAAAAGGATAGCGTTTTATGTCCCAATTTTTACCAAAACCAGATGGTTCGCTTGCAAATGCCATTATTGCCTAACTAAAAACTTACTACAGTATAATATTTTTACTGAACAGTATTATTATTTTATTGTGAGTTATTACGTGAACTTTTATAATACGGTACACATCCCTGATGAAATGCAATGTGTTAATGCCGTTTAAATCGATATCCAACGATATAATATCGAGTAATGTGTGGGAATGGTTCGCTATCCATGTTGATAGGATATATCGTAAAGTATCGATGATATAGAGTTTATGCGGCAATGATCATTATATTTTGGCTGCGGCCAGTGGGATTTTATTTTATTTGACGGCTGTAGCAAGATCAGCGTGTGTGGTGCATATCACTTTGATCAGTATTATTATAAAATTTCGTTATCCATAATAAACGTAATGGTTTTATACGTGAGAATCAATTATAAACACGACAAACAAATCAACAGTTTTTAGCAGATCGGCTGCAATTGATTTGGAAAAGAAAAATATTTTGTACGGTTTTGCATTCCAATAGAGACGGATTGAGAGGTGTCAACTCCATCATGCTTCACCGTATGTGAATGGCCGGTGTTATTTAAATTTCACTCTTATGAAAAATTACTTCACCGATTATTATAAGTATTATACTGATATGCATGGTCTGCAAAATGACAAATGAAAAATAGAATCCATTTGAATGCCGAGATAAAAGTCACTATTGTATGTCAACCTTTACTGTATAAAACACGCATAAGCACGGTATGTTTACCTGTAGCCTATACCAATATTTTATTTGCATGTAAAATCATTTTTGAGATGCTTAAAATTTATAATTATGCTGATACGTTATCTATATGTCATTTAGTTAAATGTAGCATGACAGTTTAAGTTTCAGAATTATAAAATATCGATTGTAATAAAATTCTGCATTGTACAAGACATCAAAAATTTGTAAAAAAAAATCCCACAGGTTTAGCTGTACGTTTCTTTTTTTTATATTACATGCATTTTTTTCTAATGCTATGTTTATCAATTAAGTCGCTTAATTTTAAATTGAAGTTATTGTTTTTTATTTCTTTTAACAAAGTATCAAGTCATAGAATTGTTCGGGAATTTAGATGTAATGTTCTTGAACCGTATTGCCTAATTTAGCAGCTTAACGATTGTCTTTCTGGCTCAGTTTTAGACTTCAAAAAAAAACAAACTAGTTCTACATCATAAACATAATTATGTCATCATGCTTAATTAAGTTTAATTTGTTGAAATCAAGGCTATTTTGATATATAGTCGTGTAATTAAGTATAGGACTTTACTTGGAAAATCATAGAAATGTTTTGTAGAAAAATGAATGTACCGTACTTCTTAAACGTGATTTTGCATAATGATAACCAATTAAAACATGTATTCCAATACAAGCAGAGGGTATGGATTTTTTGTTTTGGTGACTTTCTTTTTATCTTAGTGACGCCTTTAGTTACTAGCAGATCATTATGTTCTTCGTAATTAATTTTTTTAGATTAGCGATTTTTTATATTTAGTCAACCCCGGAAGTTCCCATCCATGGCCTCAACTTTATTATTTGCTCTTAATTTGTATTACAAAGAAAATGGGAGGACGTGCAGCAAACAATAACAAAGGGGTCTGGGAATCTTTTTCTCACACCCCTTTTTCTCCATTCATCTTCAAAATAGCCCTCTAAGCATTTTCTGAACATATTTGCTATACACAGCATATATCACCAACCAAAATGTCAAAAGTCAAACAGCGCGTCTAATTAAAATCTACGGTTACATTGAAATTATTAAAGACGTACAAGACTCATATCAGCATCAAATTAATTTTTTTTGTTTGCATTTTCTTAAACTTTTGATTAAAAACTTGAGAGACGAGGTGTTGTTCAGCTTATGGAATCAATATAATCAACACTATAGCTACAACATGAAACTAATGAGCAATTAAAAAAAGCTAAGCAGTTCGATTGGGAAATGACTAATGAAAGCAACATTGATTTTCAACATTTCAAAGTCATATTATAATAACGACTTCAAAACATATATTTACGTTTATGTTTTCGATTTCTGCCAATTTAAATATTTTTGGTACGTCTGTTTCAAACATATCTGGATTTTTAGATCATATTATTGTGCAGTGCTTTTTAGTGTTTAGTTGCGCTGTGAATGGTTTCTGGTTCCTTGGATGCTGTGGGTACATTGCTATGACACTGACAAAAATAGCTCAATTGTTCATGCAAGCAAGAGCAAACATAAAATTGAGTAAATAAAAGTGAGGCGTTTAAAAAGAGAGATAGATAGATATAGGAGATGAAATCTCTTACGCAGTAACATGGGGAAGAGAAAGCGAGTGGCGTATATTTGCTATTGATAGTTGTGCAAACGTAGGATAACATGTACATGAAAATGAGAATATTTTTGCAATAAAATCTGGCGTGTGAAAAACTAGATTAAGGTTGCTTAGGAAAGATTTGCTGAATACAACATCATTTCACTTTCAAATCATTCACATGCTGATTTTGCTCTGGTGAGCAACTAATAACATGATTATTTTGTAACGTAAAACACAATTGATAAAAAATAACCACATTTAGACTTTATTTTTATTAGCTTTTTCTCCTTAGACTATACCATAAGTAATGATTGCAAGCAAAGTTGTATCGAACTTATAAACTAATTTGATGTCTTGAATTTGTTGCCTATTATTGGTTTTGTCATGATTAGATTGTAGATGTTGATTTATTATCTGATTAGTGTATGAATGTTTTTTGTTGTTATAAGGTCGAATTGGATCATTTGATGGTCGACGATTTTCAGAGGAAATGGGTTCTGCCGGGATGCACGACATAAATGAGCATCGAAACATGATGAGTGAAATAAGTAAGTGGTTTTTTTATTTCTTTTAATAAGGCTACTGTATAATAATCTTCATATTTTGACAGGATCTCAAAATTTTGAGTCGATTCGATTTGCATCATATAGATTGGCTAGTAAACTTCGATTTATACAAAAGAAAACTAATTGTAAATTTATTTTGGATTTAATTTCTCGCGTTTTTCGTATTTTAATGTTAAACTTTTATCCTCCATTTAGTGCATCTGGTTGACATCTGGAATATAATTGAAGCATTTCGTGATAATGGATTAAATACATTAGACCATCACATTCAAGTTGGCGTCACAAGATTAGAAGCTTTAATAAGTGGAATTTATTGTCAGCTAAATAAAAGACTGCCAACCACACAGCAAGTGAATGTGACCACTTGTACTCGCAGACTTTTAAGTTGGATGATGTTTGTGAATGACGCGTAAGTTCATAATTCATTCAATTAAAAAATTAAAGTAGCTCAAAATAACTTCACCAACATTTTTATATTGACTTTAGGCATGAAACATGTTGCCTAAAGGTTTTTACAATCAAAGTTTTTTTAGTAATATTATGCGCCGGGAAACTCACAGATAAACTTAGATGTACGGTAACTTTATCGTTTTTAAACACTTATTTTTTAATAAAACTAATTTGATCAATAGATTTATTTTCTCAAATTTCTGACGCAAATGGACATCTTATCATGTCTAAATTTACCGAATTGCTTAAGGATATCCTCGCACTTCCAGCAGCTGTTTATGAATCTCCCACTTTTTCCTACTCTGAATCTATAGCTCATAATATATTTGATAGAGTAAGTTATTTTATATATATACAAATTCCATTAACAAGCTAAAACTAAAATGTAAAATTGATTACAGCATTCTAAGGTAACTGTTAATGATTTTATTGATATGGTTATGTCGGATTCCTGTTCTTCAATTATATGGCTTCCATTATTACATCGCTTAGCAAGTGTTGAGGGCGGTAAGAAAATTTTTTAGCAAAATAAGAATTATTTCGATAGTAATGGAAATGATTGACGTTACTGTATTATAATTAAAGCTGACAATCTTAATTTGCCATTTGTATTTGTAGTGGAGCACCCGGTGCTGTGTGACGGTTGTGGCAGAAATGCATTTACTGGTTTCCGTTACAAATGTCAAAGTTGTTACAATTATCAGTTGTGTCAAGAATGTTTTTGGAGAGGAAGAATTTCAAGAAGTCATACTCTGGAGCATGAAATGAAAGAATACGCCACTTTTGTACGTTTTAATCAGATTTTCAATCAAGTTCAGTTACTTTAAAGGAGGTTTTTCTTTGCAGACAACCGGAAAGCAGTTAGGACATGCAATACGAAAATCATTTCGGTGTGTTCCTGATAAACAAAGTAGTGATGTGCCGTGGTTTCCAGAGACACCAGAAAGAACTTTGAATTTAGCACATATTGTGTATGCTGTGTATTTTGTTATTAAAAATCAGTACTATTTGACTAGTGAATGTACTAATAACTACGATTTTAAATGCAGGCCACCTTCTCCTGTTCCTTGTCATAATGGATTTCCTGAGAAATCGTACAATTTCTATGATATGGCTTCCTATAGTAGTGGAATGGGTTTACGAAGGTAACAACCTCATCATAACAGTGTAAATCTAAAATGTATTAACATTAATTTCTACTTAAGCCCAACTAAACATAGTTCAACTTACGATAGTTCACAAGTAGATGAAGAACATAGACTTATCGCTAGATACGCAGCTAGATTAGCAGCTGATGCCAATCATGCAGTAGGTCCATGGAGTCACGAATTGGCTAAAATATTTGAATTACTTAATGGTATGTCATTTGTGTAGGCTAGAAGTCCTTCTGAGCTTAGTATGACATTAGATACTAGTCGTGCACAAAGGGAGCTCATTGCACAGTTGGAGGCGAAGAATCGAGAAATTTTAAGGGAAATTGCTCGTTTGCATCAACAGCAGGATATGGAAGATCAGGCACTCCATTCGCAGCAAAATCCTACGTTATTGGCCGAGTTAAAAGGATTACGTCAACGTAAAGATGAACTCGAACAACATCTGTCTACTCTTCAAGAGAGCCGACGGGAACTGATGGTGCAGTTGGAAGGATTAATGAAGCTGCTTAAGGTACAACCTGAATCGGCCAAAGCCAGCGGCGTTGCTGGGCACCTCGTGAACACTCACGAGGGGCACTAAGAAATCGATGCACCATCCACTCCCAAGGTACAGTTCCTTAACTGGACTGTTTTGGTTTTCTTTTGTTTCTTGCCCCTTATCTAGAGTCATCAGGCATCACCCCGTTCAACCCCTAATAGCTCGCCACATTCTGGGAGTAACCGATCTATTTTGGGTTCTTTCTCACGAAGCGCTCCTACAACCCCAGGATGTTACAACACCAATTCGGACTCCTTAATTGGTCTTGGGGGAGACGTAAAGATGGCTTTTGGAAAGTCGAGGAGTACAAGAAGTCTTAGAAGCGATCTCCTTGTTGCCGCGGATTCTGTTACCAGCGCCATGTCTTCACTTGTGAGAGAATTCAATTCTGGTAAAATCTTTGGCTTTCAATTGCTTTTATTTTAACGTAATTGATTAAGTTATTTAATTTGGTAATAGGAGACTCGGATGAAGAACAAAGTGATCATCGACTTGAAAATACATCTGGTAATAATAATAAGGAACTGTTTGATGTACTGTTCTCTTGACTAACAATAGTTATTCTTAAAGGTATGAATATGTATAGGATGACAAGATCAGCCGAAGCTAAAGACCTTGTTTCTGAAGGGATTGAAGTAAACGATGGACTGGTGGAGTAAGTACTGTATTTGAAAATAGGTTTTTACTTTTTGATAAAAAAACTGCTTCCTTTAGGGAGGACTTAATTTAAGCTTGGAGTGGTAATTTTGGTAGATGGGACCATATGCACATCCTGACGAAGTTGTGATTTTAAGGGTACCAAAGACATGTTAACTTGTGAATATTCGTTTGTTTGTTATGTATTTTAATTTTCATTCGAAAATGAATTGTAGTATTACTTTTACAAATGTGACTGCTATCAGTTAACTGGCCATAACAATTTTGGTCAATTATGAACGTTACTCTAAAATAGTTGTACCAGTTTGACGAATTTAGATGTCTGTTTTTGTCGTTACATTCCTATACCTATGTTCAAATCTGGTACCTTGAAGGGTTTTTTACCATATAAAAATTTATTTATATGGTTTTTTAGTTGATTACTAATAATATGAAATGCAAGTAATCATCCTCATTTTTTTTCTGTACAGTTGTCCTGTAGTGGACCAGTGTTATTACCATGTACTCCACTTCAAAATATTATTACATTGTAAAATATCAATAAAAATAATCTATCAGTTACGCGGCCGATATAATTGATTTATGTCATTAAATAGTAGTATTTTTTTAAAATAATTTAAATAGTTGTAAAAGTAAATGACTTATTGTTACTGCATGTACCAGTGGGTTGTCCTAGAGAGGGGTGGGGGATATGTTATGCCTCAGGGCAGTCATGCCAATCCACCTGCAACAGTTCATAGGTTGTAAAAGTTAAGGTAGTTTTGGAGCTCTTTCATAAATCCTTGTCCCTGTACCTTACAGGGGTGAATAATAGCTTTAATAAAAGGTAATAAAATTACTTGTTAAGTGGTGTTAGTCCCGTTAATGGGCTAACATTATTTACAAAACCCAAAAATTGAAACATATTTTTAAAACTTTCAAAAACTGTTTTCCCTGTAACTTACAGGAGTGTATAATAGCTTAAATAAAAGATATTAAAATTACTCGTTAAGTGGTGCTAGTCCTGTTAATGGGCTAACATTATTTACAAAACAAAAAAATTGAAGCATATTTTTAAAGCTTTCAAAAATTGTTTTCCCTGTAACTTTAAGGAGTTTATAATAGCTTAAATAAAAAGCAATTAAATTACTTGATAAATGGTGATAGTCCTGTTAATGGGCTAACATTATTTTCAAAACCCAAAAATTGAAACATTTTAAAAGCTTTCAAAAACTTTTGTACCTGTAACTTACAGGAGTGTATAATAGCTTAAATAAAAAGCAATTAAATTATTTGTTAAGTAGTGCTTACTTTGGTACCAAAACATTTTTTCAAGTTAACTGATTTTTGTGTTAGACTTGTATACAGCCTTTCACCCTAGATATCAAACATCATGTCTTGTGGGAAAATTTCTCATTTCATTATTCTTAGTAGCAAGATTTTTTCATGTTGAAAAAAATAAAAGGCATCTATGATTGTTGTTAATGCATAGGATTACTTATGCTCGTAAATGCATAGGAGATAATTGGGTCCCCAGAAATATTTAAGTACCAGGTTTTTTATGTTAAGCGATTTCACGTTAAAAGGTTTTCACTGTAATTTGATTTTATATACAATATATTACAGTGAAATAAATGCATTTTCCCAGATTTTAACTTTTCTTTTTTTTTAAAAATAAAGCAAGATGTTGAAAAACAGTTGCATTTAATGTGAATTTATTTGAATACCAAAATTAAGTGCATTTAAATGCCTCAAAATTACAAAAAATAAAACAAAAAAAAAAAAACAACTGAAAATAGAGACTCTGAAGTACTGTACCAAATAAGTACGATTATATTTTAAACATGTAATGTATGTTCTGCGCATACAGTACAGTCATGACATTGAAGTATTTTTTAGCATAAAAACAAACTGGTTATGTTGGTGTTTTGACAAGTAAAACTATATTTACTAATAAAGCAAATATTTCAATACGCCAAATTTTTAACTTAATAATTATTAACTTAATGAAAATACAAATGAATACGATGTTGTACGCTAAACACAAGTAAAAGGGCTAATAGCCAACAAAAAAGAAATGACTTCCAAATCTTGCACATAATTATTTACATACGCCATATAAAAGAAAGAACAATAACAGTTAAACCCGTGTACCATTTACCATCTCATATTTTTTCTTCAAAATCTGAAATCTGGAATTGATTGGAGTGAGTAAATTACCATAAGCATCATATTTTGGTCTTTCATGAGGACTAAACATAAGCTGATCCTCAACGGATGGTCCAGGTGCTTTGAATCTTGGATCTGGTTCAGGACCACCAAAACCTAATGCTGATAATCCATCGGATCCTAATATACTGCTGATATTAAATCCACCAGCACCACCGGCACCTCCTAAAATTGAAGTTGGAGCTTGTCGTTTCTGTTTGGTTCTAAGATCGAGGAGGCCTTCACCACCATGCCCATTTGCTGCTCCTTCATTGTAACTTTCTGCCTTTTTTGCTTCAACAGCACCTGCTCCTCCACCGCCGCCAAAACCAAAAACTCTCAAAAAATTTCCAATACTGACGCCACCAAATCCTCCACCGCTCCCACCTCCACCAATACCAACTCTTTTTTTCCCACTGCCTTCACCATATCCTTCTCCTCCTCCTTGAATATCAATAAACGCGGATCCATCACCTTTTCTTTCTTTTTTTGGCGGTGGAGGTTCACTTCCAAAATTAAAACCAAAACCACCAAGTGAAAAACTGCCGTAACCACCACCATGTCCTCCTCCTGTTCCTCTACCGCCATGTCCACTTCCTCCTCCGCCACCGCCACCGCCAGCCCTGATAACTAATGGTCCGATACTAATATCAACTCCACCGCCTCCTCCACCGTCGCCCTGTCCCTCCTTCTTCGCTGAATGCGATAGCACTAGATGCACCATCAAAATTACAATCTATCACATACAAAATAGTTATTAACAATCTTAATTTAGGTATAACGTTCAAGTCCACTTACATAAAAGCACTTCATGTTTCTGAGTAGTTGAAAGCGCGTTGTTTGATGTCTATTTTAACTCTTCTGATTTGATATTTGTACCTGTTTCACCACTTTGAAGTAGCACATAAGTTTTTAAAAATGTTAATATATGTAGGCTGGATTACCAATTATATGAGAAAATAAAATAAAAAACGTCAGATGTGCCACTGGAGTGCGGAGAGGATGACCTCAATTGAAAGTGAAATGTATTAGCTTTCTCTTTCTAAGTTAGTTCTTAAATAAATGTTATGTTCACCTTATATTTTTTTAGACTAAGAGGAAAAGAGGGAATTGATAATGGTTGTGACTCAGTTATTGACCAGCCCCCTACCCAAAAATGAAATAAAATCGAAATAGAAAAACAGTCATGTGGTTAGTTTAATTTCTTCCTTAAATTAAACAGAATGAGGCTTTTTAAATAATTATATTGTTTTGAAGTTGTTTCTGTACTAAACGTAGAGGCTACTTAAAGGTATTAAATGAGGAAAATATTTTTTATATTAATAAATATCTTATAAAAAAACATGAGTAAACAGGATACTTTAAATTTCAAAATGGCGATATTTTTCTCGGGAATCAACTTTATTGTTTGTCTACAATTGTAATAGCTGTGTGAGAGGATAAGGATCTGTAACTTCAATGCAAATGATTGATTTTGATATACCATAACTGTTTTTCACTTGTATATCAAATTTCACAGTGACTAATAACAATAAATTATTCTTGTGTCAATGAAACTGTAAAATTCTATTATTTATGTAGTCAAAAATAAATAATAATATAAAAGAGAAATACTGTAATTTAAAATTTCTAAACATTTTGATTATTACAGTACTGTGGTTTTACTGGTATTGATTGTAATTCGACCTACAATTTAGTAGCCATTAATGCGTTTTTAGTTTATTTTTTATATTAAGGAAGCAAAACTCGTTTGTCAACTTTGTTTTTTGGTTGCTATGCTGGCATTTACTGCACTAGAATTTTAATTTACCTAATTTCACTTTTTGTGCTTGTTTTGTTTTTGTAGTGTATAAATTTTTCTTCAAACTAAGTAATTTTCTCGTTTGCTAATAAATAAAGTTTGCGTCATTTCTTTATAAAACTTCAAGGTTAAACCTTGAACATTCAGTTTGAAGCTAACAGTAGTTAGAAACGATGTTCGTGATAATTTACGTGTGACCAATTAAGTACTTATTTATGTATTCATTCGTTGCCAAAATGTAAAGTTTTATTTATTGTATATTCTTGGTCATACTAAACCACCGGGTATATAGAATTGGAACACAATGTTAAATTACATTGCGTTACAAACATCTTGTGGAGCCAAACAAGTTACAAGATGCTTTTTTTCAAAATGTTCCAAATTACAATGGGAGTATTCGGTAATCCGACATTGCCTTGCAAAACGTTTGTCGGATTACCGCGGGTTTACTGTACTTCAATAAAATTTGACAAAATCTTAAATTTGAACATCTTTTTCTTAAATTTTGGATCCATCACCTCATCATGAATTTATTATAGTAAAATGGAACCATTGGTAGACGCATAGTCAACAAGTTAGCATCTTGGAAACCACTAATACCTAAAGTATTGGCAACTACTGTATTTTTGTTCAAAATTAGATTCAGTAACACCAATCACTTTTCTTTAAATGACTTTAGGTTTATACAATTACACTAAAACTCTAATAAATTAATAATTATTTCAGTATTTATAATTACACAACTTAAATAGCTGCTTGCAAAATTTTTTTTTTTTTTTTTTTTGGCAAAATCAAACTAAACTAATGCAAAAAAACAACAATGACAGCAATTGGCAAAAACTATTTGCGAAAACAAAACGTGGCCCATTTGGCAGTTAAATCATATCGCTGCAATTAAACAGTTAACAACTGATAAAATAATTATCATTGATCTACAGTTAATTACGCCAAAGCAAAAATATAAATAAGGATGCCGAGAATAAATAATATAGTAGTGCAATTTCTGCAGTTGAAATAACATGGCTAACTGGAAAGTACTTATCGTTTTATTTCTACTGCTTGTAACTTTTCAGATGTCACTTAGCAATGAATTTCTTAGGTAATTTTCACATTTATCCTGATTAACTTGGTATATAAAATATGGTTTTTTTCTAGCATGGAAAATGCAAAAAAAGCAATTATTTCCAGAGCTAAACGAGGTAACGTTTTTAACTACTTTTCTACTGTAATTAATTCGTCTAGTTAAGTGATCATCAACAATTGTCACCCTGTCTAATTTTTTAAAATGTCACCCTGTTCATCTGCCTTACTTTTTATGTACAGATAGTCATTGCAATCGAAACTGCTGGGGAGGTGCATGGTCGACATATTACTGCAATTACTGCCAATGTAAATAAAACGACAATTCATTTATTAAAATAAATAAGCTATACTAAATTATTTTCTAAATTATAATATAGGGAACAATTATGGTGGATATTACAATTATTGGTATTACCCGCAGTATCCTAACTACTATTACGGCTACTATAACTACTATTACAAAAAATAACTAAAAATAAATTTGTTAAAACTGTTTTCAAAGTTTAAAGTGTTCACTTTTTATAATCGTTTATACAGAATGTGATTCAAATTTCTAGCATAATAAAATAATTACTTGGTTATACAGTAATTACTAAAAAAAATTAGAGTGAGCGGTTGTTATTTAACAACATTAATAGTTTTATTATGCAAATACGAGATTTCTCTCTGATTTGGGTAAGCATATGGTTTTGGTCTGATTAGAAGAAAAAATACATATAATACTTACAATGAACTAGCAGTTTCAAAAAGTAGCGATTTAAAGTTTTAATTAAACTCACTGAGAAATATTAAACAGACACTTATATTTTCATCAAATATAGTGCTTAGCTGCTTATTGCAAAGATTGAAACACCTTTATAATAAATTTGGTTGTTACGATTGAGTTCTAATTCATTCTCCAGCTATTATATTAAAGTTACAATGCCAGTCTCGAATAATTCCACTCGAACTATAACAATCTCAACCAAATTGAAAGGTTTAAATGAGCAATGCAAATCATTACTTATAGCTCTATAATATAATAATTAACCGGTAAATACTTCTTACTTTTGTCATTAATTATACAAATCTGGTAAAATCGTCCAGGTTATGTGATGTAGATCCAATGCTGTCCCTTCGTCCTGATTGATTATCGGCACCTTTTTGCTGTTTTCCATCAGACGAACGTTTTTCTCGCATTCTCTTAATATTTCGCTGCCTTTCCAGCCAATTTGAAGCGTATGGATCAGTAGTCGATCTTTGTTGCCTTTGAAGAACGAATGCTGCCAACTAAAATTGATGAAAATAGTTATTAAAAATTAAATTAAAATGAAAAAGGAGAAATTAAATTACATTCGCGTAGAGAGCCAACTGTCTTACTAAGACAGCTACATTGTTATCAGACACAATCTTCGAGTCACAAGCCCCAAGAAGCGACGCAAGTTCTAATGTTAAATACATCGGTGATGATATAAATTGACCGTTCATCGAAATACTTCATTTAGTACCTGGTTTTGCTTTGATTACAACCAAGTTGCTTTCCCAATCCAGTGGTTGAATTACAACACACGCGTAAATAAACTGCCCCTGTCATAAAGCAAATTGATTATACAGTAGTTGCCATAAATCAATTTTTCGCGGTGTTAAATGTTTTACTTTTATCGTATGAATGTTATAATCTTTTCCGCTATTGTTGTATACTATAGAGACAAAATCATTTCCAATGTGGCGTTTTTTCTCATTGCAAGAAGGATCGTTCTTCTTAGTTGGCATTAGAGTTGCCACATGGAATACAACTAAATTAAAATCACTATATTTTATTTATCGTTTTAAAAGAAATCTTATTGTTCCTCACAAACCTTGTAATACATCATCTTTCCAAATATATGTAAATTTCCCATCTGGTCCAGTTAAATCTAAACCTCCCACATATGTTTGTTTTGGATTCACACTTTTTAAATTGATCAACTGACCAAGCCCTTTAAGAAAGTTGATATATCGTACTGATCCATATTCATTTGCTAGAATTTCAGCTTCCGATTCAACCTACACAAGTATGTTATTTGAAATAAAAATGCATTAATTTTTACTCAATAATTGCATCTACCTGATTTGGTCCAATATATAAAACACCAATTTTATAAGTATCATATGGTGGAATGTGATCAAGAACGTTTAACGCACGATCGCTCAACTATAAAATAAACGACTAATATTAACTAATTATTCAACAAAACAATATGCAAGAAAGCCAAAACATTACATCAGACTTCGGAAAATAAACTGGCGCCGAAGTAGTAGCTCCAAATTGATAGCTGTGGTATAGTTGCATAAACACAAAGCTAAAATCGTAAACAAACGTTTCACAATTCTCATACATTAATGTAAATATTTATTTTCAACCTTGGATTTATGCTTTGTTGCACCGTTTCCTGAATTGGTGGTTGATTAGGACCAGTTGTGCCGGGAAACCATTTCGGTCTCACTGGACTCATTACAGCTATAGTATTACAGCGATCTCTGGACATTGGCTGCAACTCTTCATAAA
The DNA here is from genome assembly GCA_013389785.1 of Helicorthomorpha holstii. Classification (NCBI taxonomy): domain Eukaryota; kingdom Metazoa; phylum Arthropoda; class Diplopoda; order Polydesmida; family Paradoxosomatidae; genus Helicorthomorpha; species Helicorthomorpha holstii. Next base: position 28,725,820 of record JAAFCF010006596.1, on the reverse strand, counting down.
CCCCAGCTAAAGTTAAAATTAATCATTTAAATACATAGTAAAATACCCGGATTAAATATTATAATGAAAACTAACAATAATTTTGGAGCGGCAAGGGACTAAGAGGAGCCGAAGCTATATTGTATACTGGGCTATGCATTTGTCTCTCTCTTACATCAGGTAGACGTAAAGGAGTTTTTTTTAATTTCACTCCACTTCCTCCTGCTCCTATTTGATCTCCTGTTTTCATCAGATGCTCAACTTTAGCTTCTAAATAGTAACTCAATAATCAGAACGAATTTGGATATTAATAGCAAAACTGAACCTTGCTTAAGTTCTGCACACTGAGAAGCTTCTGCTACTACTTTTGTATCAAGATTTTCTACTATATTTGTCAAATTAATTTATTGTAATAAAAATATCGAATAATAAGTTTTACCACATTTTTTCGCAATCGACTGTTTGAGTATTTCTATATCAATTGTTGATTTTTCAAGAGTCGAATCTAAATTTTACTGTTTAAGTTTCACAAATTTAAATGTTAATTTTACACCCATTTTACCTGCGACTTGGTTTTCGATGTGATCTGATGTAGAAATTACTTCAGTTTTTTCATCCTATGTTAAAAGTACAATATTTATCATATTTGGTTTAGATAAATAAAGTCATAATAGGTAACATTAACTGAGATTTCTTTTGACTCTTCAGAACATGATAAGGATCCTACATTTTCCTCTTCTAAATCTGAAATACCTGACCAAACTATTGTATAAACACGTAAAAATTGTTGGAAATAAATAAAAAATCTTACCTATATCAGGTATAAGATCTCTAATGAGCTCATCATACTCTCTTTCATCAAGTCCTTCGCTGTCAATCCGTTCATGACCAAATTTAGTGACAGGTTTCTTTTTATGACGTAGTTGGTAGCAGGAAACTATCATATTTGATATTTCGGAAAGCGGAAAATCATTAATCACATCGTTTGAATGTAACTGGTTCTGAATTCTCATCATCCACGAAGTGTTTCCAGAGGGACGACGAACCAGTATTTCGGCCCATTCCTGGCACCAACAGTTGCAAATTGTTGGCTCAGTTTCAGGAACGTCTTTCTGTTTATCATTAACCTTTGGAAAACTCTCATCGCCAAGAAGTGGCAAATCATCTCGAGTTCTCGTACGAATTTGCAAATCATCTTTTGCACGTGGTACTTTTTCTTGTGAATCGATGCTTAGACTACGTCTTACTGCTGCAGAACGATGTCTTCTTCGGGAGTTTTCAAGAGTGCCCACAAAAGGTTCTTTTAAACACCATCGATCGATAATTATTACATTCTAATTACATGCAAGATAAACGATATACCTTGATTAGAATCGTCTACAGCTTTCTTACAAACTGTCAGACATTTATCACATAATCCATGTCGGTTAGCTCTATTTGTACATCCACTCGTTGTAATGGTGATAACAGAGTTTCCAATAATCCAAGTGGCACTTTGACTTAAAGCTAACAAAAACTCGGCAAGAGGGCCCCTTTATTAAAAATTAAATCAATAATATATTGCAAATACAAACAATAAAAGCAATTTTTTAACCTCTTTGGTACAGCTGAACATTCAGCAAAAGTATAACGTGTCAGTAAATCTATACAAGTTTCAGACAATTCGTTATGAAATTCCTTCAGCACTTCTGCACTATACCTACATATAGGAATTCGATTAACAATCGGTAACAATTTAAATTTTTACTCCCAACTATAAGCATAAATTAGTATGTACCTAAATTGACCTGGCGTCAGATCCTGTTCTCCACGACTGCGGTCTTCACTTGGAGTATGACTTTCTCTCAAAGGCAACCAAACGTTGTTTCTTAAACCCTAGTCAGCAATAAATTAATACTCTGATCTTCGCAATAAGTATTTTAAATATAGTTATAATTACCTTTACAATAAATCTAACAAAGTCTCTCCGATATGTAACGCGGCACTTTATAAACCACATAGCAATGACAAGATGCGCCAGCGACACAGTAAAATGATGAAATCTGTAGAATGTAAAACAATTAATTTTACAAAGATAAAATTAATGTATGTTTTATCATACTTATAAGGATTTGTATAAGGTATAGCGATGGCAAAGATGCTCATATATTCATCTTGTACAAATGAAACGTACAAATTTGGAAAGCGAATTAAAGCTGTAAAGATAACTGCATAAAACAATTGTTAAAAAACTAAATCAAAATTACTTACTAGATAAAAATTGTAAAACCGAGTTTGCAAGTGGAGCTGTTGATGAAATTTTAGATAATGACAACAGAACCGCGGATAAAAGTTTACTCATAATTTTGTTCATTTCCATTAAGCAAATTGATAACGCCGAAATACATGTTGGCGCACACTTGGTTGTCAATCCCAGTTTTAAACTGGCAATTAGTAGTTTCTAATAATTTAAAAAAAATCTGATGAAATACAATAGAAAGCTACAATAAAAGTGGCAAGTATACCTGAACATTTTCGTCTAAATATTTATGATAAGAAACGAATGCAACTTGAATAGGATATACGTGCATGTGAAATTCAGGCCTTGAAAGAGTAACAGGAGCATTTCTTAAAGTCTCTGGAAGTTGCATTCTTTTATCGCTAATCTTAAAAGTAATAACTAAAGTTAGATTTGCCCAAAAACTTAAATTTACACTATTAATAATATACATTACCAAAGCGCAAACACTTTGGCATAATTCCATAATGATAGATGGACATGTCAAAACCAGTGCCTTATTTTGTAACATTTTTGGGAGTTCCAGAAGTACTAATTTCAATACAGACCAATCTTTTTCCTAAAACAATTTACATCACTTTACCGATACAGTATTACTAATAAATACAAAATCAACCAACCTGTATGAGACATAATTTAATAGCTTTAAACAGACTTTCTAACGTTATGTAGGTTGGTGATACTGTTGAGTAGCTAAATGGCGTTGGAGACGCTAAAGAAGGACTAGTTGATTCAAAAGCTACCCTTTCACTACAAAAAAAAAAAAAAGCTTACAAACAGCTTGTAAACTAAAATTTTCATAATAAAAAGAACCAAAACCTGTAATTGCAATATACATAAGAGCTAAACTTGGTACATTTATCGGGATTATAAATCCCCAAACGACGATGTTCATCAGCCCGCAATCTTAGCAGACATTCAAATACCTTGATAAAAGCTAAATATTAATAAACGATAAATAAAAATACCTAATTTCACGTACCATTACACGCAATATTCCACCGTCTTTTAAAACAATAGACGTATCATAATGAAGTAGCAAATGCCTTATTAGAATATGCCATATGTATACAAAATTCGACGATGGCAATTCAAATAATTTTGTCTAAACAATCGCATATAATTTAATACTTAGCTCAAATTCCAACCAAAAATAAATACTTACATTGAAAATATTTATTAAACCAATAATTGCAGTCTTCATGTCAATTATTTCATTTTCTGACATAACATGAACAGTCTCTTGCGCTTCAGTTTTTCCTCCAGGATAATGAGACTTATCACAAGGTGTTAAAACAATCTATATTAAAAGTTCAATCATTATGACAACCAAAGATCCCATCAATCAAAGCACCTTTTCCAAAATTTCCAATATTTCCATACAAATCTTGCTATTAAAATCTTGTGTAGCTAACAACAACAATTCAACAGCAGCTTTTCTTACAAGAACATCTTGATCACATTCCAATCTATTAAGACAGGGCAAAATGATCTTCTCCACAAGATCATCCTAAGAAGATGACAATTTTGCATTAATCATTATTAAATTTATAATAACGCAAAGTACTTCGTATATAAACTGATTTTCCTTATAGATATTTCCTAATATTTCTAAAGTTCTAATTCGAATAGCTGTCCTTGTTTCCTGTCTGTTCTCAACAACCAATTAGTAAAAATAAGTTAATGCAATTAATAGACAATAATATTGATATACTCACTTGTAAAATGTGTCAATTAAAACTTTTAAAGAAACAAGCCAGTTGGCTTTTAAGGGACTAATTAACGATGCTTGATAATTAAGTAAACCAATGACTGAACTATCCTACAATAAATTAATATAATCGTCAACTTAAATTAAATATAATAAAATTAAATGCATACCGGTCGTTTAGTTGAACATTTAGCAATAAGAGCAAATAATTTGTTTTCACAACCGTTAAACCGACCTGCATTATACAACTTTTCGTTAGCTGACAAGATTTGATGAATGGCGTCGGTGGTAGACGTAGCATGGGTTCCTAGCTTGTTAAAGTATTGTTTAATTAGTTCTTCAAGAATATTTAAGACTAAATCCCAAGTCTCTGAATCAAGTGTCTCTCCATATTTTGATACTAATCGCAGCAGTGAAAAACCAATTTCATTGGCAACAATAACATCACTTCCATCTAATGCCTAAACAAAACATTTACATGTGAAAGTCGTTACAAAATGTTTAAAAAATTGTTTTACTTTCAAAAAGTATGGCAAAAGAACGGAAAAACTGAGTTTTAAGGAATTCACCCGTTGAGCTCCCCACAAGCACATACTTGTAAAAAATACGGCTCCTCTTACTAAGGATGTATCTTTGCGATTTGCACTAATAAATAATCATGTAATTAAAAAATAAATCAAGTTTAATTTTATTTAAAAATTAATTTTTACGGTTGTTCAAGGATGCTGCACATTGTGTAAAATGCTCGATGTCCTAAATGAGTTCCTAACAAATCTCGAGCAAGCTGTTAAAAGATGAAAATGTTAAATCACGATAATAGCATGACGAATGTTAAGTACTAATTAAAATAAAGAACCTTCAATGAAGCATTACAAAAAGCCTGTACATTAACGGTACGACAAAGTGTGAGCACTATCACATCCAAGCATTCCACCGGTAGCCAACTGTATCCAATAACAGCCTCCAGGACATGAAGACAAAACTAAATACAATTCATAAATCGTTACGTAAAATTCAAAAAAAAATAAAGTTTTCCAATATACTGTACTACAAAACTTTCTTCTTGTGATGTGCGACAAGTGTAACTACAAGTAGCGCTAGATGATGAAATAAAATAAACATAAAATATTTGTTTATGAGTTGCTTAATAGATAAAACAATAATACCTGACAACATGAGCAACAATAGGCTTGTCAAGAAACGCAGAATGGAATTTCAGTACATTAACTAAGAATTTGAGAAATTCTAAAGCTGATGAACTTTCCAATGCAGGATTAGTAATTAAAAGCAAAAATGGTCCTATAAATTAAATGACAATTATGTATCCATAGTAATAATTACGAATAAACGCTACCAATTTCATCTTCGACATAACCAATATCTCGACCAGTATTAGTAATGCTATTTAGCAGTTCCAACCTAAGTATTTCGGCGTTTTAGAACAGCGTTACTATTATAACGTTAAATCACTGATCACCTTTCAATTAAGTCATCCGATGCTTCATGATTAGCAACAACTTTAAAAAACACGTCTCGCATCATATCCAATCGATCATACTATTCATAACATAAATAAGCTTACATCAAATACAAAGATTTAATCATATGTTTACCTGAGTAACTACTATAAAATTTATAAATTCAAAAACACTCTGTCTGGTGGATTTTGGATGCTTAGACTCAAGAAGATCACATATTTTAACCCATATCGTTTCCACTCCAGTCTAAAGAAAAATGTATTTGAAACAAATACGCATATGTAAAACTAACATAATTCTAATGTATGTTTTAATAATAATTACAATTTCCACATATTTTTCGTTTATATCATCCGCTAATCGTTTAATTGCTTTAAGTCTTTGACTGACAGATGACTCTGCGCTAATCTCCTTCATATTTCAGAAAAATAAAATTATTCATATACCGGTAACAAAAATTAGATATCTAATAATTTACTTTCAAAATTTCAGATGTGAGAACAAATTCTTCAGGTCGAGCTCTCATAAGAGGATCCGTTTGAGGCTGCGAGTTTTTAATACCCAAAATTTTCTTTAGTTTTTCTTGTAAAGATTTATCCTTTTCTTTTACAGGTGGTTTAGACATGACTACTGATAATAAAACATTTAATTAATATCAACAAACCGACTTAAAATAAAATAATAAAACCACAATCCTCTAATGTCGTACTTTATAATTATCACAGTTGACTATAAAACGAACGATTGACATTCAAATTATAAACGTCCTCAATAAGCTGCACTTTAGATAATTTAAGTGATTGAATTTAATTATAAAATATTATAAAAACATATTTAAAACATGCTAACACAAACGCGCAAATAAATTCAGTGATATGACAAACTGGAGGGACAATGACGTCCGAAAATCGTCTGCTATGACAACTCAGCTGACCCTCTGATGTCACATGTTTCTAAATTTTAATCCAAAAAATTAAAAATAGAATTGAAAATACATTATCGACTTGATTTTAACTGATTTTGCGTAATATTATATGATCATCAATCACAAATCACAAGTCAATAATTTTCGCCACATACATCGTCTTTTATGAACTTTTTAGAAGTTAATAAAATGGATTATTTATTCTATACAAACCACATTACAGTAGACCCGCGGTAATCAAGACATGCCAATTCAATCATTTTGTTATGTAATTTGTCGGATTGCAAGGTATTTTTTAAAAAAGTGCCGAACTATAGAAGGTTTGTGGCAGTTTTCTATAATTAGACATTGTTTTGCAAAACATTTGTCGGATTATCGCGGGTCTGCAGTACTTCCTCCTCTTAAACCCACACAAGAATTTTAATAAAATCCAATAGCAGCTTCTTCGAGAAAAATTCACTATCAAAATATTTTAAAATTCTATCAAATTAAGTATAGAAATTCTTGCAAGTGTCAGGGTCACAACTAGAATTTAATGATTCAAAAAAATGAAATGACAAAAAACTTCACAGGTTAGATAATGTTGCCTTTTCTTTTAAGATTGATTTCACTTAATTCTGTTCTGTAGCCAACATTTCTTCATCATATTTAAACAACGAAATTACAAATGAGCAGCGCAATAACAATATAAACAAAACACCAAAAACTAAGCCACCTATAAACTATAAAATATTGAACAATACAAGTACGTTAAATTCTCCACACCAAATACCCATGGAAATTAGAATTAGGTTTTAATAAGTCCACGAGCAGCCATAATATCTCGCATTAACCCCTTTAGGTAATTAACTTCTGTTTCAAGAGACTGAACACTCTCCTTTAGTTCTTTGTTCTTGTTTTCCAATGTCTGCTCCTCAGTGCTTATTGCCTCACTCTCAGCCCGCTTTTTCTGTCGATATTTGGTGGCAGCATTGCGATTCTGATATTTCTTCCTCTCCTTCCTTTTTGTTGTTGTTGGCATTTGAGCATCTGAAGAGTCATCATAAGTGTCAATTGAGGAGGGACTAACTGGGGCGCTGGAACATGTAGAGCTGGCATTACTTTTCGTCCACACATTTTTGTATGGTTCAGTGCGAGTTTTCTTGCGACCTCGTTTAGATTTCGTACAAAGTTCTGATGTTGAAGGTAACTCATTAAAAGCTGCATCCTTTCCAGGTAACTCGGAGGTCTCGATTATTTCTGTACCTGAAATATTGTCAATGTGCATAAACTCATTTTTAATCGTTGTTGAAATTGAAGGTGAAATAGCAGCTTCATTGTGGTTGCTATCAGCAAGAATGTGGTCATTTAAAGGCAAAGATACTTCGCAAGGATCCGAAGGTTCAATATAGATAACAACTGTATTTTGCAATGAAAGTTCGTCAGCATCAATCTCTACATTTGAATCAGATGTGGCTTCATCAGTTACTGAGATATCCTCTACTTTTACTTCGCTTGGATTTTCATCTATTATTTCTGCAGGCTCGTCTGCCAATTCCATGCTTTTCAAGTAATTTCCAGAATCATCAAGATTACTCAAGACTTCGTCAAATTCTGGACTCTGAATAAAGCTGTCCAACAGAGCTCCAATGTCAGTTTTCTCATCAAGCCAAACTGATTAACAGTAATTTAAATTTAAAAAAAAATGTAAAAACTACAGTTTTGTTTTTCTCTTACCATCTTTTCCAAAATCATTGCAAACATCCAAACTAAACGATTCGTGCCGACGTTCACTAACTACAGCATTGCTTGCTTCCTTCAATAAATTGTAATCATCCTTCCAAAATGAATCCCCTTCCGTTATATGACCAATTCCGCTTTCTTCCTGTTTAACATCTACCAGATCTTCTGTCCACGTGCCTTCCGGGAGCCCAAAATTCGGCTCCCACAGGCTGAAGTTGTCGTACATTTGATGCAACTCCATCGCTTTCAAATTCAAAATTCGACAATGATAGTAAATCAATCGATTGAAAATTTATTGGTTTTGCCCTGATAAATTCGAGGGTGATACGGGAAACGGTAAAAGACCTGAAAATATTCATTTCGTCAGTTAGGGATTTCTCATACGTACATGATTTACCACTAAATCACAATAACGACCTAGTTTGTCCATTGAAGGAAGCAAACATGTTGTTTTAATTAAATATGCCGAAGTCTACAGTGAACAAAATAATTTAACAAAGGTTTTGAACGTGCTTTTTATTATTGCCATGCGTTATCGATCGCCATGCTGGTCAAACATTATTAACACAACATTATTTTGCCAATGTAGACCACGACAAAATGAAATCGTTTAATAGAATACGTACGCCATGATTAATAATTTGTGCCGATGCACACCGAAGTGTACGGTTGTAGTTGTTAAAAGCCTACGAAGACATCTTTAATTAGCCTTGGCTCTTAAGAGCTGGAGTAGATTTTCAACACTTCTTCTTATTAAGCATCCATCTTGAAAATAACGCATTGATACTGTGAATGCTACTCTTTTATCAGTTCACAGTGCACCTACGCATTCACGAGTTTGTCGTGAAATTCTTTTCTTTATTAATCATTTCACAATCTCGTGATTGATTTTAAGACTAAAATGAACTATTATGCATATGCATGCTTAGAAATTAGCATAATTATTAAGACAGTGTCACTTTAAGAAATAAATCGCATAATTAACAGAGGACTATATTGTTAATTGCATGAATACATGGGCGATATTCGACATTTGATTGCATCAGAAATTCTAAGAAATGACGTTGTTCGTGACATCAATGTGATAGTCAACGTATAGGACGCGGGCCATATACATGTCGTTTAGTATTTATGTAATAATTATGCAGCATCAAATGTTTCCACAAACAAACCGATTTCGACATTATGTAAATACATTACAGAACTGTCATCTCTCTGAAAATCCATAATTCAGTTTTTGAAAGCAATATGTATCCGAATTGGGTTCATATTATAGGGCAGGGTATGTGCTGACATGCAGTAATCTAATAAGAAGCAAATTAATTTTCTTGAAAGTTGTAACATCGTTATGCTATAAGGCAGGAAATACTGTAGATGAACATTTTATAAGAATAATATCTGTATGGTTATAGTGTTGTTCGAGAAAAATGATAGTATCAAATTTAACTATGGTTTTATTTTGCAAAACACGTGACCTAAATTCGTAATAATATTTACCATGCACTGTACTATAGTTCAATGAATTACGAACTAAACCCACAAGAACTAACAATAACTCAAAGATCTAAAGAAATTCTAAATAACATTCAGTACACATAAGATGTTAATAAAGTGATAATTCCAATTAATTTTATCAAGGTAACTATTCTTAATCATGTAAAAACATGTTAAAGTTGAGGCTGCACGGTGCAATTTGATTTGAAAGTGTAGGTCTAGCTTACAAGTTAAGCTGCGTATAAACATTTTTCCTACAGGAACTTTTCATAAGTCGACATAAGTTTCTAAACAGTATTATGTCCAAAATTTACATGATAAAAATTGAAATATCATTTAAATAACTACGATAGCATTTCTTTTACAACAAAATCACTGTAGTAACTTCAAAATCATTTATAAACGACTTTTTGATATTTGCTATGACATGTGTGAAAGCTCATTAGCGTTGGAAAAAGTATTCGTAATAGCCCAGATCACGCGTACAACTAAAAAATTTAAGTTTTCAATAAATATTTGTTTGTCAGTCGCAGATATTTAATGATGAAAGTTAAGAAAGTATCAAAGTGCACCTTAGATGTTGTTGAATGCCTGGTTAATACACCAATTGGACGTATGAAGTTTATCACTTGTGAGAAGGGTTTGCATGAACTTGGCCAAATCGATGACATTAACGACAGCAATTTTTCACCAAATGACAAGTAAAGCTTAAAGTCTATAACTGTTCTTTTCTAAACTTAGGTTAAAAGGGTTTGTTAGATGTGTTTTTATTTTGATGACATAGAGCCGAAGTGGATATGGTAAGCGTGAAACCACCTGGAGCTTTTGACACATCTCAACCGGCTGTTGCTTGTTTTAAATGGCTGGAAAGTTACTTTAATCAACCGTTTATGTCTACTGAGAAGCCACCACTCTGTTTACCAAATTTTGACGATGGTTAGAGTTGGTTGCATTCGATTTTTAACTGAAAAAATTATAACTACTGTGGTTTTTTTAGCAACTTATCAGCAACGGGTGTGGATGACGTTAAGTGCCGATGTTCATTCGGGTCAAACTGTGTCTTATGGACGTTTGGCCGAAATGACAAATAACCCAAAAGCCGCTAGAGCAGTTGGGACTGCAATGATGAACAATCCTTTTATGTTAGTTGTGCCATGCCACCGAGTTATTCGTAGCGATGGGGATATCGGCCTGTTTGCTCATGGAAAACGGCAGAAAGTTAAACGCTGGCTGTTGGATCACGAAAAAGCGGTGTAAGTTTCATACTTGTTTCAATTTTTATGTAGCGTTTGTCATAGTTTAAAGAACTGTATAGTAAATGATAAAAATCGGACCATTCGCTTTTCAATTCATTCTAAAGTAAAGTTAAAATTTTATCATTTCATTTGATTATCGTGGTCAAACAAAAAAAATGTTGGCAAGTCTACAAAACATTTTGGTGCTTGTGGATCGACTTCATGAAAAGAGATTTACTCGAAAACTTGATGAAAATTAGTACTATTTACATGCTATAGTTGTATTGGACAGAGTAAAATGAAGTGGAGTAAAATCTTATCATCACCGTAATTTATCTGTTAGAATAACTACAATAATGACAACAAACAATTGGGTGTCAAAATCATTACATTACTCAAAACATCTTTATATGCAACTATATTTCGTCATTTCGAGTGCTTTTCTAGTAGTTTATAACATTCTTCAGCTGCTTTTCAACACCATTTCGATGAATACAAACTTATTTTAAAATAAGGGTATCAACGGAGGATTTGATTTTTTTGTAGGGCAACATTACATGTGCAATAAAAACTGAAACAAATTGGTGAAAAAATTATATTCGCATAAAAACTAGCGAACAGCAGTTATCGACATACAGTTACATACTCCCCATCTATGGGTACTGTACAATATACTTTCTGCCAACAACTTAACAATAAACCTTTTTCCAAATTCATTCGAATTTTTTTGAGAGCATCATAAAAGTTAACATCTTTATACATTAGGTCCAAGCATTTATTGTACCTTCAAATAATAGCTTTAGCCAAAAAATTAGTTTTAATCAATTTAAATTAAGATCAGCAAGTTTGTTTGAATTCGTTTCAAAGTTAATATCAGACAGGAAAAAAATGATTAGACAAAATTATAGATACAACATTTTTGGACCTATTTCTAACGCTCTTTCTGAATGCCAAAACAGTAACCTTTCAATAAGACATTTCCATATTTGCGTTAAAACCGTAGCTTCTGTAAACTAACTATTAAAACGGATTCAATACATTAAATAAATCGGCAGCAACAGAAAATGTCATTATTGTTAGGCATATTAAATGTTATATTCACTTGTCATTTATGGCAACATCTCCAATATTACTGTAGAAAAAGACTTAGTTACATTAATTTTGTTATACTGTCTTTAAACTCCTTTCAGTTATGAATTTTAATTGGTTTCTCCAAATAGTTATACCTAGATCGTTTTGGTGCCTTGTTTACATGCTCTAATCCAAGCCACGGTCTGGTAGGCATTGCACTTCCTGAAAACACATTTACTAACGTAAAAAAATACTTTAAACCGATTATATTTTAAATTATTCTTTTACCAGGTGGTGTGTGTGGCAGGAAGTCGTCAATGTTAACAACATAATCTGAGTCATCTTGAATAAAATTAGCTCGTCCCATCATTACAATAGCAAATTTAAACTAAACAAAATAAAGGAGTTGTATCGAGAATACACACAAAACAATTCTGCAATTAATTAAAATACCTTTTCAAATTCCTTATCTGGCACATCTAATCTTTTCTGAAGTCTTTCCTTTACTTTTGAAAACTGTTCACCCTATTTATCAAGATATACTTGGACAGGTTAGGTACAGTACCTGCAAAGATCTTAATTTATATTCAGCAACTTTCACTTACATGTTTCACTTTCATAAAGAAAGGAACTCCAAAGGTAGTAAATATCTCTTTATGGAAATGGCCAATTGGAACGAGCGCCTCATCCTCTGCCAATTCTAGTTCTTCTTTGGGAATTTCTTCTATTCGAAGAGTTTTGGTACCAGATGGGTTTAAACATTCCAGCTGCACGTCTTCACGTTGAATGGCTCCAATTTTGTAGCCAATTACCTCAACAAGTCGCAACTTTCCAGACCCATTTTCTGAAATTTCGACGTGTTTTTTTGCTTCCTCTAGTAGATCGACTACACAACCATTCTTATTGGGGTATAAAACTAACTCCTTCTATACAAAAAGACGATTCATCAAAAACATGCCTTGTTAATGACGCTTACAGTACTTCACCTCCTCCTTTAACTTTCCGTTAACCCACGTGCATTTAAATTGTTTCTTGTTTTCCAATTCGTTTATCCGAATACTCAACTGCAAAAACAACCAGAAAATTACAAACAACGTCACTCTTAATAACATCTAAATACATACAAGTTGGTAATAAATCTTTCTAGGTTGCCTTGGTTTCACAGAAATCAACAGATCTTTCAAAGTTCCTTCAAAGTTGCAACGAACAGCGGTGCCAGGTCCATCCCTGTAGCTATAACTAATAACTAAATTCTACAGAAAATACAATCAGAATAAAAATCTCTATATTACCTTTGACATTTGAAAAACTGTAATAAATATGGATCTGTATTTAACCTTTGAGCAACTGCACGAGCCATCTAAAGCAATACATTTCCCCACAATTAACCATATTTCTTTTGAAATTAACATTGGGATTGCAATACCATATCATAGTTGGCTCGTTGAGACAGCTCCACACAAAAACCAGGATCATTGGGAATATTTTTGTCACAAAAATAAACTTCCACTCGATAAAACAAATCCCTAGAATATGCCAAACTTGAGATTCGACATAAAAAGGCAATTATTCAGACTTTCGTTTACCTAAAATAATCTTTGCAAGTGGGCAACTCATAGTTTTCCATGTCAGGATCATCTTTTTGAAACACTATGATATCCCCATCCATTAATTCTTCTAGGACTTTATCAAGAGGGGAATCATAGTCCTGCACCCGTTCAATCGTGTTAGGCTTGATCTCCTAAAAAGTTTACGCCAACTCAAATAAATACCAAACAATTTCGTAAGTTCACATCATACCTCATACAAAATGAGTTCCGTGTCTGGAGGAAATCCAGCTCTCTCATTAAGCAGTGGGATTAACTCCTCTTAAAAGCGACAAAATAATTGAATGCATGAATAGCATGATCACAACAATGCGATCACCCAAATACAAATTGATGTACTTACGAACTTTAATTACGATGGGCAAGTATTGATGACCACAATATGACATTTTTTTCGTTTTTGGATCATATAATTTAAAGAACAGTATAACATCACCTATAATTTTTTTTTTAAATCTAAAAGCTTCTCTTCCATTACATATGAATACATACTCTCTTTGTCAAACGGGGGCAAGCACTGTAATTCGGAATCTGGTTCAATCGTTTCCAAAAATATCATCCAAGGATTAGCATTCTCAGCAACATCAATAACAAATTTGTTGTGATCAGCTTCTATATCAAGCAAAGTCGGCCGACTGGTTTGATTGCTACGATAACTAAATGGCCATATTCTAATTTGATCTATGTTATATTTCTGTTTCAACAAAATACATACATTTATTAGCCTTACTAATTTTAATGCCAACAATTTTAAAACTTGCCATGTTTTCAGACAATAATTCCATCAATTCTCTTAACGTTGCGTTTTTTTTAACTTTAAAATTTCTGCGAAAATAAAAACAAAAATTAAACTTAATAAACAAGACAACGACTTTCGATGTAATCTGTAAAAATTAACCAATCACAATAAGTGAATATTCTTGAACATACCTACAATTAGTCTTTTCTGGATCAAACAAGTCATTACCCTGGTGTCCCATAAAGTTATCCTCAGTCACTACTTGTACGCCCATATACAGATGAGCTTCAGTTCTTTCCTTCCTCCTAAGAGCTTCCTGTCTCCTACAGACAATTAAATAAAAGTTAAATCGGAAGAAAAATACCATCGTAATCTAGCCTACTTTTCCTCTTGCAGCCTTTCAACTAGTTGCTCTGGTATATCTTTTTCGTTCACCGGCTCTAAAACATCGCCTTAACATGGAATCAAGTAATGTCAAGAAACGCCAACATTTGAGAAATGTAGTCGCCAACTTACCAGCAGCACTGTCACGAATGTACACCAACATGTACGCGTTAGTGCAATGTTTAACAGTTATGTCGTCTTCATGGCCGCCAAAATTGTAATCAGTAGCCTCTTGCTTTGTACACCGTGACACAACATCATCGTCAAATTTGCACCACTAAATGACCAGTATTTAATTAAATATTAACAAATTTACGCCCATATAAAGTTTAGTTACCCTTCCATCTCCTTTAGGATTAATGAAAACGACATAGTGACCCCCGTGGTTATCACCGCTGTGTACCAGCACTGCATGAAGAGTATAATGTGCAGGAGTTGATTCCGGTTTCTGAAGAAACTGGTCAAGATTTAACTTTTCCGGAAATTCAAACCTGACGATCAACAGTTTATTAACTTAAAGTTTTGATAAGTTTGCATATACAAAGTTGATTTACCTATCATTAATTTTTATGTTAGAATCAGTTAAGGGATCATATTGAAATCTCATTAGATGAAGATGTAATACAGGTGGAAATGAAGAGAAGATTACGCCCTTTTCCGCTTCTTGCAAACCATACTGACCAGCATCATACTTGTTTTCTCCATCTAGGGTTTCTACTGCTACATAGTCCTTAAATGATTCATATACTGCCAAAAACAATAAAAATATAAGAATATTTCCTAAAAAAAATATTGCATTAAAACGTACTAGTTTTCTTTCCTTTAATATTTAATTGGATATCGTAAAAAGGCTCGGTCCTGGACGAAGCGTAGTCGACGTGCTTACACCTTATAAATGACTAAGACATGATCTTGTGATGAGAAACTAGACTGCAAGGACAACCTTCACATGAAAAAATAAAAATCCCACGACACTTACAATCATTTTACCCTCAAATAATCGGGGTATGGTTCCTTCGACGCAGGTGCCCTTCATTTTGCTTTCCATATTATCCAATAACTAACAAATAAAACCCATTCCAATAAATACTTTTTATTGTATTTAACGTAACGTAACCTACCACTCGTGACAACTCTTGCACATCATGCTGCATAAACGAATCAAGCGTTTCCCAGCTGCAACAAATTAAAACAATTAGAATCTCAAGCAATTCTGGTAGCAGCATAAAGCTAGTAAACACTAAAACCCACCCAAAAGATTTTGTCAATTTTTTAGTTCCAACTGGTTTATCACTAAACTGCAATTCGTAAAATACCCTCTGCAATGCTAAGGCCACACTCTTAGAGGAGTCATCGCTTTCAGTTGGCATAAGATAAACAGCCTATTATGATATATAGATATTAATAAATGATCCACAATATTAATAAACCAACTTTGCAGCTTACTTTACGCAATTTATTTGTGAAAAACAGTGTCTGCAATAAAGAATTCATATAACATGTAGCACCTTGATTTTTTAAACCGACGAAACCAGTATGCTTCTTAGAATCCCAACTAAAAGATAATCAGAATATTAGAAAAATAAAAATAAAATATTTAATTTTACATTACCTGACGCCGTGCGGGGCATCGGCCATCACATGAACTTCTAACGTTATGCTATCATCTTTACAATATCCCTTATCAGGATCTATAACATCCTATTTTTTTCAAGAACAACCACCATTAAAATCAAAATTTCGTTCAAAATAAAAGATCAGATAACATACACTCATGCTCATAAAGTGGCTAAAACCCCAATCGTTTTCTTTACTAAAAAATAAATGCTGGATTTCTGGAAAAAAAACCCCATTAAACTATAAATTACTAAATGAAATTTTAAAAGCATACTTACTTCGCACAAACGGCTCTCCTCCTTCTTTATGATTAAGTAATCTTAATTCAGCTACAGCATTGCATGACCATGAACTTAAAAGAATAAATAAATCAATAATTTATTATAAAGACAATAATTTAAACAAATTTTTTAAAATATCCTCACGATGATTCAGATTCTCCATTACACTGCAAAAAAAAGCCTAAACTTCTGGATGGTATCCTGTCCTGCGAATTATTGATACGCAACATAACCATTATTTTCCTAAATCAACAAAAACCAACCTATAACTTAATCAAATATAACGCAACAATTACTAAAACTTTATTACCATGGTAAGTTTCGAACAAATGTTGCTGGACTTAACACTGTATCTTTCAATTTGCTAATTTGTTGAACAGTGTATGAAAAAGTTGCTTCGGAACGTGCTTCATCTACGATAAAGCAATTATATCATAATTATTAAATAAGTAAGATATACACAAATACTCATTATTAACCTAATTCCATCGATTCAGCCGGCGGAACAGAATTAGGGTCTTGTACCGGTCCAAAAGTATTTTCAATTGCAACCATTTCTTCGTGCAAATCGTCGTCGTCATTTTGAGCCGTAATATCATCTGAAACCACCCGAGAACACATTTTAAGACCACATCCTTGATACAGCTTTCGACATGTGAAAATATTTTCGACAAAACATGAAAATAAGTTGTCCCACGAGCTTGTTTGACCCAACTCCGGTAAATTCATAGAGCCTCATCGTCAAAAACACCCAATAACAGTGAATGATCTTCCAGACAACCGCCACCCCCACAAAATCAAATTCTGATAAACACACTACGCAATCCTTAATCCGTACAACTCAATTTACAATAAAACGTTGACTAGTCGCCGGTGTCTCATAATATGATTAATAACTAACATGCTCAAATAATACAAGTTTCATTATCAAATCTCGGAACTGCTAACTGCTGGATTAATGCCACCATACTACTGTATATTCTTCATCAAAACACATCTTTAGCACAATCAAAACCTTGTTAATCGTTAATCTCAACTATTTTTGTAGCCATCTAATCGCACTTGTATGTATAAAACACCGATAAAACAGTTTCTAACCCGGTGAAACGTCATTCTGTATTCTAACCAAGATAACAAAAGTTAGCCCAGCACTTTGCTGTAGTTCATTTCGGCGACAACATTGCTAATGACAATTTCAACATGTTTGATGCAAATTTTCAGCAAGTTCAAAATGCCCAACTTTAAAGATGTTCAATTACTAAATTTGTTACAAGAAATAATCTAGAGAAACATTTCAAAACTTACAGTCTTACATAATAATCATATCACTGAAATTACTACATAAATCTTGTACAATAGTTGTCAAATAATGAAAGTTTATTATGATACTCCAATAACTTTAGCTACCAAAAAACCCTATAACTTACGCAGCATATTAATTGCCGTGTAATATTTCACCAAAATATCGTTATGCTCAAAACCATATGCATGGATATAACCAGCAAACAAATACTGACAGAAGTTTATAACTATCTATAACTTACATGGTTGCTCAGAGCTTTCTAAAGGAACAATGTGAGGGCTTTTATGTTGCATTATTTTGTAACGCATTAAAAAGCCGCTTTAAAATAAACAACGCCGCATGATGAATTGCGTAAACTCCAAACATTGTTACATATTAATTAAGCATCCCCGTAACGTGTTCTATTGTATTCCACTACAATCATGCTACGATTCATAATACAGCAGATTATAATGCATTATTGCTTATTGACGTTTAATAGTATACCTTCGCGAGTATCCATTTCTTCGGGTTCACTTTGATTGTGTTGATTATCGTCATTCATTGTGTTATTAACGTGGTTCATCTTATCATGTGGTAATAGCTGAAGCTCTGTTGGTTGAAGCTGCAGTTGATTTTGTTGCTGTTGTATAGGCAGAGGAGTTTCTTGCAAAGGTTGTTTTTGCTGGGATTGTATTATATCTTGTTGCAACGGTTGTTGCTGTTTCCCTTTAATTTTGGGAGTGACCGAACTACCTCTCCCTGCAGTCAGTGAATTTTTCCCGGTCACGGTCACTTTAACGTGTTTACTCGCGATGCGCCCAATGTCTGCTGGTTTTCGAACCTACCCCTGAGGCCAGGGGTAACCATCCATATAAGAGTTTATTTAGGGATGAATGCAGAGAAAGATAGAGTCAGGTATTCACAAGCAATACGTTATGGGTAGAAAACAATGTAAACAATAAGCAAACAAAATATGCGTTTCTTACTGATTTTCCTATTGTTGTCACGATTGATATTATCTCAATTTATAACAGATGTCTTTGCTAGTTATCCCGTATGTTTTTGACGTTTAAAAACTCTAACGATCTTCGATAAACAGCGGTGCCGCGTTCTGCTTAGGCTTATCGTTTCTTGGTGACCAATATGGCGGCTTTTACAGTACATTTGTATAATACCATTCAATATGACACAACAATCCGGCATAAAGAATGATCAAGAAACAATTTTCAGCTAAACTTCAACAGTGAAAACAAACGCCGCGATGGTAGCACATCTAGCGGTCGCCTGAAGACATGCGCTCTGATTTTGACATCACGCCAATATTTGATAGCGGGGCGTTGTCTAAATTTAATACCGCGAATTTCAAATAATATGTCGTTATTTCACTTTAATGTTTTAATTATTTTTAAATAATTAAATGATCAATATTTGATATTAGTGTTGTATTGTTGATTAACAACACATTAAACTTTAAAATAGTAAACGGACTGTCATTAAATTCAATCACGGTAGCTACGATATGTACCGTAGAAAGAATCGACTTGCAGTAACAACTACGAAAAATAATTTACCAAAAACAAAAATGAAAACTTAAACTATATACATCATTTTGATATATTACCGTTTACAGAATTAGTAGTAAGGCGGGTTTACTAAGATCAATGACCAAGAAGCCTCAAGGGAGCCTCATCTTTTATTATTAGTCAATTTGACATGAAATAAACATTGAAAATTCTGTAATTGAGTGAGTGGGAGAAGGCTGAGTTTGATTAAATTATAAAGAAAAACCGCATAAATTTACAAACATTCAAATCTTAAAAAAAGCATAGTATTATAGGTAATTTATATTTAATAAGGTTTTGTAAAAACATAAAACAACCCAATTGGAAATATGAGTTGCCAAGTCAATAGAGTTTTAATAGAAAAGCTGCCTTTTGTCTTAATTTTAAACATTACAATTCTGCAACTCCTGATTCTAATGGTGATTGCATAATGTATCTTTCCTAGTAATATTACAGATAGGCTATAACAACATTGCATCAAATGTAACTTAAGAGTTTTCAATATGTTTGCAAGTTTTGCCATTGTAATTGTTCCCTTGAAATATTGCTTTTCCTCAAAGCTCATACAATCAAATGAAAAAGGTGAAATATTTAGACTACATTTGAAATTAAACGTTATAGCTATTTATAAGAGAAAATTGATATGGAATCTGCACTTCTTAGTGAAGTTAAGCATCTCTCTAGTAACTCAAGGGGTTACAGAAAGATGTACGTCCTATATTGTATTTGGCATCCAAACATAATCTATGGAGATTATAGAGCGATAAAATTTGGATTTTTATCAAAATTACAACTAAACAAAAGATTAATCGTTTTTAAGTAAAACAAATCAGCTAACTATAACATGAATTAATGTCAGCATTTATTTAAGTTAATCATGTATGGTTTTGACAAAATATTTCTATGCATCCGTTTGCATTCAACAGCAAAGTATACAACAATGCAATAATTGTACTTGCAAAAGATTTTCTAACTATCCACAAACTGCGCTAAAAACACAGCTTTTCAAGAGCTTTCAGAGGATCCCAGAATTTTAGGCAATTTTACAAATTTCAAGTTTTTAATAGACAGTGGAACATGTGAAAGTAGAACTGTAAACTATTAATGCTTGTTGGCTCCCATCCATCTAACCGCACAATAAGTAATTTATCAAGAAAAAGCATTACACAGACGTCAGAACGCGTAAATTACAAAATTGTATTTGCTTTTAGTTTATCGAAAAATGCTCATGATCAACAACAATTGGAAAGAGAATGCAAACAATACGGAAATATAGTTCAAGGAGATTTCGCTGATTTTTATCATGTTGAACTGCGTGATTTAATGGCTTTAAGATGGACATGGCAACGGTGCTCTCAGACGAAATACATTATAAGATTAGATTATGACATTGTATTTGATATCTTTAAAGTTAACCTTTTGTTGGATAAGTGGCGTATTACTAAACCTGTTCTCATTTGTTGTATGGAGTAAAGCCAAAGTTTCACGCAAATTTAAACATCCAAAAGATGTTTATGATGACTATTGCAAAGGTTGGATGTACAGTATATCATAACACTACTTATGGCTTTTATGTTATATTGAGCTTCGTTTCAAGTTCAATACTGGATAAACGATGCTTATATAACTAGAAGTTTAAATATATTGCGATTAAACATATTCTGTTACATACTCTGTCACACAACACTTCAAAAATATTAATCTTAGGGCCTATTGGATCTAATTTAAATTTGGGAAAAATTTCAAGAGTGACTAAGCAACTCCAATGTACAGGAACTAAGTTAAGTACCGGTATATTATAATATTTTACAATGAAGTTATGTGTTAGATTTGAAATTTATAACATTTTTAGTTTTTCAAATTATTATAATAAGCTGATGTACTTTTATGCATTTCAAGTTCTGTATCGACCACAATTCCAACTGAACGTAAAATTCTCAAAAATATAAATACATGAAATAATTAAACCTTGAGCACAATATAAAGCTGTTGCTATATACCAAAATTGAAAATGTGCTGTAGAATATTTAAGTAAATTACTTATACCCGTGATGATCCAAATAAAGCACATCAGGACAAACATTTTAACTGACATCTTAACGCTAAAAATATAATTAATAATATTAAAAACATGGATAAACGGCTTAAAAAATATTCATTACTATACATTTGTCGACGTCTGGTTCGGTTGACAAGTTGAACCCCTTCACTTGCCTGCAATAAAGCTCTAATAACTAATATCACAAAAACAAGTGTAATAACTTTAAAAATGGCTGTAGGAAAAACATAAAGCAGTTTGAACGCCAGATCGTTGCTTATTGAGCAGTCAGGAATTAAGTATGGTCGAACAGTAACCGTAAAATCATACGGTGATGGAAATAAATCTAAAGCAATCGGGATGAATGTTAAAATCAATGCTAAACCCCAACAAATGACGTTGTAAATAACAAATCGTTTCAAGCCATCCGATGAAGTTGGAAAACAGTGACAATGACAAATAGATTGAAGATATAATCGGTACCGGCAGTGGTCTAGAAGTGACGATGTTGGCATCCGTGATAATAAACGCCATGAATCATAAACCATCACATCTAACCACAAAAATGATGCCATAACAAAATAATGGTAAGCCGCAAATAGTACGTAACAAACGACAATGTCACTGTCAAAAGAAAACTCATTATTTAAACCGTCACAAATGTACATAAACATCAGAGAAATGATATGAAGGAATATCATCTTGCAATGATAATTTTGGGTTAAAAACTTGAACCGATAAACAGCAGCAATAACTAAACTTCCGGCAGAGATAAATGTTATGTACTTGTAAACTTTTTCCAAAATCTTAACCAACTCATATGTCGATAATCGTTGACAGAAAAACATGGTGTAATTAATTGTTATATAATAACGGTCAGGATAAAAGTCTCCATAATAAAAATTCCATATACTGTAATCATCTTTAATATTATAGTAAAAGTCATTCGTGCTATGTACATTAGGACAATTTAAAAGCTCGATATCGATTGGAATGCATATATACGCTGTTTTATCTATGACAACTGAATAAACAGGATTTTTAATGATGTAATTTAGTTTATGCAAAGTCAAAGCTCCATTGTTGTCAATTACGTACTGGTCATTGGTCAGCGCGATGTAATTGCAACGCGGAACATCATAAGCCGTCCTCGAGTCATTTATGTAATGACTACACGTAAATACTGACAAATTCTTAGCTAAATAATAATCTCCTAATTTGATAGATACGTCGTTATGTAACATAAATACTTTAAAGTCACGCAAGACATATTCCTTTTGATCTAAAATTTGTAGATCACACTGAAGTAATTGAGGTGACAATGGGTAATAAAATGTAATATTTTCTGAATTGTTGTCATAATAATAGTCAGAAATTGGAAAATATGTTCCACTAATGTACAGTTGACCACTTTTAGTAAATTGTACTTCTTTCGATGTTACATTCCATAACAACGTCGGCGCTGAAGCTAAACTTTTGCCTCGTGGCATCGATAACACTTTTGAAGTTTCATTATAATTTAATGAAATTGACTTCAGCATTAGCAAATTGCAATAAATGTTAATTCCAGTGCAATTGACCGAACATGTCATTTTGTCATCGTTCAGTTGCCATCCATACAAACATCCGCTATCAGTAAACCCATTTACTATATAAATTAAAAATAAAATATTAACAACCGTTATAACAGCTAACTTCTCCATCTTCATCGATAAAACGTAACTACTGCACCGGTCTTTGAGTTTAAAATGACCACTACATTCATTACTAAGGATAAACTTCTTATGTGCTTTGTTAGTTTGGAGCTAAGTTATTACAGTTGGCACCAGTTACGCATATTATAGTATAAAGTAATTATTTTCAATAATGTATTAATATTTTGGCATCAAAACAATGTCAATTTCAAAATTTTGGTTGATAGATGATTCACTTAAATAAAACAAAAAACAGACCTATTATTTTTATAAAATAATTAAGCTTTGTACTTACTTGTTTCGTACTCATTAATATGTGGCACATAAAATCGACAAGTGAACTTACAAGTAACGCAAGTATAATTATATCCTTACGGTTTTACTTAGTCACCACATCTGTAAATATAAGATTAACAGATTAAAAGTATAGCATAAAACAAAATCATTTAACTAACCATAATAATGCAGTATTGCAAAAGAATCACAAATGCTCTTGAATTTGTAAATACTAAGTTATATCTGTAAATCGTTGGAGTAATACAATTGCGTTTTAAACTAATTCAACTACACCACAAACTGAAAATAAATCATAATTCAATTTTACATCTAAAAAAACTAACCTTTCAATATGTTTTTAAAAAAATTAATACTTGCAATTACTCATTAGGTTTAAAAATGGCATATTATTCGATATCTTGTTTATTATTACTTGTACATCGTTGAACACGTAAATTACTTTTTTTATATGAAAAATAATAATAATCAATATCAGTTATGATCAATAATACAGAAGAGTATACGTTTCCTTAACGTCATTAATGTGGACGCTTTTAAAAAATAAATGCCTATACACATACAAGATAACAAATTAATAAAGTTATTTAATTACTTATAGACCGCCTAATAATATTTTTCACAATATCTAAAGTGTCTTTCTTTGAAAAGTAAATGGCAAATATCGCAATTCCCTGCGCGATAAATGATCCACTTGCTATAAACCAGGTATTCATCATAAACCTATTATCGATAGCAATAATGATATTGCAAACCAAGATAATGGTGTAATAGAATCCAGTTAAAACGTACAGCTTCGCCGTAATTGAAAAACTGTTCATAAAATAAAAAGAAAATAATTATTATGTACAAGCACAGTATAAGGATGTAACAGCCAAGAAAATAATAGAGCATACCATACACATTTTTGCAAACTTAGGCAATTTCCCACAAACATTATACCCAATTTTAAATCAAATTTGGCAACCATTATACTGTTGTTTCGCAGTTTTCATTTAAAATTTGAGGTGCGATTATAGGAACATAACACTAAACATAAAAACTTCTTTAAGAAATTTAATAACTCAAGAACTATTTAGTGTAAGTGTGCAAACAGGTATGTATAAATAAAAAATACCAATAAAAATGATTTAAATGCCAAATAATTGCATTGCCTGCTTTTGCTATGTGGTGGATACGCCACTGTAAAACAACAACAAAATGTAGTATAATATTTAAATAATTGTAACTAAAATGAAACACCTACATTTGTCGTATTCGTCGGTTGTTTACCAATTCGGTTCCAATACTTGCCAGATGAACGATTCGAGCAATTAAAACCAAAAAAATGATATTGCTTAAAGTCAAAAAATTAAACGGTAGACAAAAATAAAGCAAAAAAGCATCCACACTGTTAAACCAGCCTAGACTTCTTATATGTGGGCAATAGCCAAAAGTCGAGTCACAAAACCAAGGAATGAAATCCACAATAATAGAAAAAGATGTCAAAAATAACGCCACACCCCAACAATACATATTATAGCACAAATAACGACGAAAATCTTTGCTAATCCAAGTTCTTTGCACTCTGACGGAAATACTCGTAACATTCATCCTGGAAAAATAACGCCAAGAGTCATAAGCAAGGGCATTTAGCCAAAGTGACGCTGCCACTGTGAAGTAATAATCTAAAAAAAATACGGTGTAGGCTATCAAAACCGAGTCAATGGTTATAAATCTTTGCGCTGTAAACATAACATTAGAAAAAGCCATGCTGATAATATGATTAAACATACAATGGGTATGAGTGTCCTTCTGTGAGAACATCCTGCATTGCATCAACAAAGTTAATAATAAGCAAATATTCGACACAAAACCAATTGAAACTAAAAAATTTCCAATAACTTCCCCAATAGTCTGATACATCTCCAAGCTTTTTGTTTCACATTGGGTCATTTGTTGTTCATCACTAACAAAATACTGGTCCGGCTTTATGGCAACGAATAACATGTAATTTATGACTTCCATTCGACGACCAAATATATAATTCTTCGGTCCAAAGAGCCTTTTGGTGGGGCATGAAAAGTAAGTTAAAGCCAAAGGCACACAAATAAATGCTAAGTTGTCTATAACAATTGAATAAGTTGGATTATTAATGGTGATATTTGCTTGAGGAATAAATAAAGAGCCATCATCGTTAACCCTGTACTTGTAAGTATACATAACAATATAATTACATCTTGGAGTTTCAAACAGATTGTCTTTAATTTGTTTTGAACATGTTATTGCTGTTCTGTTGCCATCAATTACAAAATCGCCTAACTGAGCAGTTATATTTTTGCTTGGGATAATAATAGTGGTACCATTCTTCAACTGGTAATCCTTATATTTTGTCTGAATAGTATCACAATTGAGAAGCTGTGGTGACAATGGATAACACAATGTTTGTCGACTTATATTTGAAGTCAATGGTAAGTAATAGCCACTTGTAATATTTAAAAACTGTTTAGTTCTTTTCCACGTAGACACTAAAGACACATTAAAGCAAGTTGAAATTTGTGGTGTAGACGTTGATAATAGTTTACCAACTGGCATAAAGAAGGAATTGGTAGTTAAATTGTATTTGGCAACTCCAAGATAAGCCGGCGCTGTTTTGCAATATACATTCCACTGAGCACTAGTTCCATAAGGGTCAACACAATTCACTGTGCAATACCGACCGCTTTCACTTAAACGCCAACCGTGCAAACAACCAACATCCATATAGGATTTTTTAACGAAAATCAGTATAAAAATACATGTAAACTTGTACATGTCGATAACTTGTAAAGACAAATTTAAACACACCTTACGACATCTGTGCACCCTTTAAGAAAAACAAAATATTGTAGGAAATTATACTGAACTAATAAGTTATCAGTTGCTCGCCATGAGCTCTTTCTGGGCAAAGATTCAAGCCGTAATGTCTTTTCAGCAGAATGCAATTACATTAAAGATTTCACAATCAAAAGTATTACCAAATCTTTTAACTCAACGCTTCAAATGTACTGGCTTAATTATATTTAAATGATTTTAAATTTAAAAACCGATAACAATGGACTTCATTGCAACACAAATCATTATTTACAACGACAAAAACCGGGTTAATCCAAGATCATAAATATTAATAAGATTAAAGATCTAGATTTGCACCAATCATAGTAAGGCAGTATCAAATCAAAGGCAAGAACTGTAAACGTGATTTCTTTTTAGGAAGGCAAAAATGTTTTGACAACCCCTTGGTGTAGAAACCCTAAAATTGTTTTGATAAAAAATGCAACTTAAATCAACGATAAATTCACTTCAGTACATGAGTCACAAGTCTCGATCATCTTTCCATTTCCAGTCATGCGGTAAGTCATATAAATTAACTTAGGTATACTATAAAGAACAAATATTTTGGCATAGTTAACTTCATTCTGTCATCTCTTGGTCAAAATAATAACTATACAAAATACTTTTGGCAATCGTAGCTGGAACGGTTGCTGTTTACATTCAATAAGGTTTCAGGTATTGTGTTTTACTTGAAGTAACAAATATGTTTAACAATGTTATTACACTGTCGGTTACTGGATTATTTCTACGATAACTAAATAAATTTAAATAAGATATTGTTTTGTTAGATATTTATAACTTTACAAACATGAATTTCTTTGTACTAAATAAAGTAGAAAACTGCTCCGGATTAAATTTCTGTATTGAAAATCCGTTTTGTTTTACTTCAACTACAGAATTTTGCTAAATTACTTTTTATCGCAGAAAATCGACATTTTTGAATGGTTTGGTTTTGAATAATATACAGCCGAAACTATTAAACCTTGAAGACTTGTAACTCCAATAGACAAATACCAGCAAAAAATAAGACCGTAAGAATTGTTATCAATAAGATAAAAACAGCAATCCAGAATCCAACATATACTTGTTATAGCAAAAAGTTTTAACGAAACTCTAAATCTAAAAATTAAAAAAATTAGTATTTCAATGTGCAGTATGTTAATGAACATTTTTTTCGTCAAGAAACTTACACTTGTTTCTTTCTTCCCTTATTAACCAACTCAGTTCCAGCACTGCAACGATGAATTTGAACGACAGTTAGAGCCGAGAACAGGACAGTTGCTAAGGTTATGCAACTGAATGGAGCACCATAAAAAATTAGAAATGCCTTCTGACTGTAAAACCAACAATAAGAAGAAGGACGAGGACAAGCTAACCCCGCCAAATCACACAGATAGGTAATATAATATACCATAGAAAGTACCAGAGACAACAACAAAGCCACTCCCCACGAATAAACGTTGTAGTAAATTAATGTTGGACTAAATTCCAGTCTTCTTCCACAAATTAAGGGCACAAACTTTAGATTTCTGACGGAATTTACTTGACATGGTAGCCGCTTGAAGCAACACCAAGAGTCATAAGCCATGACGTTTAACCAGAGAAGCATGGCCATGTTAAAAAAATAATTAATTGAAAATATAATGAAACATGAGATGTCGTCAAACTTCAAATCAAACATTTGGAGACCTTGGAAAATGTTAGTGATAAAAAGACAAATAATATGAAAAAACATACATTTTGTATGCACATTCAGAAGCAAAGATTTACTCTGCATAAACACTGTTATAAGTAAGACTAAAGCAGATATAAAATAAAGAATGTTAAATATAACATATAAAACAGCTCCAATCGAATGGTCAGCGCTTTTCGCGGAACATATAACCAGTTTTCCGTCATTTAAAAGAAAAAAATTATCTGGAAAATAAACAGTTGCCAGAAAATAAGATGTAACTGTGTAATCACTGTTTATTTTGTAGCTGTACGAATGTAACTTCTGCAATCCATAAGGACAGTTAATGAATGAAATTGCAAGTGGATAACATAACTGAGTAAACTGGTCAGTCACAATAGTATACAATGGGTTATCAATAGTTGTTTTAAGCGGATAAATATACAGAGAACCATTCTGCCTCAACTCATATTGATTTGCCTGTAACGTTATATAATTGCATCGTGGCACTGAAAAGTAGTTGATCACCGATAAGTTTCTAATCACTTCTTGTTTACAAGTTATCGCGTCGCCAGAATCCGTTATGTAATAATCACCCATGTAAGCCGTCAATCCGGTTGAATTAATAATGATGGCGATATAAGGTTCCATGGATAAATAATGTCCAAGTCGTGTAAAGTCATGCTCACAATGAATAAACTGCGGTGATAATGGATAACAAAACGTAACACTTCCAGTCCCTTTGGAAATATTATAATTTGATAACCCCATATAATATTCTCCTACATGTAATAAACCGTTTTCTTTAACATAAAAGTTGCCGTGCTTTAGGATCATATGATAACAGTTTGGTATACTGAAGTTTGCTACATGTTTTCCAGGCAGCATCATCATTGCATTTTCAGAGGTATTCCTCACAATTTCAACACCTTTAACCGAATTTAAACGACAATGTATATTTGTCGCTTCTTTACTGATATCACTGGTACACTCAACAATACATTTTTGTAAATTTTCTGACCACTGCCAACCGTATAAGCAAAAAGCTGTCATGGTAGAACATTGTACTGAAATTAAGAAAATAGTTGCAGCTATACTAAACGTCTCCATTTTCAAACAAGAACTAACACCGTTCCTAACTGAAGGATACACATTTTATTTAATTGCTACAACCGCTTTTCGACTTTTGAACCTAATTTGTAACTGTTCAATTTAATACTAACATTTAATAAGTCGACAACAAATACCATACACGCAAGACATTGTGTTGTCGACTATGAAATACGGTTGCTATATGGTACTATAGCAGTAATATCTAATTGCTTTCAGCTTATACCCAATTGAAACCACTTATAAATACAGTAATGTAAACCATGCCAATTTCTTGTCATTGTAAATTCTGAAATTAACTATTTAGTAAAAGTGGGAGTAGTTTTTGGGCATACGATGCTACAATATTTTATAAATATACTATTAAACCCTACTCCAATTTCTGCCAGTACCAATTAATAAAATTATTTTAACAATTGCTCCACAATAATACAGTATACCTTATGATCCCTTATTAAAGTTGACATTTCAAATAATGAAAATGGAGCCACGTAGATATTTTATTGAGAAACATTATCAGTACCAATTCAGAGTAATTGCAGCTTTAAAATTTCATCATTCACAAAAATGAAAGCACAGTATTTTTAACTAACTGTTGCTATATGAAATAAGCAATAGTACTACTGACTTAAAAATCACTATATCTATGAGTTACCATCACTATTATCAGAAACCGATACTTATCAGATTTTAACACTTTTATCAGTCATAATATTATCATCAACGTCGCTTCAACTAACATACTGGAAAAACACTTGAATAAAATCGATCAGTTCATAAAAAACAATACATGTTAAAACTACAGTCAATTTAAACAGCTAGAACGTAAGTAGAAATGTTGTAATTCTTTTAAAAATCTAACAGATATAATAAATAAAATTCGTCATTATTAATTTAAATGACATATATTTATTTAGTGAATTTAAAATAAACTAGCTGATAACTTACTCAATAATATAATTGTAATACGGTATTATACAGAAGACGACTTCACCACACTATTACACCATTATTAACATGGAAACTGATAACCAGAAAACAAGTAAATAAAAATGGATGACATCTAAACAGTAAATTGATAAATAATTTTGCTTATTTTGTTAAGTTGTTCCAAAAAATTTAAATGAAGTGGCAACAACGGTATGTATATTATAATACATTGTTATTTTCTTGTAGTTAACAAAAACATTTGCAAAATGCAAGCTATACATTTTGTTGCATTTACTTAGAAAAAAATACGCTAATATTTCATGATAACTGAAGAACCTTTTTGCTATATTTTACTTGTACAGAACTGTTTAATGTCTGATTTTGCTATTAAGAGGGACGAATCGGATTCACATAATTCTAACAACGACATGAAAACTAAAATCGACGATATAATTCGCTTTATGGAGCTAAGATTTGATCAAATGGTCACGCGATGCGAACAATCATTACAGAATCTGATGGATGAGAAAAGACAAGAAGCAATGCGAGCAAATAAAGACTGGATAAAACAATTTCATGAGCCATCATCATCATCCGATATTGATTGCCAGGTGGGTGTGGATTTAACTCTGCAATTACCATCATTATTTCGTAACCATAAATCTTATCTGTGCACCGCAGATTTCTATTGCAAACATTCCAGTATCACTTCCAACTCAGCATAATGAAGCTTATATTTGGACTATCCCTGATATCGGCAATAAATTCCACCAAAGCACGTTTGAATGCAAAACAGAAGTCTTCCCTTTACAAGGCTACAACTTTGGAGCTCAAGCCAAACTCTATTGCACTGACGACAATAGAGTCCTGATGTGGTTGGCTTTTATAGATTATAAAAAGGCCCAAGAGCCCCTTTATTTGAAAGTTTTTCCTAAAGTAACGTTTATCGCGTGTGACTTAAGCAGTCAAGAGATTAGGAGAGACGCAGTTCGGACTTGCGACTGTGATTTTAAAGAAATCATTCGTTACGACCACTTTTATTACGGCGTCTATTTGCCAGACAAATCAAAATTGCTATATCCAACTTACAATTTTTATGATTCGATTAAAATCAAAATTCTTGTAGAGCAACCGCATTTGGCAAAAACAGTGGCCTCAACCAACGGCATAATACACTGGAAAATCGACAACTACAGCATCAAAAAACAGTTGGAAAAGGAAGAATTGATAGTCTGGCAGGAAAGTCCATATTTCTATACAAGTCCCACAGGCTACAGAGTCCAAATACTTCTGCGATTAAACGGCTTACACAAATCAAACAAATTGGGACAAATAGCATACGTATGGTTCCTAACTGGGGAGTTTGACAAACATCTTACCAAATCGTTCGCTCACAAAACTACAATCACTATGGTTAATCAACAAAATACAGAATTAAATATAGTAAAAAGTGTAGAGAAAAGAGTTATTGAGAAGAAAGGATATTATTTGGAGCTGGAAAGTCAAGAGTTTATAGAAAACTCAGACTTTCTTGTGGACGATACACTTCATTTTCGCATTGCTATAAGAGACCTTTAGTCTACTACAACATATTTGCGTCTCAAAAACCATAAAATTAAGTGAGTGCGTGACTGAATGTAAATATACCTTAAAATATAAACGAAACAGTAATTTTTCATATGCGACGGTGATTCTAACTGCAAATCAGATGTTAAGCGATTTTTTAAATTCTACTCTATTTTGATAAGTTGAGCAAAATTAATTTCTAATCAAATTAAAATTAATAGTTAATAGTGCATCTACAGAGTAATCTTCATGTGTTTTGTTACCATATGTAAAAATAAATTCTTTTGAAGTGATTTAATAAACATCAGTCTAATCTACTTCTAGAAGTTTCGTTAGCACAATTATGTTCAATTGGCCAAGTCAGATGCCAATGTGGCCAATTTTGCAATTCAGAATACAGAGTATTACCTGGACAAGTGGTGCAACTACCATCTCGATGTCCATAAAGACCATAACTGTCGCTCTTTATAGCATTCTTAGAATTTACAGAATACAGTTAAAATTCTGATAAATAAAATTACAAAAAAGAAATTAACTTACCAATTCAATTCCACATTGTATTAATGTATTAGCAGTTGAAAGGATAATATTTGATGGTAAAACGTCGTGGTACGTACCAATAAGACAAAATCCTAAAGACAGATCATTCCAGCCATACGTTTGAGCTCCAACATGATTCCAGTCACGTCCAATATAAACTCTTCCATCTCCACACACCAGAAAATTGTAGCCAATATCATCCCAACCTATAATTAAAATGCAAAAGGTATTAAAATCTAAACTAATCAACACATTCAGTGGTTTACCATTGTGAATGACATGATAATCCTGAATGTATCGGACCATTGCGATGCATCCCGCCGTTGTATTTTCAGGGGACATGTCAGTATGATGAATGAAAACATAACTTACTGGAAGAGATAAATTTCCACCTCCAATTGGATACTTTGAACCCCATTCGTCACGGCTGACCCAAGTAATGGAATCGCATGACGGAGCTACAAATATAAATAATACGATTTATTATTTCCACAATAAAAGCAGAATATTAAATAACAACAAAGCTTAAACTCAACTATTTGTAATTCCAAATACCGATTGCGACACCACCAACATTAAAAAATACCACAGACTCAAAACGACCATTTTAATAAAAAATAAATTAAATTTCCATGTACTGTATATTTCGCGATAGCGTATAGTGGTTTTAAAACCCAATTTTAAGTTTTTTAATACTCTTGAAGTTATCAAGAGATATAAAATCGATAAGCTTTATCAAATACGTCTATGCTTTCAGAAAATGCACCTGTACCAGTAGAGTATTTAGAAGTATACACGTGAACACGTAACATTATTGTATTTTATTAATTAGACCAACTTGACGTAAACTTTCACTTAAAAATTCTTAAAGGCGATGGTGCACATACTTTAACTAATCATCAAGCATTTACATTGTTTACATTTAATCATACCGGTACACCAAGAAAAGTTTTAAATTGAAAATTTAACGCACTTGCGAAATCTTAAGATCATTCCTCCGTTATGCGTCATATTTGGCGTAACCGCATAAAGTACAGTACTATCAAATGAAACGACTCATCAGTTGAACATAATATTTCAATGGTATAAATTCAATGAAGTATTCATCAAAATTCGCTTTATTATTAATAGAATATAAAATGTGGAAGATACATCTGATGTACAGTCTTGTGCATAAAAATAGCAGTGGTACTAAAATAAACAGTTTTTTGAAAAATAAAAAAAAGTTGTTATCCAAATAAATTTTTTGATGATATAGAAACAAAGTACAACATATTATTAATGTTGTCATCAATTATTGAGCTTTAATCTATTCAAATAAAGTTTTTACTTGAAATTTAGTCAAATAATGCAATTTTTAGTTGTGCATTGAAATAGCAGTGTCCACAAAATTTGCAATTAGTTAAGTGAAATCACTTAAAAAGGGCTATTAACTGTTTAAGCAAGTAAATAATTAATCATTTTCTTGGGCATTTCAACAAATTTAAGTGTTAATTTGTTGAGGAATGGGTCGTGGAAAACATTGTACGGTTGAGACAAGAATTTTGATTAAAAAGTTAATTTCCAATGGAAAAACGTACAAAGAAGTGCAAGAAATTGTTGGTTGTTCAGCCAAAATGATTTCCAATGTTATTCAGTGGAAACAAAAGGCTGAAAAACGTGGGAAAAAAGACAAACATCAGTAACCACTGATAGAGCCATCACTAGAACGTCTAAAAATGTTCCTTTCAAGTCATCAAATCGAATTAAACATGAAGTTAGTCTTTCAATTTGTACTTCAACTGTAAGAAGACGACTTTAGGAAGCTGGTTTAAAAGGCAGACGTCCAAGAAAAGTTCCTAAACTAACCCCAAGACACATGAAAAACAGGTTACAGTTTGCAAAACATCACATTGAGTGGCCAACAAAAAAAATGGCACAATATTTTATGGTCTGATGAATCAAAAGTGATGATGATTGACTGTAATGCTTCCCAAACGTTTGTAAGAAGACCTAACAATGCTGCATTTTGTTCTCGATACACTTCAAAAAATGTAAAATTTGGTGGTGGCAGCATAATGATTTGGGCCTGTGTTTCATGGTATGGTGTTGGTCCAATTTTTTGGATTAAAGAAAAAATGACAGCTGATGTTTACATTAACATAATGCAAAATACTATGCTGCCATTTGCTGAAGAAGAAATGCCTTTAAGATGGTTCTATCAACAGGATAATGACGCAAAGCACACCTCAAAAAAAGCAAAAACATGGTTCCAGGAGCATGGAGTGAAGGTGATGTCTTGGCCAGCTTAATCCCCAGATCTCAATCCAATAGAGCACTTGTGGAATGATGTGAAAAAGGCAGTTCATGATGGTAGTCCTCAGAATTTACAGGAAGTTTGGGAATTGGCTCAATCAGCTTGGAAAGCAATTCCAATTGAAAGATGCCAAAAACTAATCGATTCAATGCCACGTAGATGTGCTGCTGTCATCAAAAATAAAGGTGGCAACACAAAATACTGAACTTAAAGATGATTTTCGAAGAAAAAATTGTCCAAAATGAAGTTTATCAAATTCACTGCTATTTCAATGCACAACTAAAAGTTGCATTATTTGACTAAACTTCAAGTAAAACATTTATTTGAATAGATTAATGCTCAATAATTGATGACAACATTAATAATATGTTGTACTTTGTTTCTATATCATCAAAAAAATTATTTGGTTAACAACGTTTTTTTATTTTTCAAAAAACTGTTCATTTTAGTACCACTGCTATTTTTATGCACAAGACTGTACTTCAACAATAGCACTGTAGTAAGAGAAATATTTGACATTAACGAGTCAAAAACCATTCCGTTACAAAATGTACTTTTGCCTCTTTTAAATAATTTCATATGAAAAAATAAAGGTCCATTATCATGCGAAATATACAATTCCCGCTAGGGAATTTCCGAATAAAGACTACATAGATATACTTTTTTTTTTGCTTGAGCATATCATAGAAGATGTTTCCGTTGATGAATATTGAATTGAAAACAGCCAACAAGAGCATTTCTCAGCCCAAGAAAAGAAGCAAAACGTAATTTTAGTTATAAGAAAACGCTGACTATAGACCGTAAATTATTTGCGGTTCGTGAGCGATGGATAACATTTGAACCATTTGGGGATTTTTCTCCTTTTTGTCGACCTCGCTCTACATATTTTATATCTACAGTATAACCAAATTTATGATGACGCCAACCAACAAATGCCGGTTAAAACGACTTTTGAAAAGGCATTGTACAAGTACAGTACTTGTGTGTGCTTAAACCTCAAGTTTTTAAACACAGGTCTTTTAAAAATGACCAAATTCGTTTTTATCTCTGCTGAAGTCGTAAACCTTGAAAAATAGGTATTATTAGCTCAGATTTTGACTGCTGAGTTTTTGGTGATGCTATCAACCTAATTCAAAACAGTAAACATTACGGAGGCAATCTTTATGCCTACTGAGAATAGCAACAGCACATTTATAGTCAACCATAAAAAAGTAGCAAAACAAATGTCTAAAATAATAAACATGGCATAAGTTAAGCTGAAATGGCCGATTTTAAACTTCAAAAACAATAGTTGAAAATGGCCAGGATTTAAATACGCTCTGTAACAATATTCAGTAATTTCATTTTTTTACATTTCAATTTATTTTTCATAACCAGCGGAAGTCTACAAGTACAAAGTTAAACTTCAAAACATAACACAAGGATTAAAGAGTTGTTCGTTGTCTACCCCTAAAGTACACTGATAAAAAATTAAAATTTAAGCTACATTGCAATAATGCGCTTTAAAAGATAAACATACAAACAAAAAAATAAACTTACAAGATAATAGTGTACTATATATGAAAGTGTCTGTAGAAATCAATAGAAACTTACAGAAAGTAAAAGTGACATTAAGTCTCTTTAACTTTAAAAAAATAATAGACATTTTAGACTTTAATTAAATGAAATAGTAAGAAATTGTTATTTCCATATGAAAGTAAACAAATGTCGGCAAATAAAGTTAAATAAAAATTATCTTTGGTAATAAATAAATAACCTACAGTATCAATTAAAAGTTGCCTATTGTAACTACTACATATGAAGCCAACATATACTTATTGTTAAACAAACAATGGTGTTCACTAATATTTCAAAAGATAAACTGTCACGATTGCAAATGCAAATAGTGCATAAAACCACTTCATTTTCAATGCTAAGCAATTCATCGATTTTTAGTTTATTTTCTTGAAAAGAAAAAGCAATCATTAGTATACTGCATAAGTTATTTCACAATAACAAACTTTGAATGATCCACAAATTCTAAGTGAAATTGATATGCAATCATACAATGTACTCGTACACTGCAAAGTAAAAATATATCGCAGTTGCACAGCTGAGTCGACGATCTCTAAAGGTCGTTATATCATTCTAACAATTAGCTGCATGACAGGTTATTTTTTCCATAATAATAGCATCCAAATTTTTTTAAAAAATTAACACAATTTCATTCATCAGTTGCTATTCAAACACTTCTCTTTTCTATTATTCAATTCTACACCTCTCATTCAATTCTTCTATTATTAAAAATGATGAATGTGACGAAAATTTCTCTTTTCTATTAAAATAAGAAACTCATTAATATTCAATAGAAAATTCATTAAACTATTAAATTAGTTGGTTTATTATTAAAGTTTATTTTTGAAAGTCTGCGACCTGAAAAAGTCTTTTCAGTACTGAAAATACTCGTATAGTGTGTAAGACTACAGTACTGTATGTGCCACTGGGTCAGCGTAACATATATTTCAAATAAAACGTCAAACATTTGGCAAACCATAAAATTTGTAAATGATGTTTTGACAGTAAAAAGGCTTTTTTATGTAATGGTTCAGTCCTTGGATGTCTGTGTAAACATTGCCCTGAAAATTTTCATAACTGAAGTAGAATACCATTCATGTCTGTATATATAACATTGTTTCATCATTTCTAAGCCACTCGAAAACAAAACTACTTTAAGAAAAAAAACTACTTTTAAAACGTTAGGTAATTGTACCGATGTTATGCCTTTTTAGCCCCATTTTCTTTATATAAAGTTGACTCTCTGTCCTGTTCTCATGACCCTCAGACTGACAACCAGAGGGTCAGAGGAAATACAAGTTATACAAATTTACTGCCCAATGTTTTGCAAGATTAGTTCATCATAATGACACATAATTTTACACTGAAATTACTCAATTTGTAACATGATATCAATTTACGATCTATGTTACACTTCTGATTGTTAACTCTTACAAAAAGACAACTGAGCATAATTTGAAGTAATTATAACAACTCAAAAACAATTACAAATCATGCTTTAATATTGTGATAGTTTTCCTATGATATGCTAACAACTTAACAACAATTACGTGTTGAGCAATTTGGAGTAATGTAGAAAAATAATAATTAAAACGTCAGGTTGTTGATTGCACTGTAGGAAATAAAAAGTAAAAGGGTATAATACTGTATAATAATAACGTATAAGTGGGTGAAGATACCCTTTTCACTCTCATAAGAAAAAAACAAGCCCTCTCTGTTTGCCAATAGGAGGGTTGTCAGTGGCTCCACCTGGTAGATGTTGTTGATCAGTGAGAGCAGCAGCGTTTATTTGGTGTTTTGTATGCGCTTCAGATGTCAGCCGATGATGCTCATAGTGAAATGCGCGAGTGTACAGTATCTCAACTTATCTGAGGTGAACTTTCATTTCCCAGGCGATCAATCTCAGCAATCAACTCCAATGAAGGTAAATGCAAAATAAGTTATATCGACTTTTATATTTCCATTAAACTTCATTATCAAAAACACAGTCTAAGCCATTAACTTTTTACCATAATAGTTATTGTTCAAATACAAGTGTTTATGTCATTTACTGTTAATTAATAATATTTACAAAAGTTTTACCATACCTCACACATTGACACTAAAAATTAATTAAAACCTAGCATGTAAACAACATAAAAAGTCTAAGCAGCATGGAAATCTAATAGATAACTTCTTAAAGCTGTTGAAACTGCGTTTTTCTAAGATTAAGAAGATTCTAGTTTCATTTTTCGTAAGAAAAATCTATTGCTACATTTTAAGATTCACTACAGTAAAATTGCATATCTAAATATTTTATTTTTAAAAGTTCGATTAACTAGTTACAAAATATATTATTCATAACCAGCATTAATTAATTCGTTATGTATTGAATAATTCAACAGCATGAATAGTTAACAACGCATGCGTGTTCGGCATTTTTATTCATTTAATTTGTCTATATAACTAACAGTATTACTGTCATTTAGTGCTTGTCATGTAAACAATACTGTCTATAGTATTTTTTTTCCTAATAAATGTATTTAAACAGCAGAAGTTTATGTTTAAGCCATGCAAATGCATTTACCATTTTTCTGAGAATGTCATTATCAACACGTGACACTGCAAAAATTTTGCTTAAATTTCAAGCCAGAATTTATTCGATTGCCAAACAACCACCTTATCAATTAAATTAATTGATTTAATTAGTATCATTTATCTTAATGTTTCCCTACGTGTATAATCTAATCGATCCGAATGCTTAAAAATGGTTACTCCAGTACTTGTATATTGCAAACAAGTGAACTTTTAATTAAAACCGAAAGCAGGAAGTGATTGCAATTAACTTCAAAACTATAAACAACTAAGAGAGCTATTACAATGAGAGAAAATAAATGCTCTATCGTTTAACTTACACAAATGACAATTATTTACAGAGTAATGTTCAGATTGAACGAGAGACTATTGAACGTAAAAAAAAGTCAATGAAACCTAACTTCTAGTCAATTGCAGTCATTAATGGCATTGCTCATTAATTAATAGCAAGTAATTTACTAAGTGAAATCGTTTATGCAATTTTGTGGTCTATTTTAAGAAACTTAATTTAAATCTTTTCATTCCAATTGCAATTCCTGCGCATTTAATTTCGCTAAAAACATGTATTGTGCCGATTCCCACACAAATCTAACATTCATTTTGCTCATCTAGCGGCAATATAAAGTCTGTTTATACCATACACAAAATAGTTGTTTTATATTTAACATAAAAGCAATGTCATAGGTTAGCTTATGAAACAGCTGCCCATTACGTTGTTAACATACCAGACAAATAAAAGCATATGATTTAAACGTTATAATTTACAAAACCAATTTAAACGATAACACAACTTGCTGTCAAACTATCTGCCGGAAATGTTTAAAGTAAACTAAAAACAGTTTAATTTTTTTTTTGTAAATTTTATCTTACATCAATAATAACCGTTTTTTGCACGTTATTGCAAACTTAAAATATAATTTTAAAAATTAACATATTCTTGATTTTAAAGTTTTGATTAAAAAAATTACATTTTGGAGCGATTTATGTACATAAAATACGAATAACAGCAAATTTCACATTTTAATTGGTTTTATATTATCTCCGAAAACCATGTGGCTGTTTCAATACTGTGACATCGATAAGCTCTTAACTGGTGAAGAGCATTTCCCAAACTTGTCTCAGGGGAAATCCCCCATTTGGTTGATTCTGGCTATAACATCGTGGTCGTTGTCGGCCTCAATAGCTAATTTAGTAAGTTATACTAGTAGCATTCTGATGTCATCACAAGTCTCCACAAAACCAAATGCAGCACACTAAAATGACAATGAAATTCGGCTGCATGTGTGCAAGTACAAAGCAATCAAATCAAAATACTCATACTAAAACTCTGAGCAATTTGTTTTTAAAAAAAACCTTTTTAAACACTTGGAAATACTTGCCAGAATACAGTAACATAAAAAAACAATAAAAACTTTTCTCAGACTACTCGGAAATGAAAATACAGAAAAAAAATTGAATTATTTGATTAAAAAAGTCTGCTTTTGCTAGTTTAACTCCGGTGAATTTGTAAGGAACCTCTCCCATCTAATTTAATATCTCACATCCAATATTCACGATTTATTAGATTAGATGATAATGCAATTTCAAATAACTTTTACCACCTATGAAATAGAGCTACTATGAAAAGACTGGAGTAAAAATTAATCTGACGTAATTTATATTGCGAGCTATAAAAAATGAAAACATCTCGTAGATACAAGTACGCGTTTTTGAAATGACAAGCTTGACAAATCACATATAAAATTCAACAAAAAAATGCAACATCTGTTCAACTTTGGCTTAATGCAGAAAGCACGTAAAATATTAAACGTCGCACAAGTTCCAAAAAAATGTTAACAAAGTTTATCACCTTCCATTGCAAATTCCAAATTGAATAAACATTTTAAATTCAAATGTAATCCTGTTACTGTTCATGGAGCAGAAGGTATGACCCTACAACTCAAATGTTGCTTCACTCTATTTTTCTAAAAAAAAAGTTTATGAAGTTAAAATTGAAAGAAAACAAGAGAAATCTAAAGACGATTCCAAGTATCGGTTTGTAACAACAACGTTCAATACACCGTACTGTAGTTATTGTGCGTGCATTAATTACATTAATTTAAAAACCAACTACGTTTCAATCCGTTGCGCATGCGTCGTTTCAATGACCAAAAATAAATGACTGTACTCTTTTAACACCAAACCACATTTAGAAAAATCGGAAATTCGATTAAATTGCCGACCAACTGAGAATGAGAAACTCAATTTTCAAATTGAAAAAAATACAGTATATGCGGTAGAAATGTTTTTTAAGCAAATCCTTGAAATAAAATCTAAAACCAATCAAATTCTAATCAAATGACCCAAAAAAAAATTGCACCAGATTTATTTTGTGCTTTCATGCGGATATAAGAATCAAATTTAACTTTAATAATTGAAATCTAAAACACAAAACAGTTATAACTTTTCAAAATTTTGTTAATTTCTTTTTGCATTTGATCTACTTTGTAAAATATTTTCAAGTACGGAACATCGCCGCCATGTAAACGCCCTTGTTTAAATTGTACATGTTGTATAATTAAATTTTTAATATATCGTTGAATCGTCTACATTATTTTCAAGACATTTTTTGCACAAATTTAATAATGATTCTTTCCCTGTTGGGCCTGGATGCCACTGTAATTTTAGCTTGCATCGTCTATTATTTGCGTTAACAAAATAATAATTACCAAATTAAAATTTCCAACTTAGCAAAATTGAAAACAACACACTGTGCAGTACAAGTATAGTAATCTAAAAATAACAACGTTTTATATATCTGAACTAAAATTGTTTTGTAATTAACGACATCTTGAATCCTCATATTAAACGCACGCAGTACTGTAACTCACAACAATAAACGTTAACGTCGTTGCTAAACAATGTAATTATCCTTGTTATTTTCGCAAAGAACAATTGTCACCCACTTTAACAGACGAAAGCGCATATTCCGTTGAAAAGTATTTGGTTTTCCAAGCACATACAACCAAGATGTCGTTTTGACACCAACAACTATTGACGTAATGTTTAAGAAAAAATTGCGTCACGCCATGCCAGCGTCAATTATCCACATATCACGTAAAGATTATGAAACGTAAAGCAACTCACTTTATTACGAGAATTATCTCATATAAAAAATCACAACCAATCTCAGTTGAAAGACTATTCAGGATTTCTTAGAAAGATATACACAAAAGTCGTTCACAGCATAATCGCCATGAAAGTAATGTTTCGTTAAAGTTTACGTGGAAATAGTGAAAAGGATATGAAGCGTGAAATCGAAGCAGCCGATCATTTTCACTGTTACCTATACTTAAAAAAATTCGACTATAAACAAAGTCCAACTAAATACTTTTTCATAATGCTAAAAACAAAATCTTGATTGCAATCTTGTCTTTATGCTGTTCTCATATCTACATCTTAAAATAAAATTATATCATACTGTACAACGATGACGTAAAATGTCCCAACGCCAAATTACGTCGTTCAACATATCGGAATTACATATACGTAATATTGCGGCAAATCAACTATACAAGTAATCTTAAATGACAAAAAAAAAATACTTGGCCCAGTTTCAACGACACATTACACGTGACACACAAATGTAAATTACGTCAAAATGTTTGCAACAAATCACCGTTATATTTACGCATGCATTACAAATTTTGTTTGCCATACATAACAAAAACTTTAAGAAAATCAATAAAGTCAATGAAAAAATTGTCTTGACAATCGAATACTAACTTACAAAAAAATATGATTGACATAATAAACATTTACAGCAGTGGTTGTCAACCTTTTTCACTATTTTTTATTTTTTTGCTAATAACGCTTAGCATTCCACAACTATTCTCACTGACAAATTCCGCAGCAATAAAAATTCAGTTATATCAAATTTAGTAAAATTCTCAATAAAATAAAAACTATGAACTAATTTTTTGTGACGTGTTAGAAAATTGGCTTCCACCGTTTCTATTAGACATATTCCATTAACATCTCGTATTTTTGACCTCCATTTCTAAATCTAATGTGTAAATAACATCTACAAAGGCCTTAAATATTGTGCTGTACTGTATGTAATTTGTTTGCTGATTCAATATAAAGACTCACACACAGTAATGCAAGTTGAAAGACAGAGGCGGCGTATTTCTGCCATACTCTATTCACATAAAGTAATATACAGAAGATGATGTACTGTATATCAATTTGTTTTAGCTGTACAAGAACTGTTGATATAAGCGATCAATTACTTTATCTACACTAAAAACAGTTAAACGATCAAATTAGGCGATTCCATCAAATCTCTTTATGACTAAAAAAGTAATTCCATTATAAACTCCCAACTTATAGTAATAACTTATCTTAACTAAAAAAAAAACTAAGAAAAGTGATGGATTACAACAGACTAACTATTAGAACTATAAATAAAATAATCTTTTTTATGGAAATTTGTTAGTCCTTCTACGCTTGAGCTTGTTGAACAATAGTCATCAAATGACATAAGAAAATATAAAATCAATCGAATAACTATTAAGAAGCATTTTATTCTCAGTCTATCAATCTTTATTGCCAAGCTTACTCATATAATGAATAAGTCCAACTGCGTCGCGTTTGCTTTAAGAACTTCAATAAGTAAACAGTTATTACGTCCAAACGTCATCCAGCTGGATGTTATTAGATTATGAAAGATGATATACGAGAATTTCCTACATCTTGTACATTTTTTCCAGTTCAGTATTTTTGTCTTTGCGTCACGTAAGATTGTGGACAAAATGACGCCCAATGACGTTGCATGAATGCTTTTTAATGACAAACGCAAACAAAAACTACCACAACTAAAAACCTGTGGACCACCAAATAAAGATTGCAGTCCAATTGAAATGTTACGGCGCTTAGTCTGTTTTGTCTGTTACAAAATAAGCTGTCATGTAACAATTGCGTGATAAGAAATTTACTTATATACAGTACAAGTAAATGCTACAGTATTTCGACTTCCAGTTTTTTTTTAAATAAAGTACAGTACTCGAAAAAACAAAAACAACAACACCCTTTCGACACGAATTGTACAGATTTAACGTTTCTTCAACACGAAGATTAGCACTTCTCACAATTTATTATTAAAGTCATTTGTTCAACTTAAAAGCTAATTAAGCTCACTGAAACGTATTACAGGTTCTCATAGAAATGCGTGATATACTGTGAATTTAGTGAAAAACATTCACCCAGTATTAGCTGATGGCGTTTCATTCAGTCATCAAATTTTAATAAGATAAAACAGATTTTACATTCAGAATGTAAGCTTGAATTTTAAAGCCCCTAAGCATGATTTCAAAATGCAATAGTCGATTGTTTCTAACGGCTAAATTCGCTATTTAAGTGATCTAAAATAGCAATCAGAAGATGGGTTATAACTTAGGAGTTAAAAAAAAGTGCATACAAATTGCATTTTTTTTCTAATTCATAATATAATTTTACTGGTATCGATTTTTCAAATTATTAAACATACCATGATATCAAGTAGCAAATTATACAGTAAACAGCGTGATGGACCCGTATAACTATCTAACTTACTGTGTAGATAAAGTGGCAGTACCAGTCAGCTGTTCCAATGCCTACAGTTGACAACTTAACACGCTTCCTGTTCATGCTTTCGAGTAGGAGTATAGTTATTAAGAATAAACGAAAAAAAAAACCCCAATTTTAAATATAATAACTAATACGTATTCTAGTCACGCACATATAAACATCTGAACATACTGTACACATACTAACCACTTATTCTTCATTTTAGCTGTCTGTAATATAAAAGTTATTGGTGCCTCAATAAAAAATAGTCCATTTCACACATCTCAATTTCATTTTTGTATTTACAACTCACGAATCCATTAATACGACATTTGTGATGTCTCAAGTAGAAAATACATCGGTTTGGATTGAATTGCAGTCGTCACAAAGTAAATACGTGGAGGCATATAGACGACAAAAACAAATCAATGAACCATAAACGTTATGTTAAGTTCCAAATTACAATTGCACACATTTCCGTTTAAATTATTACAATATTAAATTCCATAAACCTAATAGCATTTCTTTAAAAAAAAAAACCGATAATATCTGATGACTGACAACCTTTATAGCATGAACTTCTTGTAGAAAATCTTAAGTTCAAGATAAATCAATTAAAATATCAGATTTGTTAATGAAAAGTTCACTCATTTTTAAAGTTTCAATATTCTCTGATGACTGAATCGAAC
Organism: Helicorthomorpha holstii; assembly: GCA_013389785.1. Taxonomy (NCBI): domain Eukaryota; kingdom Metazoa; phylum Arthropoda; class Diplopoda; order Polydesmida; family Paradoxosomatidae; genus Helicorthomorpha; species Helicorthomorpha holstii. The sequence continues at coordinate 28,681,056 of JAAFCF010006596.1, read as the reverse complement.
TCAGTTCATTAAGCTTATAACTTAGTTACAAGTTATAGCACTTTCAAAACTTACTTATACGCCATTAAGCATTACGATTAGCGTTTACCCATAAAAACAAATTTTTTTTTTCAAGAGTAATTTCCCCCTCCCTCCTATTAACATGACAACAAACTTTTACTTTTACTTGCACTCAATTTAATTTTAATCGCAGTTCCGGATATTATGGATATGCAGTAGCTACTGACTTTGCAAACATAAAAACACTAATGTTAGATTTAGATAACCACTTGAAGATAGCAAATGCTAAGTTACTTTACACCACTGCCATTAATTCCACCGCAGAAATTAGATCATAAAAAAGCGTCCGTCTAACCTTGCTTTACCGTGTATAATTCTGAATGGGTATTAACTCTTAATTTAGATTCCACTCAGTGTGGGAGAAAACATTATGTTTTGTCACGATTACAAATGATGTCACACTTCTAGAAAATATTCCATCTGCTTTTATAGACCAAACTCTAATCATCGATAGTGGTCACTGAAATGACGTCCATAAAATTGAGTTGATCTTTCGTTTAAACTTTTCGTCATCTCTTTGAGCCTGAAACCACCGATAGAATAGAAATTCGACCATTATCGACTAAGCCAAATAAAATAAAAAAAATCTATTTGCTACAAAAGTTTTGTTGAAACAGTTCATCGTTTTTTTCCCATTGCACCTGAAGTATCAATTATTTTTCCACAGTAAGTGCAATTATCCATCAAAAATTAAGCGATATACGAAGTTTTGTTATTTTAATTAGTTCTTATTTTATCAGATGAAATGCTTCATTAAGCTTTATAAGACCCTAAAGTTTAAGCTAATTATAATTATGGCGTCTTTAATCGATATTAAAGAATGGGAAATAATTAAAAATCTATACAAAATTTAAAGAACGCACATCTATTGAAAACTTTTAGCAATTACTGAAAATTTCCACTGCCTTTTTTTAATCCACTTGAATTCTGAGCAAAAATATCCATTCATGACACGGTCTTGGACGCCAGGGAATTAAAAAAAGTAGAATAGCTGGGGGGTCTGAAAAGCCATAGCAATGAGAAAGATAAACTAATCTGAAATAAAATACTTTAGCTGGCTACTAGCCTAGTATACACTTTATACTTTAATACGGTATTAACCTTGACATTTAATCCCAAACAGAACTCTATCGAAATAGTCAATAAACTAATTTTATAAACTTGTATATCTTTTTCAACAATAAAACCATAAATGGCCACTATTGTGTGATGATATTACAGTATGATGGCTGACCTTAACAAACAAAAAGAAAATCCAGGAAGTTGATTTAAAGTAATATTAGACATTATCTTGTCACTCCGTTTGCAGTACATTAATTCAGATAAGTTAATAGCTTCTAAGAACATAAGAATTGCGCTTGTAAGTAATACATTGACAGTGAACTGTGGTCGACAATATATTGTGACTCAAGGCGACCTATGTCCATCATAAATTTGCAGTTGTTCCTGAATGTCGCCAATGGCCAAGGCACCCAAGTTAGCAATCACTTCAAAAGAATAATTCATATACGGTACTGCGTACCATCGTCAATGCACTTATTGTTTGCTTACTTATAACATCCAATAAATCTACTGAATATTCTTTCCTTACAGAGCAAAATTTAATCTGGATATATAGTCACTTTATTAAATGACCAAACCTGAGACACTAGTGATCTCAATGACATTTGTCCAATTTAAAATCAACATTTTGTTTAATATCATCAAGTACTTTAACTTCCTCATGCAATTTTCACTGCTTGGCTTTCAGTGTTTATGCAAAAATGAGTTGATCAATACTCAACATATTGAGATTTCCTTTTCCAATGTAGCCAAATATTTTTTCATGAATTTAAACGACTTATTAGCTGGGTAAATTTAAATTTCTGGCAACTAAACCAACGACTACATCAAAGATTTGACCTCAAATGAGTGAAACCGACAACGAAAGTTTGGCCACGATGCAATTTGGCATGAAAATTTCTACTCCATTAAATACCGTATTATGCCAAACACATGCAGTGACATATTCACTGACCCGATACCATATAGACACACGCCTTTATACCGAATATAATGAATATAGCGGTTAATTTTGATTTTACTCGGTTCAAAGAAAAAGACATAAATTCGCATCCTAATTTCATACACTGTAGTAGTAAATCGATAATAATTTTGGAGTGCCCAACTGAATTAATTTCCGTCTTACGTTTTAATTAATTTAGACATCCAATTCAAAGCGTTAGTTACGTTTAGGCTTTTAACAAAGCTAATTAGCAAGGATCATTTTTTACACCGCCATCAAAGTTACAAATAATAATAATGACTGCAAAATAAGCTCAAGGATAACCGTGACGTCATTTCTCCATTATCCAATTATCTACTTAACCCTTTCGCTCTTTTGAGCAGACGACAGGGAATTGGAAGTCAACAGAGCTTGGCCGTTATTATGTCATACCAAATCTCTGATTAGTGACATCTTTTTTTTAACATCATAAATTATGTACAAGTAGATAACAACGATTCATTAACCTAGGATTTTTTTTAATAAAATACGAATCCGTTATCTTTTAATTCCAGTAGCAAATTGGTTTAAAAGTTTATAATTTTTTTGGTTTTACTGTAAATATAAAAAGCTTTTGCAATAATAAAATGGATTGCGTTTTTATATCTAACTTACAACTCCATTGTGTCATTTTAACTGAGTTCTTTTAAATACTATACGAAAAAATACACAGAAACAGGATTTTTAAATTCTCAGATTAGATCAAAAATTATACAGTATGTAGTAATGATACTGAAAATACAGTATATAAAAATTGCAGTTTTATAAAACAGCAACACAAAACAGTATTGTGAACATTCAGCAATAAATTGATCTCAAGATAAAATACAGTAATAGCAAAGAAACTTAGATTAAACAGAAATTTACAATTCAACACAATAGGCTCAATTACTTTTTACAAAAAAGATAACCGACAAAAATGCTTTCAATACAGTTAGTATTAGGTTTGCAAATTTCAATTAAACTAAATTTAAGAAATTTCTTTCATTGAAAAGCGAGTCTTCCTATAGAAAATGCTAGTTTATTTTTTTACAGTCATGCGCAGAAAAATACCGGTATTCGTAGTAATTAAAGTAACATGTGAGTAAATAAAATTTGTAGTCCTTCATTATAAATTCTATACGTTTTCAAAAAAGTTTATCAAAAAACTTTCTGAGTTGTTAGAAAATAAAGCAAAACTTTAATGCTCCGATTTGATATTTTTACGCACACCCATCAATAATATCATCCCAAAAGTCACATGAAGGCCTTAATTTAAAAATCCTGTATAAAAAAATCAACTAAATAAGCAATAAACCATCTACCATGTTATTTTCTATAACATCCATATTATAAAAGTGAATTAAGAAAACGACTACTTCATCACAGACATTGAAAAGTCTCTGGGTAGTAATACTTCACCCAGAGATAAATATCAGTCATTAATCAACCGATTCAACAAGCCAATGCCAGTAAAAAAATGCGGTAATGTAAAACGTCAGACTTTGCAATCCAAACTTAACAGCAAAAAAATGTATTCATATAAAAAAAAATTACAGATCGTTACATTACAGAATCTTTTATGTGCAATTTAAGTTATATCTAATATTAAAAAACAGCTGACCAAAAAATAAACAAAGTAATCCAAGAATAACGATCGCTATGGGAAATTACTGTATCAAAGTCAAGGACGTATATTATCAATAAAAACTATCAAATTTTTCATATTAAAATCGAAATAAATATAATAAAATGCAGCTATATTTTTAATAACAACTTTTCAACCAAAACAAAACGTCAAAATTAATAACTTTTTAATCAAAATAACTGCACCACACGCCAAAAGTAATATGAAAGCAGTATTTTTTAACATCAGACGCTATAGGAGATCTACTTAAAATTTTATTACCAATAACACAGTCCGGATATCTCATCTGCTATCTTCTTGATTAATCTTAAAATATGACATTTATCATCCCTTTTTCATATGCTATAAAACAGCTGGTTAAATTATGACAAGTACAGTATCTTCGTTCACAAATAAGTAAGCTTAATCAGGAAATCATTATAAGAAAAAAAAAAACAACATCCCAAGACTTTAATTTGCTTTACATATCAACTTTACTTACGAAATTAAAGTCGTGCGCTAAATAACATTTAGGAGACTTTCGCCAAGCAAAATAAGACGTCGTTACATTAGACGATCTGAAATTCAACTCCACAAAAATCCAAATAAATCTTTACAATGCACTTAATGGATCCTCCAAGTCCCACATGAAACAAACGAACCCATTAAGAAGATAAAAAGAATTCAAAATATTGTCACTAGTAATAGATCCCAAATTACCTTAAACAAATTAATAATTTAAACGCCACAATGCCATATTGATTTTATAAAGAGACACTGCAATGCAACAACTTTTGTGAATACATTATTGTATAATAGCACTGAGTTGAATGATTGTGCAACGAGTGAATGCCCTTGGTTCAAATCAAATTGTGTTTTCAAATGTTTGGAAAGGCGAACACAATAGAAAATTGAAATAGCGTGCCAATAGGTTGAGTAGATGTCAAAGTAACCACAGTAAAATGAAATAAAATCAAAGCAATATAAATAAATAAATAGGATCAGATACTTGAAACCTTGTTTCAATCTGACCATCAAATACAATACAGTAGTTTTTATAGTAAAAGTAAAGAAAAATATCCACTTTGATTCAACATGCATCAATGACAGTCTGAAACTTTCATTTCTGCCAAGTGCAAACCTTAGGATTTACTGATGTGAATGTAGGACAATATAGTTTTAAATAAATTATGCAAGAAAGGATTACTTGCTAATAAATTTTAATAAGAGCCTGATACAATTTAAATTGTATGTTAATGCATTTGTTGGAATAAGGGAAATAGAAACAGGTGGGTGAACAGTAGTCATCGAAAAAAAATGTAATACAGTAGACCCCGGTAATCCGGCCCTTGGCTAATCCGTCAAACCTTGTAATCCGACATGCCAATTCTACCATTTTGTTACGTAACTTTTCGAATTACAAAGTACCATTTATAGTTTCTCTGACCAAATTGTAGAGTAATTTAACAAACTATTTGAAAAAACGCATAACAAATTCTTATCAACTACTTTTTTTTACGTGGACTTGATTTTGCGCCAAATTATTGCTTTTTCGTACGCAAAACGTTATGTAGTTCAACTTTAAATAAAATTAACGGTCGAACCGTTTATGTTTGGATGCATTTGACATTTAGTTAACGACACTGTTATCTGTTGAAACTAGAAGGGTCATTACGATTCAATTACACTGCTTTTTCTAATTCTGACATAATTAACCAAGCTTAATAAATCATTTGAATCCGTTTATTTAATCCTTTTGTGTGATATCGATTTCTAAATCATCAAAGTAATTTTCTCGTAAAGAGATCACTACACACCCATAACTACGTATTTATGTCTCTTTAGAAATGTCTGCAACTATTACCGTATTACTGAATGCAAATACATGGTATAATATTACTGTACATTTTTAAAATTGCCATTCGATAACTCTAGCCAAAACAGATGTTATTGATCACTCCAGACATCCGATTACCATTCAAAGAAAACCGTTTACAATATCATTACATTTTCAGTGAAGAATATCGTTTCAATTCAATTTTGCACGTTAAATTAATTAACAATCCAATTTCTACTCTTTAATAACCAATGCATTAATTAAATAGTCATTAAATTTTAGTGACAATAGAAAATGTATTATTTACGTATTAGATAATGTGTTAGCATTCAGTCATTTGTAATAGATATAAATTAGGTTGCTTGTCAAAGTAATCATTGATAACAACAAGACTAGGAGACTATTATATTGTATATTGACAAATATGTTGTAATAGTAACAAGTTATTATAATAATTACATTTGTGAATGGAGGTCTTATTTATTTATACAAAAGTAAGGTACCTTGCAACAAAATGTTCTTTAAGCAATACACCACAATGTATTTTATAGACACAATATTTCACCGTCACTCCACCTATTTTGCAACTTTCTTTATAATTATTAACACTACCGTTTAGGCTGAATGCCAGAATGCTGCAGTGCACACAACGAAATTATCTATTTTGCTTCTCTTTTTACCATCCCAATTCAAATTAGCTGAGCATGAGTTACTTGCTTGTGTAAAATTAAATTAGTCTAATAAAACAATTTACAAAATTACTGTTACACATTACAGTAGATTACGCAACGCACAGTTAACTAGATGACACGCAATATTCTATTGAATACCAAAAAAAAAACTTCAACTTTACAAATCCTGTACTGCAAGTACACAATCAACGCACTAAAAAAATTTTAAATGTTGTTATAGTAAAGATTAATTAGAAACGTTTAACTTTAAAAATTCATAAAATATGACTTTTTTTTACTTTACTAGATTTAAACAAAACATAAAAGTAAAAAATGTGATAAAAATGTCATTTCTATATTAATATTTTCAAAAGTTGCTTTTACAGTATAAAAGCTTTCTATAACAATAATTAAGCTTTCATCGTCAAATTCAAAAGATGTTACCTGATAAAATACGGATTAAAAGGGTTTAATTAAGCTATTAGCGCTCAACCATCAACTGTGTGTAAGGTTTTGTCGATTAAACTCATAATCGCCCATTTATAAATTTAATCTTCAGACGAGACTCTTTACAAAAAAAATTTCAAAATATAAAAAAATCAATCCCAAAATCCTCCACATTCTAATAAAAAATCGCCGGTGATTCCTACTCACTTCCTGAAAATGATAATAATGCAAAAATATCGAGAGTCGAGACAACTATCGATTTCAGTGTGCATTCAAACAACGTATTTTTGCATTTAAAAAAAATTTATTTCTTTAAACATTTCAAGGAAAAAAATCATTTGAACTAAATATATTTCCTAAATGTTAAGATGCAGTATAACTTCTTTCTTAAAAAAAAAAGTTTTTATTGCCACTTAAATTTTAACAATTTCACCATAACTATTTATGAGTTTATAACCAATAAAAATACTCGTAAATATAGCAAAATATACTGCATATGCTAGACATCAGTATTGCACAAAAAATTGTTACTATTAGTTATAAAAACGCTGTGTCAAATGAAAGCCAAATAATGATTATAACTTACAGCATGCAAGTTATATTGTCGCACTCTATGATTTATTGTTAACTAAATCTGCCTTTAGTATCTAAATATTCAATATAGTGTCAATATATATACCACACATACACACAACAAAATTTAATAAAAGAACTGAGAAACCTAAATAAAAAGCCTTAGCATGCACTGTATGGCGGTATATATGAACAATAAAAGGCCGTTTCGGTATGTCACTTTACTCCACTAGATTGAAATAACAATGCTAAAACTCGATATACAATATACCGAGTATTTTTTTTTCATTGCACAAAAAAAGAAACTGCCTTGAAAGTGCTTGGCATCAAACAATAACGCCCAATAAAAATCCTGCACATACAGTACGATCCAACACAGTCTAAATCTTGCATTCATGTCCACTCTCATTCAAAAAAAACATATCAAAATGTTTTTCTATTTGAGCGAATACTTTGCAAACATACTTGACAAACTAACAGAAATGGATTCAGTTCCAATGATTTGCGCTCTCATGTAAATTGCACTACTTTAATATCCTCCAACTATTTTTACTATAGCTCTATTGTGTGTTATACTGTATATACTCTATACTAAGTCTTACGTAATGACACCCATAAAGTCAATGTCAATGTGCACTAAGAAATGCAATATCACTCCACATATTTCTATTTCAAGATTTAACTTTAAAGACGGTTTAACGTTAAAAGGCCATATGGGGAAAAAATACAGTTACTTGATTGTAATGTGATGTAGTTCCAGTTTATGCTGAAGCCAAAATATCAACATGAGTTAGACAATTCTGGGTTAAAACAACACTAAAGTGACTTAATTGGAATAAGTGTGATTTATAAAAACAAAATAAACATTGGTGCTTAGTTATTTTTGGTTTACTTTTAATTGCTAAAAATTATAACGTGAAAAAATATTACTCAAATTTGATAGGTAACACTCAAAAATATATTGTTTTCTTACATTTTGTAAATAAAAAATTGTCTGACAAATAATAGAAAACGTTACATGAATATAGAAGACTTACGTAAACGTTTTCAACCACATTGGTATGCTACAGTATTTGCATTGACATTGTTGGAAAAAAAAGTTAAAAGAAATTCCTTGCAGTTTCAATCAACCTAACAAAACATTTTCAAAACTAATATCTGATTATTTACATAAGCAAAATTTTAACTAAAAATACCATTATGTAAGATATCATCATAAATATTTAAATTAAAGGAAGCACTTGGCTTAAACATTTTTGACATAAAATATGATCACAAGTAAAAAGTCAACAACAATATTTGTCAGTGTTTCTGCTGTCACACAAATAAATGAGCAATTACTTAATACAGTATGTTACTAGCTTCAGCTCGCTTTAATGAATACACGAATATAATTATGTAGATTGTAATGAACAAACGTTCTTGGAAAGCACCAAAATTTATGCAATCAAGCATCATCGTTCATCTAGTTATTATATCCCGTATTTCCAAGCGTAACTTTACAGTGTCAACAAACGACAAATAAGCAGTGTCGTTATAGAAAGAAAATGCTACTTAGTTAATCGATCACAACCCAGACCATGAAAGGTGTTTGCTATTATTTTGCCAGACGTAAACGCCTTTCCCTAATTAAAAGGCTTCCATGTATAACACAAATCGTACTAGAAATAAGAATTAAACATTTTATATACAGTATACACCTTAGTTACTCTAAACGTAAATTACTTGAATAGACGTCGTAAAAAGTAATTAAAATACTTTATATTTTATAGAAATTACTTCAAAATTCTCAAGATGATGCTAGAAGCTAAGTTTATTTCTAGTTGGTTTGTTCTTGTTTAAGTTAGTAATAAAAGTAGTCAAATTTATTGTAAGAATTTAATAACTCAGCCGCTAAGTCATTTAACTTTAAAGATTCTATAAATGGATTATCTTATTTAATTATAACTAGCATTTATATTGTTTTGTATAATATTTTACTACTTCATCAAAGCGTTTTGAAAATGTAATAAAAACTGTTTGAATTCGCTTTGATAGAAATAATCAAAAACAAAAGTCGTTATCACATTTCAATCATCCGTTTTACTGTTTAAGTTTTATCAAAAAGTTTTATTTTAATTCCACTCTGAGCAAATATCCAATTAAATGAACCGCAAGTTAGTTCATTCAATTAGCAGACTTTATTATTTCCAACGAATTTGCTAAATAATTCCAATTAAATGTTAATTTGTCAATTGCAAGCCAAATCGGTTTATTACAAATAATTTATTATTATTATTACTAAAACTAACAAGCAATAACAATTATAATCTAAAGAGTAATTTTTCTTTCAGCTACAAACAAGTTGAGTGAGAAACAGAGACATTACTGGCATTGTTTGAAGAAAAAAAATAAATTACATCACATTAACAACATCACATGAGTGTGTAAGTAAACTTTTTTTATATTTTTACTCGTCTCAGTCATCTCTGTTTTCAATCCCTCTGAGAATTACTGTTTATTTCACAATTAAGACCGTTCACAAATGAGATACAGTATACAGTAGAAGGAAACAATGACAATTGGCACATAATTTGTTGCAATTAAGCATCCACAAATAATTGACGTGTAAATACCATTGCTTCGCAGTTCACAGCCCCTCAAATATTTTATCAAGAAAAATGCACAGTACATTTTGTGTAATTCCCTTAACAAACAACAAACAGAATAAAAAACGAAGAAAAGTCTAGTGTTAATACGCTGACCAGCAAATACAGACGTGAAGCACTATCAGAACTTGGCCTGAACTCAAAAACCACCAAAACCGTCAATAGAAGTCTTAGAAAACCAACGGTGGCTTAATAAACTGTATTATTTTTGAAGCTAAAAAACTCGTACAAATTTTGCAGACATTCGGATATTAAAGTCAACAGGTTCACTGCCCGCTCAAACCAAATACTAACAAAGCCATTCAATTTTATCCATAATATTTTGGTACAACGATGCCACACGGTATACCGTATTGTACTGTGTTTAGCTTGCACTATAGACCTTAGAAAGCGTCATCACAAACATTTTCAATATACAGTACTTGATAAAATTGCATTAAACCAGAACATGAAATAAAAACGTCTCTACATGACCTATTCAGCAAGGGCAAGTCGTACCAACGACTCAACAATTTTAACAAGATTGTAAATATTTTAGGAACGCAAATTGTACAATACCTAAAACAAAATGTTTCCTTTTTTTCCCCAAATATCATTACAAAGTATTGCAATGTTACAGAGTATATGACTGTAATGACATTAAGATAAAAAGTTGTATCAAGTTGCATCGTAGTTCTTTACACACAAAGCCTCAAAAGTTGTTTGAAAAAAGTAATTATCAATGTCATTTACCATTTAATATCTGACAAATAATATCTTGGCTAGGATTTCATTTCGATATTACTGTATTTCATGCCGTTTGTCTCTTATTAAATGTCGCGGCGTATTATGACTTAGTTCAGTGACATTTTTTAGGAGGGCTGTAGAAATTCCATTACATGGCTATTAATCGGTTTGTTTTTCACTGTCGACAAATTTAATGGACTGCATTCTCGATCTAAATTGGGATCTCTCCTCAAGCTCGTTTACTTCATCAACTCAAAATGTCAAGCAAGGCAAAAATGAGAAGTTGTAAAAAGTTGCTAAACAACTAGTAAGCATTTCCATGGTATATAAACAGACATTTGTTAGCGTGATATGTGATATTGAAGTTGACGTATAGTATTATGACTGAATCCAGGCGTTAAGACTTAAGAGCCAAAATAGACATTTCCAGCCGTCGAATTGTGTAACTTGACCTCAATTTGCAGCTATTCTAATGTAAAATACCTTTAAACCACCTAAAAAAAGTGCTCTCCCAGTTCAAGTTTTAAAACACCTACAATTTCAAGTTGTTATTATTATTACACTGGAATCGTTTCAAATACTCATGAGCAAATAACAATCTAAATTTTACATTTATTTGTAGCTAACGCGTAATAAACCTTTCATCAGTAAAAATTATTAGCATACTAAAAAAAAGTTATTTTCAGACCTCTATTTCCAACAGTAATTTTTCAAGCACTTTGATTAGATAATGTCATGGAACTGTAGCTATTCAGCAACTTTTACAACAACAAAATGATGGTATACTGTTATGAAAAATGCTAAAAATACTAGTTTGTAATCATAAAGGTGCACTACATACGAATTATTAGTCCAAAAGCAATAATACTTTATGAGCATGTTCGGCGAATTAATACAATAATAACAAATACTTAAAATTCGTTAAATCTTTGAACCATTTAAGTTTTTAAAAACATAAATCTGACAATTTATCACTCTTACTACCTTCTGTTTACGCTTAGCTAATACTATGACTTTTGTCCATTTACAACACATCTTATTACATATTAACAGTAAAGACAACGTGCCAAGTAAATAACAAAGAAGATTTGACGTTGCTAAGCAATTTCAAAAATAACTGTATTGACATTACCTTTGGGAATTAGGAGATAAAGATTGGTCCCATGATTATCGACGACCCTGTGGCATTGTTTTCTTCTGTTTAATTCTACGCCATTGAGTGTATATTGTAATATTATTTAAACTATTAAATAATAGATTGATGAACAAATTATTAACAGCCGTTTTAAAAAGCAAAAAGCATGTGGTAAATTTCTCATCTAATATACAGTTGAAGTAAAAGTAAATCATTTTTTTAAACAATAATGCCATGGCATAGACACGTCTGCTTTACATGAAACAATAACACAAAAAATGCAGTGTTAATAAATTTAAAAAATATCGATTTAGTCTTCTTTAATTAAATTATTGCACTATTCAACTGTTTTTAACTTGTACACTATTTACTAGGAAAAATAACCGTTTAACTAAGTTTCATCTTGGTATTATAAATTGCATTGCTGAGCTATTTATATGATTAGTCATTACAAAGCCAATGTTTATATAAAGCATATAACTTTTAAGTCGCAGATGTTTATTACGCGGCATTAAAAGCATTATATTAAATCATAAAAGTATTAGAAAATCTTTGTATAGGTATTAACTATCGTTGCCAAGATAAAAAAAAATGTTTACACACGTGTCATTCAATACTAAAAATGACGTACATCACCTACACACCGTAATGCTAAAACGCATACATCACATTTTTTTTACGTCCGTAATTTTATCAAATTAAGTGCATACAGTATAATTAATCACAATGAGAGCATTTCCATTATCAACTCAATTATTGCATTTTGTAGAGCCACTGTTTATTCTTACTGTAAGCTAATCTTCGTTATGAACATTTCATATTTGAAATTAAAAACAAGTACAAGGTGAATGAAAAAATATCATGGAAAGCATTTAACTGACAAACTTGCTCCATCAACCAATTGTTTTTCTATTTATCAGACTTAAAATCTGTCACTTAAAATCTTAAATGTACAGTACATCATCAAAATCTAACTAAGCCATTTGAAACTGAAATTAAAAAGAAATTAAGTTAATGGAGGACAAGAAAGATTTGAAAACCATATTAAGCCATTGAAAATTAAATTTATCATCTTAAAATCCAATTTTAGTAGATTTCATTTCCTTAAATCAAAATTACGCCCCAAATCTAAAAGTTTGTATCGTCAATGGCATGTACGACTCTTTTTGCAATCTACAAGTTACAGTAACTGAATAAACACGGATTATTATACAAGTCTTACTAGATACTTAAATTTACTTAATCTTCATAAATAAAATAGTTAAGACAGCACTGCTTAGGTTTATTTTCCCCTCAAGTCAATCGGTATTTATTAAAGACATTAAGTCTTTAAGAAATTAAATGGTGTTTTCAAATATCTTAAAACTACAAAAATAATAAAAAAAAATTTATTCCAGTGATTCTGTAAACGTACTTTATACCAGCTTAATTAAAGCATTCTCTGCGATTTACATTTTGATATTTTGTCAATATTGATACGATATTGTATACTTAATCTTAAAACTTTTCAGTTAATTATGATGACACCAAAAATTCTATAGGAAATTTTATTTTTCAGCAAGTCTTAAAACTTTCTCTGAATCGGTTCCAATACGTTTTCAGGCATTCTACCCTATATCAATTAGCAACTTTAAACTAGAGTAATCTAATTTAAAATATCCCCTTCTCTGTGAAATCAAGTTAATAAAAACAATGTATTTTTACATGCACCCAATATTTTCATATTGAAAAAGCCAAACCCGTTGATATAATTTGCAGGCAAATCTAGCTTTCGCTTAAAGTTAAAAACATAAACCCATCAGCATCATACGATATTATTAGCTTTTCAATACTATTTCTAATGATACTACAACCACAATACATATCCTCACTCATCCGTTACATTGGAGCCGGATGTTAAGCTTAGGAGTCCAATGCAAAATTGAAAATTAAAACTCTAGTCTCTAGCATTTACATTTTGATATATTACATTTGGTGACTTCAAGAACATAAAAGTAATATCCCAATTCACAATCGACTCATTTCAATAAATGCCTAATATTTTAATTACTGATCCAGAAATTAAATTCCATTCCTTAATTGCGCTTGAATGTAATTGAACACACCATTTCACGCCATGTTAGAAAGTATTCTGATCGTAAAAAGCGCATAGGGACTGATCAAAACATTTTGTAAGGCGCAAACACACGCAGTTTAATAATCCACCCACACATTATAAGTCAGATGTACCGTATACTGCAATCAAAAACTGAAAGAGATAGCGTTTTCAGCTCTATTTTCAGATTGAAGAATTATAGGCGATAGGGAGCTATTACTGCCTTATTTACAACTAACAATGTAGGCTATTCAAGGCTGTTGGGAACTTGCAATCACACGTACTTTCAGATAATTATAATTGATTCTTAACAGCAAACGAAAATGTCTAAGCGCAAACATCGGTAACAAATGTACAAAAAAATTCTAAACTAATGGCGTAATATTAAATTCCAGAATACATTGCGACATTCACATCATCATCTGCGACGTATTCGTCAATATAGAAATTTCTCAGAGCAATATTTGAGATGCCAAGCACTTTTAGCTTTTAAAAGATGATCTTTGTTCACTTAACTAGAGTTAACATCAACAGAAACTCTCACATCTTAAAAGAAAAACGCTCAAATTAATCAACGCAAATATTTTACAAAACAAACTTTTCAAAATCAAACATTTCTTAATTAGCTATAATAATCGATAACAGAGTTGCCCTAAATAATGATTAAAGAGATGAATGGCACCATTAAGTGGTTTTTAACATCCACTTCAATTCTGTTGCAAATCGCTCGTTCATTTATAATGATAAATTCAACGGAAACATGATATCAGATGGCAATCTGAGCTACCCTAATGACAATTCTTAACATTGACTGTAAAAACAAGTCCAATGCAACTCATAAAATATCAACAACATAACAGTACACAAAAGTTAGTGGAAAGTAAATCCCAAAATAGATTTAAGCTTGCTCTGCTATACAGTAAATCAAATCAGAAACATTTCAGAGTATTTTTTCATTAATAATGTATGACCGGTCAATTTCAACTATTTTACCAATAAAATCTATACTGTACAGTGTATTCGTCAAATTCAAAGACTTTTTTCCTAGCATTTCTGAATTTTTATTAGTAAAGTCAACAACAAACTCTTCAATACACGAAAATGGTGAAAAATTACAGAATACTCAGTACTTGTAATTTACATGAATATTGCGACAATACCATGTTATGTTTCTTTTCTGACAATTAAATTACATGCAACAATGAGCTGATGAATAATTACAGTATAGTAAGTATACTTTAAAAGTACTACTGCAAAATACTAGCAAAAAACGCAGATGTAAATACTGTATTGCAATTTATCCTCCAATAATTATCGTCACCTTCAACTACAATATAACAAATACGAATTTCCATTCCACACTCATAAGTAAATCTCGAGTTTAAAATCGTTTACAATTACAATTTCACACTTAAAACATGTACTTCTACAATTAAAAAAAGGTGCGATATCAACATAAGTAGCATCGAAATTAGCCTTGCCAGATTTCCTTGAAAAAGAATCAAAAAATTATTCGACACTCAACTGTTAAATTTAAGTAGTTTCTGTGAAGCTGTGCACAAATTTACAACAATTTTTTTGCAGCAAAACTTCATTATTATTATTGTGTTTTGTTACTAGTAAAGAATTGCTCCGAAAGCACAGATTCAACTCAAGTCTCAGCAAACCTGTTGCTGATAACGCCATGCTTATTATTGATAAAACAGCAGCAGAAAGCGCTTACAATCGATGTAAAGAAACAACATTGAGCCAACCTTTTGCTGTACAAAATG
Source organism: Helicorthomorpha holstii (assembly GCA_013389785.1). NCBI lineage: Eukaryota > Metazoa > Arthropoda > Diplopoda > Polydesmida > Paradoxosomatidae > Helicorthomorpha > Helicorthomorpha holstii. The sequence goes on along the minus strand of JAAFCF010006596.1, from coordinate 28,665,442 downwards.
ACGGTAAGCAAGAAATTTCAAATATTTGGATTGCTTTTATACTATACTGTATATTATAATACATTAAGAAGGGGGAGGGGGGAAGAATTTTTTACGATTAAAGAGACGTTTTAATCGATATTGCTTTGCCTGTTAATAAAATGATAAACCGATATCACAAAATACAATATAAGGCAATAAAATTATTTTCTATTTTTAGTAAATTAGTATTAAAATTTCAAAACAAATCAACAGACTAGATAATTATAATAAATAAAGATGGATTATTCCCTGGAGTACAAAAACTATTCTTTACAAAAAAGTTAATTTTACAGATGAATCCTTAAACAATTTCAAAATTAAAAAATTACTATATAGACTTCTAAAGAATGCAATATACAAACAGTATTTGTTTTTCGATGTAGTAATTTCTGTCTGCCATTTTCATTGCATCATGAAAATGACAGACAAAAATTGTTGGCCAAATTTTTAAAAAACAGGGTGCATTTTTTGAACAATGCAACTCAGATGAAACACAATAACATTGTTAGTTTATTATCACTATTATTACATACTGTAGCTGTTTTTATTAAAATTTTAAAAAAATTATAGAGCTTTCCTTAACCCAGTCTACCAATTCATTTTTTAAAAAACTTTTTAAAATATGATACCGCAAAATTGGACTGACCTTATTATTTAAAGAAAACTGAATACGTAAACAAATATTTTTAACCTAAATAAATTATCAGTATCCCTTATTTTATTATTAGCTTAATTTAATTAGAATTATCAAGGTTTATATAAATCACAGTTTTTTTTATATATACTGTATATTCTCTGATAGAGTAAAATATCTAAAAAGATACAATTCAAACTTCAACGTAATTTATCATTAATGTTCTCATAGCCTGACAGAAAAGTAAACCTTGTTGTTTTCGCTGCAAAGCCAATTAAACGGTTTTTTATATATATATATATATATATTTAATGAGCTCTTTGTAAACGTTATTCATCACCGTATCTCATCTTCTAAATAAACATTCTGAGTATGTGTATCTCATTTTTGTTTTAGACGTTTTGTACTGCCCAAGAAACTTCGATGGATGGGGCTGCTGGAACGATACACCAGCCGGGAGCATTGCCGTAAATCCTTGCCCTTCATTTATAATTGGTTTCGATCCCAATCGTAAGCTCAATTCAATTCACTTTTCATATAATTGTATACGGCATTACATCCACACAAAAAGTTGTTTCAATTAACCATATTAACAAATAATAAATTGCACCTCTGACAACAGATAAAAATAACATCGCACGATTTGGTTTCAATATTTATGACACGTCATCCAACTAGATACTCTAATAAATGTTTTTTATACTTTATATACTGTATTAAAAAATAACACCAAAAAAGTCTATAACTTCTATCTGAAAACCTGTTAGAAAGCGACTGGTTAAAATCGATGACATGAAATTACGTCAAACAGTGCGTAATTCTTTTAAAAGTTAACACTAGCTGCAGATGTCCATTTTCAGCTTTAAAATTTAAATATGATAAAAATAACAGCCTTTCAAAGTTGATAAAAAGTTATATTTCGGCATCATACATAAATATTAGTTTATACCCAGCGGAGCATAAAGTTTAAGTCGCATAAACTATTCAGCAAGTTACCGCATAGTAAAACTCTGCAGTGCCAATACTATACACATTGCCTGCAGCTAAGATGACCTTTTCTGATACATAATACAGATTTAATCCACCAAAAATGAAATTTATAACTTGAATAAAAAGCAAAAACAGTACAGTACTGTCTCATTTTAAGTCAAGCTTTCTAAATAAACGTTCGCCTAATCGGTGTCAGATGGAGACATTAATGTCGTTTAATTACCGACTAAACCGTCTGACAAATTATTTGCTAAATTTCAGAAACACCACAATCAATAGGAAAGTTTTAACCGGGAAGTATATTATATTTTTTTGATGGTTAAATTGTATAGTATATCCTTTAAATGAGAAGCGTAATGTTGTCGTAAAACTGCAGCAGACGTTTCTGTCAACAGTCGCTTAGTGCCAGCTGTTTGACCCAACGATCCAAATAGTATCACAGTAATATTATACATGATACACATTGTGCTTTATTTATTGTAGAATAAATGAACATAAATGTCCTTTTCACCAAAATATCTACTTTGGTCTTTAAACGACAAAAATCATACCGGTACCACAAACCAAATGGCCATATAAAAAAAAAACTAAAAAAAAAAAAAAATGCATCTTATTGAATTAATTCTCAAATGTCAAAATTAAGTTAAAACAAAGATACGAGTAAAAAATTCCTCCTTTTCTAACTCTACTACAATGAAGTCCTTTTAATCTAGCTTTTAAAAAAATGAGAATATTAAGAAAACGTTAACTTCAACTAACTAAATTTAGAGTTTAAGATAATACACACAATATACCAAATCTAGTTTAAAATAACACAATTTCGCTACAAGTAACGAAATTTAACTTTTTAAGTGGCACAAAAACTGAAAGGACCTGTTACTCTGCTAAACCCAAATTCAGTCTTTTGCATAATGACGCACAGTACAATAGGGTTACGGTGCTTCCTAAACTGTCAATTTATACCAATTAAGACTTTTAATAATTTATTGCTAAATTTGTTACTTTTACTGTTATTATCAAAGGTTGGTCTCATAAAGTATGTATGGAAAACGGCGAATGGTTTCGTCATCCGGATACAAATGTAACCTGGTCAAATTACACCACCTGTGTGGATCTCGAAGGTTTAGCGGTAAAGTACTTAACATTATTTTAATACAACATTTATCACCCAAAATTCTCGATCCTTCTTAACTTGATTGACGTATATTCATTTACCTGTTTAGTACGAATGAAGAATACCTTAGACTTAATTTAAAAATTGAAAGAGAAAAAAACTGTATAAAGCTCGTAAAAGTAAAGAAAAATGCATATTCTGTACAATACTTAAAACTTAAAAAGTACTTTTCTCAAATATGTTGATTGGTTTAACTGGCGATACACCTTTTCTCAATTTCCTAAATTTAGTTTATTGGTCTTGTTTGGTTTCATCTGCTGGCATAGAAGCTCAGATGGTTCAGCTAATGCATAATTCATGTTCAAATTACCGGTGCTGAAAATCCTTTTCCCTTTTATTTCTTCATCATGACGTCAACCGACATTGAATGCGTTAAGTCGATCGTGAATTTTGGGTTGTTGCATACGATGTAATCTATACTTCAACATCTCGACGAAGCAGATGTCAGAAATATGTCTGATTTTATCTGTAAAATTAATTTGGCAGTTGCACCAAAGAAGCATGACAGTCTACATTGCTGGCTACTCCATTTCACTTGTGGCCTTGGTCATATCGCTCTTCATCTTTTTCTACTTCAGGCAAGAACACAATCTCTCATTAATAATAAGTTACAATTATTTCACGTTAATACCCGGAAGCCGATGAAAGACAAGATAGCACCTAGGGTTTAGACCTTTGGGGCACATGACACTTAGCATTAGTGTCATTAACGTCTCGGTATTAATACGTCTGCAAAACTTCCATGCAATCTCAGATCATTTTAAAACTTTCTTCAAGAGAGTTTGTAGTAGTTTTCCTTAAAGCCCACATATAAATGTAATGCATAATGTATTTCACGCCTTTGAGATGCAAGTTACAACACAATCATAATATGGAAAACTTAGATTTTAACTGCCGTTTCATTTGTCTATTAAACTAAACAAGTCCTTGATAACAAATATAGTGTTATTTCAAGTAAATGCTATAAAATACAGCCGTTATTAGCTTCACTATATATTAAAAGCATTAAATTAATATGTTAGCCATTTCTACCAGTTTTAACACCCACTGTTCAACTCAAGATACTGTACGAATACACAAACCAAAGACTTCATAAATGTCACGTCTCATTTGATTAAACAACTAAGGCATTATTATGTTCAGATACAAACAACAGTTGACATTATTATTTAGTTACTAGATTAATTCCGTTTCCCCCTTTGGGAAATTTCAAGTTCAATCTATTTACATAAAGCTAATCATAAATCTTGCTAGCAGCTCAATACAAGACTTTTATGCTCTCTGTCGATTTTTTTACTACCGATTGACGTTCACTGTTAATTTCCCATTATACACTCACTCAACGACATAAAATCGATAGAAGCAATTAAAAAAACGGCAAAAATATCAACAACTTTCTCATACAGAAAAGATTTACGTTGTATTTTTTTTTTAAATAAACCCTTTCTCTTTGTTATGTACGAGATTAGTACCATTTTCCGAACGCACATTATGATCTTTTTTCGGTACGATAATTCAAAGCAGGTGCTCCTTCCCTCCCCATTAATTCCATTAAGAAAGTCATTAAACTAGAAAAATTACAAAACGACTACATTATGTATATTACATAACTCCTTCAACAAAGTTAAAGACATGCATTCTTGCAAAGTAAAAAAAAAGTTCTTTCGCAGTGGAAGCAATGGATAAAATTGATTCATACATTTTGCATACAAACATTTTCCATTTGTCCATACAAAAAATGCTATTGCACGTTAGAAACCTATATATTGGTGTTAAAGAAGAGTTGAAAGTGGTGTGCGGGGGTGGGGAAATGAGAGATAAAACCGTGACACATGTACGTGAATGTTTTGACGTTATTGTAAGATACCGTGCCACTGGCACCTAAATATGTTTTTACCAAGATCAGACAAAATGCTTCTGGAATGTCATAAACATGCGAAACATTCACATTGCTCAAAGCAAATGATTCGGCAGTCAATTTAATTAAACAGAAGCATAGCACACATACAATCTCCTTCATTGCCTATCCATGAAAAAAAAAAAATACAATGATCCCTCGCAAACATGCTATGAAAATGTTTTCCAATCAACTGAACATGCCTCATATCATCATACTGACATCCCTAAATCAAAATCATTGAAAACATAAACATGTATTAACTTTTGCACTTACAAATTCTTTTCTAAAAACGTCAATTTGTTCAAAACATCAGTCACTATCAATAAATATCAGTTTAATTTGAAGTTAAAGAAATACCAATCAATTCTACTTTTGTTGCTAAGCTGTAATATAAATCAGTTTCATGTTGACTGCCAACAATAAATCGTTAATAATCCCCGTTTAATATTATACAAAGAAATGTACCTGAGTGACAAACGCTATTAAATAAACAATCAGTAACAGGAAAAACATTCCAAGTTCATTCAACTGATGAAACGAAATGCTTGTAACAGGCGGTTGAAATACTGCTCAGCTGCTAAAGTGTCAAATTTATTGCAAAATCTCAGTCGCGACATAGTAAATTAAACAGTTGCTGCACAAACACTATATCGCCGTATCACTATGCCTATCGTGTTAAATTAAACTGCAGCTCTATACACTGTTACTTGCTTTGATAGATTTTATTAAACCTACTCCCTTGTTATTCAGTATAAAAACAAGTAGCTTAGTTGGTTGGTGCTATCTCCACATTGGCATGACATTTTTAATATAAAATGATATGTTCCTAACAGTAACAAAATCGACAGATACAACAAGTTCAGAAACAGTGTGAATTTATCCATTTTAGTCAGTTGGTGTACAATTTCACGTCTTTCGCCAACTTTTAGTACTTTGTCTTAATCTTTTAATTAGATTTTAATGCCTACCTAAACTACAGTGCAGTTAAACAAATGCAATTTACTAATGTTATTAATTTCAGATCGCTTCGATGTACACGAATTACAATTCACAAAAACCTATTTGCATCTTTTATCATCAACAATTCAATGTGGATTGTATGGTTCACAGTAATAGTTAATACACCTGTTGTATTTGAAAATGGGGTATGTAAAAGCATTTCTGTTACAAACTGTCTTATTAATATTCATAAATATTCGTTGATGCAGATTGGCTGTCAGATACTTCATGTTTTGCTTCAGTACTTTCTAGTCTGTAATTACTTTTGGATGTTTTGCGAAGGTCTTTATCTACACACGGTGCTAGTATTCGCTTTCGTGAACGATGAAAATATCATGAAATGGTTGTTGGCTATAGGATGGGGTAAGTTTGCAAAACATAATTACCAAGATTAAATTAAACGTAGCAACGATCATACTTATAGGCATAACATACTTCCAGTAAAACTGGGTTAAGGGTACTGATAATGCAGTAACCCAGTCAAACTTCTTGGATATAAAAAATTTAAAATTCCATTAATTTTTTATCATTTGTATCGGTATTTTAGTACTACATAATAACCCGAGCAATAAAATTAGATGCAAACCGTCTTAAGGTTCTGGTGTACATAACTAATAAAACTGTTGCTCATTTTGTAGGTATACCAGCCGTGTTAACTTCTATCTACGCCTATACCAGAAGTTCGTTCCCAGAAGAAGCAATTCAGTAAGTTGTTTCCACTACAATACATGGAAAATAAATCCTTACAATGCGCTGGATGTTTGTAGAAGGAAAAAGATTTTGATATGCTCGAAAATGCTTTTTTATGTTTTTATTTCACTATTTGCAATGGCTCAATTTAAATCTCTCCTTAGAGGACCCACAAACTTAAAAAAAAATCTGAAGAATTTATCATGACAAATCTTTTGAGATTTTTTATATGTATTCTACACTAACAAGAGAAAAAAAATCTTGGCTATTCGTTTCTTGTTTACATTTGCCAATGTCAAATTGTACTTCTCTCCCTTTCCTTTACCGATTTTCATCTTACTCTTTATTTTTTTTTATTATTATTTTATCTGTATTATAGCTGTTGGATCGATGATGGCCGTTTTACATGGATTTTGACGGTGCCAGTTTGCATTTCAATGCTGGTATGTAATAGAAATGTATTTTCCCAATTTAACTCCCTCCTTTACTTTTCAAATCCACCTTCAGCTAATCTTTATAGTGCATTTTTCAAGAAAAATATTTGTATTAACTTATAGCTTGTACTCTGTACATATTTGCATGCATTTCCAATATATTACATCTTTTTCTTCCTATTATACTTGTTCAAAAATGTTTTATACGTATATACTGTACTTTCTTTTGCAGGCAAACTTAATTTTTTTAGTTAACATAGTCAAAGTGCTTGTGACCAAATTGCGAGCTGTCAATACGTCAGATACCAATCAAACGAGGTTAGCCGAATTAAAACAAAATTCAATCCTTTCAAATTATTTTTTTCTCTTTTTTTATATCTTTTTTTTTCTATCACTACAGAAAAGCAGCCAGAGCTACTGTTATTTTAATTCCACTTTTAGGACTGCACTATATCGTTACTCCATTTCGACCTCAGGAGAAAACTCCTTGGGCGGCTGTATACGCCATAGTCTCGGCGGTAGTCACTTCATTTCAGGTATAAACAAACAAAAGCTCAAAAGGTAAACATGTTATCCAAACCAATTAATTTAATTACAGGGCCTGTGCGTGGCGCTATTGTTTTGCATTTTTAACAGTGAGGTGAGTCTTTTCTTCAGATCAGCAATAAAGGTTATATTAGATTAATTAGTTTTTAAACAATCGATAAATACTTTTATATTTAATAAAGTTCCGGTTGTAAACCGGAGTTTCACGGTTTCTTATGCCGTCCTAGGACCGAAAAAAATCAAAAGTAAATTGTGCATAAAAAAGTAAAGCTAAAATTCTGGAAACCCCACAACTTTAATCTCTCTGCACTCATAAATTGGGGTAAGGGTGAATAGAACAGCTAAATGTACGAGGGATTAATTCTACTTTAAGAACTATATTGGAAACCGCTTTTCCTATTCAATCTCTAATAATAAAAAAAATTTCCATAGAAAAATTAAATGGTAATTTTCAGGGCAACAAATTACGACCTACACATCAAAAACGAGTTTTTTTTTTCTCTCAAAAAGTTAATCTGCATACCATTAAATACAGTATATGAAATATATAACTTAATCACATAGATATTAGCTTAAAGTATTAAAAAAAACATCCTAATTCTGTTTTATGCTTTACATTATAGGTGATAGCAGTTTTACGTAAAAGATGGCGACAACATAGGCAGACATTTAATCGTCGATTTTCAGTTGCTGGAACGAGCATATCGGTACGTAGTAAAACTTTTATTTGTCGTATTTAGCCGTTATAAAAGGCAACTTAAAATGAGATTTTTTTTCTGAAACCGCAAGTTAAGCTTAAATAGCTATTACATGATGTAAAATCGTTAAATAAGTAAATTGACACATGTTTTATTAATAATACGAGTACAGTAAACAAACCGATCCAACAAAGGGCAATTATACTTTAATATCAATTGCCCTTTTAATACTACATCATTAAAAACTAAAAATAACTTTATGCCCTACACAGATATATAACCCAAGCTCATTTTACGTTGTCAATCGTTTTTTTATCATTAACCCAATGCCACAATTCATTACTCAAAGGCTAAATTCATTACTAAACCATAATAATAAATAAACCCACTTAAATTATAAAATAACAAAAAGGCCATCACATGGTACAGTACATGTGTTATAAAAAATAGTTATCTATTGTGGCATACCATTTTTAGATTATTTATTTGTGTTGTGTTTATTTATTTATTTTTTTGAAATTCTAATTGGCATGTAAACAAGTTATATGCTGTTCGGTATTTAAACTTTCAAAACTTCAAATAACGGGGAAAACCCCCTATCTATTGTAAATTTCTCGTCGTTATAGTTGTTATTATATTATACCAGCATGATTTTAGCTTTTTAAATGATATGCAGGGCCATTTTATTATACCCTCATTACTTTAAACACTGCACTAAAAAATATCTTACATATAAAATATATGTACAAAGTGCCTGAACTACTGTAAATATTGCAGGCACAAGCGTAGATATTGAAAACACAAAGAAGCACGTTAGAAAATTGCAGCTAATTAGTGTTATGTGCGTTTTCAGTTGCCTATTCCATCCAGTAAACATGATAAATACGATCATGTGTCAATGCAGATAATCGAAGGTAAAAAAAATCGTTTAAACTAACACAATATACTCTAATGTGTCCTTGTGTCGTTGTGTAATACTAATGTATTGCTGTCTCTTCATACAAATAATTCAATCTCCATACTCAAATAATACTTACAGTATATAGGGTGTACTCAATAATCAGTATTCCAGATGAACGTTAAAATAATGCGAAATTTGACTAGGTTTCCATCAATAGTGTAACGATTGTCATGTCATTTGATGATATGACGAATAAAGCACAATAATATAAAGATATATTCTATAGACAACCTCTTGACTAGACCCTGACGACAACACAATTTTGTTAGAAACACTATTGACTTCTGTCAAAACAAATTAAAATTTGCTACTACAGTTAGCAAAACTTTACCTAGAAACTTAAAACTGTTATCTCAAGCTCAAATTCTCCGTGGTTAAATTGAACGTAAAATAGAACGTAGTTTGACGCTGGAAGTGATTAATTTTTGTTTTAAAATGTAAAATTGTTATTCCCAATTAAATTTAGCTCTAGCACTAATTTAGTTTCAAACTTAACTACTATAAATTTATACTAGATAAAGATGAAGTATAAATTTGTTTTACTTTTTATCAACTTCGACTTTTAGGTTACAAAGGCAATAGATAGGCGTGGATTTTAATAGTAAAACATAAAAATTCGTATTTTTGTTTCAATTGTTGCCATTTTATTAGTTAGAGACTTGTTAATCACGACAATGCCACTGGTTATCATAGAAAATTTCAGAGTACACCCAATACTATCTCTCTGATTGCACATTACAATAATTAAGATACAATTAATTAAGTCAAAATTGTTGCACTAATGGCAACTTTTTCTAGATTAAAAGCTTGCATTGGCTGCATGATTTGTTTTGCCCATGTTTACTGAAAATGTTTTTAGTCTAACTGCATGGTGTTTGTTAATTGCAAACTAATGCTTGGCTCTAGAAAAAAAAGCATCATTTGTTACCAAAAGCATTTTGTGTTAATTGTTTATTTTCATTCTGCTTTTTATGATTTTATTTTTGTCTATTTTTTTCTCTTATTTTATTTTTTGGCGTCAGTTGGTAACTCCCCAGCATTCCCTCCCAGGGCCCACAAGCAACCACGAAGAAGAAGCCCTGTCCAATACAAAAGTCTGAAGCTAAAGAGGGCTTTCTCCATGTGGAGAACGACATACCTCGATGGTGGTGATGCAAGTGCCAAAGTACCAAAAAGCTCATCCGTTTAAATCCAAAATCCACAACTTATTATTTCAAATTTTATCAGAAATCAAAGATAAAAAAATCTTTGCAAGACTCTTATAATCATTGAGTTGATTACAAGAGATCAGAGCAAAACAAAATGATAAATGGCAGGCTGTGAACAACAATTTATCGCTGTTCAATTTTATTTTGGCTAACTACACAGAATTGTAGCTAGTTTAAAATGTAATGAACAAACTGAAAAAGTCATAATAATATATCTATTACTGAATGGGATCTATTTCATTGTTATAAGGTAGAATGTCCTAGTCAGTATTATATACAAATAAGATCGATTTGTGTTAGTAATAATTTTAAAAAATCATAAGGCATAGAAAATGAATATGATGCGAGTACAAAATTTTTTCTTTTATCGTTTGTGTCAATGTATGAAAATGTCACTTCAAATTATTCATATAATTAATAAATAGTTCTTAAAAGTCCATGTAAACGTGGAAAATATTTTATTTTCTTAAGTGCATCACATTCAAAACTACTGCATCTAAAAATAAATTGGCTTTTCGTATATTTCATTTACTTAAAAGTTAACCAGTAAATGAAATAATTTGTTGGACTAAATACGTGATTAAAATACAGTAAGTGGATTTTCAATCATGTGAAAGTTTCTCTCAAAGTCGGTAGCCCAAGTAATAACTTAGGATAAAAATAACCAAGCTATAATTCTGAGTAAAGTGAAAGTATATGTGGTAAATTATGGCGACTACAAGTGGAAACTTATTTTAACAAACCATTACTCTTCGCAAATGAACCATATAAATTGTTGAATGATGAATGGGTATGACATGATTTTTCTCAGAGGTATAAAAAAAAACGTATGAACTATTACTGCCTATAAATTTGTGTCACATCTTCAATTGACAAATATAAAATATCACATTTGCGCAAATAATATTCTGCCATGTATTTGAATCAAAATTACAGTATGAACAGTACTATAACTCCGCATAATATGAAAAGTTTGCGGTTTGTGTGCCAATCAAAGCCAAATAGAACTTGTATACTGTACAGTATTTCGATTGCTGCTTCAATGATAGAAAATCAAAGTGAATACAAAAAACATGAGCAAACAAATTATACTGTATAACTCAAAAAAAGTAAATTACAAAATCACTTGTAAAATAACGTAAACTGTAATATAAATAAGAAAATATAGCGTGATGAGTTGCAAAGTTAACATAATTGTTTCTTAATTTTTAGAAATACGCACCACCAATAGTAAAACAATGACGACAAAGGATCTTTTAAAGCAGGTGAGAACTGTCATAATGGCTTCATTATGATTATAATTATTACAATCATTTAATGACAACACTATTACAGGCTTTGACTTGTATCTCGTTAAAGTGCCTGGTCATCTGCCCTACACTTCCGTCTACAAAGTGATTTACTAAGCCTTCTTTAGCTATTTCAACTAATTACCATTTCATTTGCTGACATCTTAAAAACTTATACGATTCTCGCACTGTGCTTGAATTCCCTGCTGAAAGCCATGCTTTTGGTTTGGGTAACTTATTCTATTACTTACGTAGATAATAGTCTGCAAAATTACAGTTGATATCAAGTACTACCGCGTTTGTTAAAAGTGTTTACCGGTTTTCAGTTGTATACTGTATATTCACAACCAAAGATGTTGTACTGTTTGTTGAAAGTTTCCAGTAACTAGCAACTACGCTGTATAATATTGTCAACAAAATGGGAAACAGGTGCAACTAAGATTTATAAAATAACTTAATTCAGCTTCTTCTTTTACCAGAACACCGACACTGATGTACAGATAAAATATACCAATGAAACAATTTACAAAAAAACTGTATATTTGAATATGAACGTACAACTAAATCTAAGTTATTAACTTATTTCTGGCAAAGTTACAGTAACTATAATCGGTTACTTGTATGACCATCTGGCTTCTTTATATCTAATCATTAAAGACGAAGACGTGGTTGGTTACCTTTGTAACTTTCAAATATATTCGATTTCTTAAAAGTGATCCCAGAATCTTGGCAAATCGCAGTTTAACAAACGCTGATGGAGTGGTGGGTGAAATGATCTCATAAATGTATTTACTAAAAATTAGATGTTGCGCTGATATACACTCCAAACTATTAAATTGTATATTTATTCAGAATTACACCAGTGCATAACTGTAAATGCTCAATAAAATCAAAAAAAGTTTCATTACAAATTCACAATGTTCGTCAAATTTAAAATTAGATCTATGAATATAAATGAACATCTTCTCAAACAGTAAGTACCGGTATTGTACTTACTAAAATCAAAATATAAACTCGATAATGTACCATATAATTTTTTTTGAAGACTGGTATAGAACTATACTCATATTTTTTTTCACCAACTAGTTTATTTTTAGCCATTTGCAAAAAATACTTACTAAACTTATAATAAGCTGCTTTTTAGATGATATGTGATTGACATACTGTAAAATATTTATTACAGTACTTAAGTACAGTACGAAGTTAATATCAGTCACTTTTATACCACTGTATGCAGTTCATACGGTCAGTTACTTTATATTAAACACCTTGAAATACCCTGCAATTTTCCAGTCTTTCAAAACTTAAAGACCGAATACAAATAACGTCATTTTGAACGCTGCAATATTATCTTGTAGATGTCTACGATTCGAATTCACTAATGTTATAACTTATGGTATATTAATACCGGGTATACTCCAATAAATACCATATCGTAATAGTAATTAACTGGTAAGATCATAGCAATTCAGTTTTCTAGAGAAGTTCCTTACCTCTTATTATAAGTTAACTTGTGTTCCCATTACTTAGAATACAAAATACTGTATTCATCCCTGTCGTCGGGAGTTAATTTCATCACCGTAAGACCGTAAGTTGTTTCAGTCAAAATTTCACAGATGTTCTATGATGCTTTTCCTCTTCAATGGATCGAGTATTTCACATTTCCTACCCTCGCTTTTTATGTAAAAAAGCTACTAAAAATGATCATTTACTTGTTAATTGTATTATTATTACGTATATTTGTTATTAACTTTAATGTTAATAAATTTTATGATAAAAAAGTTAAGTACCACACAAATCCTTTGTCTTGTTACAGCCATTTTGATAATTTTGCGCCGCGCCGCTAGATGGCAGGTAAGTGTGTTTAAAAAATTTATAACGGTCATCTGGCAGCACTGTTTGCACGATTTGAAAGTTGAAATTGAATGCGTTTCATCGGATTTTAAATTTTAATTTTTGTTGAAGAAATGGTTGACAATAATGCGTCAAGTCGTCATGAGAAAAGTTTAGGTCTATTGACAACTAAATTTGTTTCTCTGTTACAAGAAGCAAAGGATGGTGTTTTAGATCTTAAAGTGGTAAGTCATTTATGTTTGCCTGCATTGGAATGTCCTACATTCAAGGTGTTTTTCCGATGTTTTCTAACGGAACCATGTTTCATTCCTTTTTGTGTAATTATTTTACTACAGGCAGCTGATACTTTAGCTGTACGCCAGAAACGAAGGATTTATGACATAACTAACGTCTTAGAGGGGATCGGTTTGATTGAGAAGAAGTCCAAAAATAGTATTCAATGGAAGTATGTACCTCATATGTTTTCTGTTGTTTTATTTCGTTAACATTTCTTTTGAAATTTCAGAGGTGCAGGACCAGGATGTAATACTCAAGAAGTAACGGATCGTCTTGAAGAATTGAAGGTCGAATTGGACGAGTTAAGTAAAAAAGAGCAAGAGCTTGATTTACATCGGTCATGGATTCACCAAAGCATTCGGAACATCACAGAAGACCTTGATAACAAATGCCTAGCTTACATTCTTCATTCAGATATCTGTAGTCATTTTAAAGACTCGACTTTAATAGCTATTCAAGCACCGTCTGGAACACATTTAGAAGTGCCTGTTCCTGAACCAGTAATATATTTACTCCGTTGTTTCCTGTTGTAATTGTCAAATGACTGTAATGGTTTTGATTCTTAGGTAATAGGAGGCAAACAGAAGCGTTATCAAATTCATTTGAAAAGTCATTCTGGACCTATTCTCGCTTCACTTATAAATGACCCTGTTGAATCGGAAATCACAATTAGTGAAGAGAAGGAGACGTCTATTGTTGAGAAAATGGACACTAGCATAAAAGTAATACTTAGAAAGATTTAACGTTACATTATTTACAACGGGGATATTAACAGGTCAGTGAAGATAAAGAACAAACAGAAACTCCATCCTCACAAGAACCAGAAGTAGAATCTACACCTGAAGCTGAGTCTACAGTAACCGATTCGCAGAGTGTTGATCCCGAACAGAAATCCAAACTTCCAAAACCTTCTCAAGTAACAACACGATCTCTCGCTAATAAACTTCAACAAATACAGAAGCAACAACAGCTTGCTGAGAAATCAAAATCAAGACCTTCAACAAGAGCAAATCCAAGGACTGAAGCTAAACTTGTAATAAAAATCGATGATTGACAACGTGTTAATTTTAATTCAAACGTTTTACTAATTTCTATAGGGAGTGACAGCTATGGAAATGAGTCCTCCAACAAGTAGAAGACAGTCACCCAGAAAAGCGGCACAAAATCATAAATTAATTAGTTTTGTTCCGAAAATGGACGTAGTTATTGAGAGCGAAACAGAAAAATGTACCACAATCACTAGTTCTAGCAAGAATAACAAACAAATTACAGGTAAATACCAGATGTTTTCAATGTTGGGTTACTTCGTTTCTTAAACTTTTAACTATTATAGAAAAACCAGACGAGAGTAAGAAATGTGAGCAGATTTACGGTAAAATATTACATGAAGATAATTGGAAATGTCATTGTACAATAACATACTTTTTGTTTTTATTTTTAAGATATTCCATTAGCTGGAGAATATTTTGACGAGTTAATGTCTAATGAAGGTACTATTTCTTTAGTTTTTGGTTGATGAACGTGTAGATTTATATTATTTGAATCTTATAGTTTTTGCTCCTCTTCTTCGCCTAAGTCCACCACCATCTGATAAGGATTATTACTTCAATTTGGATGATAACGAAGGGCTTTGCGACCTTTTTGACATACCTTTGATGTCGATGTAATTAAATCATGGTCACACATCATTCAGTTGCATGTGAAATTCTATCTTCTGTAATTAATTTGCGAAAATAAAGTGATCCAATTCTTTTCATCAATTTTATTTGGAACTGTAAGTATATAGAGTTTAACTATATTTAGTTCATTTATACGTCCTGACGTTTTATTAAGAAACGACTTTACGCTCATAAAAATGATGACCACTACATTTATGATTGTTTAATAATTTTGTTTTGACAAATAAATCTTATTTTAAAATAACTGGAAGTGCTCTCTATTAGAATGTATTTATTAGAATAACGTCATATATTAAGAACTTAAGCTTTATAACTTTGAATTTACTTGGCATAAAAACTTTTTAATATGTAAAGCCACTAATTCTGGGAATTCCATGTGAAAGTGATGAGTTTTAGTATCCAATTCTACAACTTGAAACGACTTGCAATTATTAGTATGGGCTTCTGTTACATTGAATGGACTTCTAAAAACTGCTTTAGGAATTACTACATCTCCTATGTTTATCATTGCCAACCAGTTTCCACCAAAGTTTTTAAACGCTTCCATACATTTGTCCGTTTTGATGCAGTCAAATGTAAACCAATCTGCCAAAATCAGTCGTTGGTCCCTAGTAAATACATATAACCCTTCCTGGTTTGTGGAAGGTTTTAACCCTCTTTTTAACAATATCTCTACATTTTTCTTGTTTACATTTGGTCGTGACTTGGAGAAAATCTCAACGGCTTTCTCATAACTTATGGGGTTTTCACCAACAAATTCTTTGGAATCCTTTTCCAAAAATATTTCAATTCCTTTGACCAAAGACAAATCGACAATATGTTTAGCAATAACGTGTGGATAAAGCACGTCCAATGAAATGATATTTTCCACTCTTTTAGGAAATATCGCCGCGAATTTGATAGCAATAATGCCACCAAGGCTGTGACCCATTAATGTACATTTCTCCCACTTCAACCAATTAACTGCTTCAAGCACACACTGGATATATTGAAATGTATCATATGGATAGCCTTTGGCCAAATGAGACGAGTACCCATGTCCACAAAATTCAATAGCAATTACATGAAAATTATCAGGAAGTAGTTCCAACAAAGGTTGAAAAGTCAGAGTGTTATCTTGCCATCCATGAAGAGCTAAAATTGGAATTCCATTTGCTGATCCCCATTCAATTGCTGCGATTGATCCAATTCTTGAAGGTATTTTGAACTCTTTCATTTTCTTTCAGGATAAAGTTCTCCAACTAAAAACAAATAGTCTATAAACTACAGTGCATGCTTTAAACTGCAGTAGTTACCTTGCTTATTTAGTTTCAGTCATGATATCAGTACAATCATTCTTGTTAAAATTAAGAGACACTTTTGTAGTATCTTCACTGATATGGATAATATAGTATAGTGCACGGATACAGTATACAAGTTACAGAAAACTCTGTACTGGTCAACACAGTACTACAGTATATCGATTGCAAACTGATTACAATACAGGGTGCGTTACAAGTCTACCGTACTTATAAAAATAACAGTTAACTTGATACAGTACGTGTACTCGCAAAGTTTTAAATTACCGATAATATTAAACTCACAATTTTTACAACATATTCAACTAAAATTTTAATTGGAATAGATAGTACGGTAGTACATGTTAGTACTCAGCACTTAAGACGTTTAATATCAAATTATTTATGATGAATTTCAAATTAAGTTGACGTTTTATATTCCATAATACTGCAATATGCAAATTCTCTAAAAAAATAATTCAGATCGTATAACAGAATTCAATTGGAAAATGTTTCCGGTGTACTAAAATTGATCTTAAATTATAAAACAAATATGGATAATTATGCCATTATTCCTGTACCGCACAAGCGTATCGTAATCATAGGCAAAATGACCATAATTGAGTACATTCAAGCCCCATTTTTTCCAGATTTTTTAAAACGCTCATTTTATCGTTTTAACTATCACATACTTTGCATCATTAATCACACTGCAAATGGATTACAGTAAAGTACTGTATAATTTACAGCTATAAGCAATGCAAAGTTCCATTTGGATAAACCCAGCAAGTGAGGATACCATAAATTGGGTAAACATCTCACAAAATGTTGCCTACTGTCACTTTAAATTTTAAACAGTAAAAACAAAATTCATTCAACATAAGAGGCAAACATGTCATTATAGTTACACATAGCAACATTAAAGTCTGGAAAAACTTTCTTGAATGTTTTAATTACAGCAATACATTATACTCTTCTGTTTACGAAAATTAATGAAATCTTTCGAGCATTAACATAAATACCTTAAAACAAAATTTAAATATAATGCATTGGCGCATGTATCAAATTTTAAATCTCAGTACCAAACCACAATTTCATACATTCCTTATACGATCATTATAAATTTAGATAAATGCGTAATTACGTAAAAAAACTGATAGTATACATAAAATGAAATCAGATCCTCGTATAGAAATAAAGATCTTATTTTGTTTTTGTTATTTAAAATTTTTAACTTAAATTACTGAAAACAATTTTAAATTTTGACTTCGTATGCACTGGAAGAACAATTAGAATACAATAAACGTCTGGCAAACTTATTAGAAACAAATTACAGCTCTGATTAAACTTTCTAATTAAAAATGTTGTTTGATCAAGATCAAAGGGCTTTCAGTTATTTGAAACTCGATAATTGATTTGAAAATTGTGCAGCAATTCGAGGTAGTCCCTTAGCATAAGGTGTTTTAGTAGGAGTAGATTCTGGACTGGAAGTAGCAATTAATTCCCTGATATATGGTGGTGTATTCATTACCATGTCTGAAAAGTCGCCGATACTTGCAGTTGGAGAGTTGGATACGTGGGCCGATCCTCCCGACATCGATGTAGGGAAATTCATAATCGGCGGTGAAGTTGCTATAGTTGGAGATGGATGTTTCCAATTAGACGGCACTGATGGCAACTAAAAAGCAGTTTAACATAAACAAAAAGCGGTAATAAGAAATGGAAACAAACAAACCATAGACGACGCAGGAGTAAAGCAACTCTGATATAGTGGCAAAGGACAAAGTGGAGAAGTAGCATAACAACACGAGTCTTGATCATGACCATTTAGAATGTGCAAGTTTAAAGTTCCATGACCATTCATAGCTCCTTGACTATTCTCAAACAAATCTCTTCCATTAGTTTCTTAAACGAAAAAAAAATACAATTAATGTTTAAATATTATAATTGAGAGAATGAAACACATATGGTTAACAACATACCAGGTACTGGTGAATCAAATCGAATCAACTGATCAGAAAGTGATACTGGCTGAGGGCGTAAAACTGGCGAAGGTATTCTAATTGGAATTGGATCGTTCATCAAATCCAGCACCGGAGCTGAGGAACAAAATTCCGATTTTGCAGGTACTAATGACTTAATTTGATGATGTACTTGAGCCCCAACTACATCTCTATTAGGTTGCTCCCGTTCTCCATAAACATGAAGCAAACAAGCAACATCCGTATTAAGTACAAGAGCTCGTTTAGCCAACCGACCCTTAAATATAGCTACTTCTTGAATCGACTGCAGCAGAGAAGCCAAAGAACGATATCCATAAAGAGATGGCATGCAAGGGCGATTGTAACGTTCAATATAAGCTTCATCAAAGTTTGCAAGCAAAATGCGACCACCATGAGCTTGCAGCAGTTGAACCACATCTCTCATAAAAAGTTCAAGTGGATTAATGCGAATAACTTTATCATCACCAAATCCTTCAACCTAATAAATTTAATAGTTGTTCAGAAAATTCAATGCAATACATGTTAAACAAATTTTACCTTAATCAGATTACTCAAACTACAGCACAAGTATTCGACATCATACGTTAAACTGTATTCATCTTTAAGGATTTTAACAAAATCACGGACAGCTAATATGCCATCAGGATAATCAAGAAGAATTTTCTTTACACATGTTACAAGTTGAAAATTTGGATTTGTTGCAGTTAATGTTACAATAACACCTCCTGGAGTTTCAGTCACCTGATACATTTGAAGACAAATTAATATACTAGTTTTAAAAACCAAAATAAATCATCACCTTCACTACATCAATCATTTCCAACAGCTCAACCACATCTGCAGCACCATAGTCTTCTGGATAAATGCTATATCCGTTTTGCTGAATATAAGCTTTAATTAGCTTTTCCAAAATTATAATTTGGCGACCAGGGCCTCTCATTAACGAAGCAATTTGTTCTGAAAATACTGCTAACAATTCTGATTGAACTAGTTGAAGAACTCGATCTTCACCATCTTCATCACTTGGCTGCGTTTAAAAAGTTAATTTATTATATTCATACTAAAGTAAATCATTTCAATTTACCTTCACTTCAATTGCTTCTGGAATAGCTTCAAACAATTCGATTAACTTTGTAAAACCGTAATCCGCAACTCGGCACTGCTTACTAAAATGGTGGTGATAAGCTGGAATGAACTTCGTAAATCCCATTCTACATCTGGGACTATTACGCAGCAATTCCATAGCTTCCAATTTAAACTGCTTGGTGCGCTCAGCTTCTTCCAATGATTGCTCTAGGTAATTAACAAAGTACTTTAATACTAAAAAAATAGCATTCGTCAAAATGCCAATACCTCGTTTAGGTAACTGAATTTTAAGATCGTCATCCGTGCCAGTTACCAGAATTGCACCTTCAGCTACTTCATTTAGAATATCCATTATATCACAGACGCCATAATTTACTACATTAAATTCTTTTCCAATGCATTTTAAATAAATTTCTGGAAAATCTTTCAAAGCAACTTCTTTGGAAACTTGAGATTTTAAAATGCGTAGTAAATCAGCATTAAATCTTTTAACCTGAGCGCGATGCGTTAAGGTTAAAATACGTTTGTTTCCATCTCCAAGTATCTAAAATTATACACTTTATGAAATTTACAATTAAAGTATTATTTAATTTATTTTATACCTGTACAACATGTGGAATAGCTTCTAACAAATCCAAAAGTCGAGTGTATCCATAATCAGCAACTCGGCATTGTCTTCCAAAATGATGGTGATATGCCGGAATAAATTTGGTAAACTGAATTCGGCAACCCAGCTGGTTTTTAAGCAAATCTACAATTTCTCGACAGAGTAGAGAAAGTTGACTAGCAAGTGGTGGACTAACATTACGAGGCTCTACAAATACATTGTAAAAAAAATTAAATGCTTTTCAGAAAATATTTTTCGGTGAAAACTACAATACCAGACTGGTCTGCTGAAGCATTAATCCATTCCAGAATCTTAATTCCATTAGAATTTCTGACAATTCGAACACCAGGAACAATAGTAACTAAATGCTCCAAAGGTACACCCAAATCAGAAACGTTAAAATTTCCAAAAACACATTGATAACAGGTTGGAAAACTAAAAGAAAAAAATCGATACTCGGAAAATAACAATTTGAAATTTTTAATCTTACCTGTTCAAAGATATGCTGTTTCCGTGCAACTGTAAAAGATCATGGACGTTTGCAGTTAAAACTTTGAGAGAAATAATTACAGTAGGTAATTGAGAAGCCTGCTCTTTCTCCGCCCAACCTTTACCGTCGTCTTTCATTGCATGTAAATCGCAATGAGATTTTTCCAAAATATCTTGAACTTCCTAAATACACACAAGCTATCAAAATTAGATAAGCAAAACAGTTTAAGCAAATACAATTATTACCCTTGAGCTATCGGAACAAGCTGGTGATGGAGTAAATCTTCTAACATCAGGATTTAAAATGACAGTTTTTCCATTAACATTTTCTTGAATCGAAATGACATCTTTCAGACGATGAAGTTCAGCAATCCCAACAGAACGATGATACCTTTAAAATTTTAAAATAATTTAATTCTAGCGAATTGCGAGAAAATATTAGCTAAAAAAGATTCGTTTAACTTTTGACTTAAATTTCTAAAATTTTAAATTAAATTCCTCAAGTAGAACAGCACGTGCTAAAATCAAATAATTTAATACCGTTTCTCGTAAAGCTCTCTAAATTTGAACAATTGTAATCGTCTAGTAGGTACGTCCAAAAGTAAATCTACGGTATCTGACCTGAAAATACTTGCAATTAACTCACTGCCTTCTTAATGCAATCTATGCCAAAATACAAACTTTAAAGTGCTTAAAGGTATGGTTTCCAAACTGGACGCAATTGCAATTGCAATACGCTTAGCACCCAAACGAGTTCGATGCAATTTAGAAATCGCATATTGAGCGTCGTTCATTGAAGGCACTTTAACCCCAGCAGAAATATTACCATCAATATTTAGCGTCACGTAAATGTGCAAAACCTTTTAAAAAAATGTTAAAACTATTTGAACAAATGTTAAGAAATATGTTTTTACAATGACATGCTCCCGAAACATCGCTAAAAGTTGCTGCTTTAACTGCTTAACATCAATGTTGGGATCAAGGTTAGATATTTGCAGTTCAACAGTTTCTCCGTCACTGTGAGTCGTATTATTAAGATCGTATTTGCCAATGCTATTATTGGACGAATTTCTAGAATAATCCATATTTGGTGATGGTGTACTACGACGACTCGTTGACGGACCCAACATCCAACTTCGATTATAAGACATCGCATCTTTTTGAGGTGCATATCCATCAGTTCTAGCTGAAATTGCATCCCCATTCGAAGTACCTATCATTATAAAAGAAAATACTCTTAGTAATTCACATATAAAGTTAGGTACAAACATTTTAAATATTTTATTATATTCGAGCTTACCTCGGCTTCGTCGTTGTCCTGTAGTTAAAGTTTCCTTGACACAAAAGCTATCAATATGGTTTGTAGCTTGATTTCCCCAAAGATGACCGTTGACATTGCCATCACGTTCGTCACCAGCAGCTGCATCGTTCCAACATGAAGCATGGTCACCATATACATCATAATCCGATCTAATATTTGAA
Organism: Helicorthomorpha holstii; assembly: GCA_013389785.1. Classification (NCBI taxonomy): domain Eukaryota; kingdom Metazoa; phylum Arthropoda; class Diplopoda; order Polydesmida; family Paradoxosomatidae; genus Helicorthomorpha; species Helicorthomorpha holstii. The sequence continues at coordinate 28,643,145 of JAAFCF010006596.1, read as the reverse complement.
TCGCTGGAACGCAGATTTAATGGTTCCAACATCGTTTTAAGACGATTATAATCGTCGTATGAACTAATGTCTGTATTATGCAAAATGGATTTATTTCCAACGTAAGGCAACAGGTCAAGAGGTCGATTTGGAAGCGGATTGGAATGTGGACGAGACGGTTGATGAGCCGAAATACTTTTCCTATCTTTGTTATAATTTACATTTCTTTTTCGCTCTAGATTTTAAATAAATATAATAATTATAATTGACTTCTGTCAAAGAAATCGGCCTGTAATACAATACTGACTTGGCTCATTAGCGCTAGGAAAATTGACAGAAATTTGATTCCCATACACATCCGCTTTATCCATACGTTTTTGGGCCCTTTAAATTTAAAAAAAAAGAGAATCATATATTATTATTAATTAAAAAATATCGTGTAGATACTTCTATAGAATTCGCCTGTTAATTGTTTTACTAATCCGCCATAACAAAATTGTCATTAAATCAATTTTAAATTGTTTTTGCTGCATTCCTAAACAAATAAAGATTCCTTACCCTTCCACATCGACATAAAGTCTAAGCATTATATACAAAACTTGGCTTCTCCATTTATAATAGAAAAAAAGCGACCCGCACCATTACATTTCTGAAGTCAGACTAAAAACAAACTCATACGGATCGCGCTACTGTGACACAATGAACTTTGAGACCAATCGCTGAAAAATGACAGTCTCGTTTTTAAGCTAAAATCAAAAGCAACATGTACTGAACTTTGATTTATAAAATTGGCGCCTATAAAAATTTGCATAATAATTTCTTAATGAAACTTGCAGGGGTATTTTTTTAGCAGCAATGACGTTAGTGGAAAGCCAAATAGAAGAAAAAAAACTTTTCAAAAAAGTACTTGTAACTGCTGTACTTGCCGTTCGATAAAAAATACTCATAGATTCAACATTTCAATGAACTTATAAAACATATTTTCTTACCGTTTCGTAGCATCAGGTGAAGCAAAATAAAGAATTGCTTGGCTTCCTTCAATCGAGTCTACTTTACCCCCACAATTTTCAGAAAGACGTAGTAGTCTCTGAGAAAGGGATTTATATTTTTTGTTTGTTGGCAAATTTGTGACTATTAATTTACAGAACTGTCCTCCATTCTATATTTTAATAAAGCTACAATTAATTTCTTTTCACCAAAATATTAATTTTCAATATTATAATTTACCTTAAACATGTTTGATGAACGATTTTCTAAAGACGCTGTTAATTCGGCCATCGATATTTCTTCATGTGCGCAAGCTAAAAGAGATACATTCGCCAATCCGTTATGAATAATAATAATTGTGAATAGACGACGGTAACGTAGATCCGATAAATCTGGTGCAAAATTTACATCCCCTAATTTAAGACAATGTATGAAACTTTTCTAATCAGGTTTTACACATGCAAGTTATACAGAACAATTCTATATTACCCGAAATTAAAATAATAGTTGCTGGTGGTAAGTGAGTATCGGCATACTTCTGCATACATTGCCGAAGTTTCATATCAGCTGAATTTTTGCACATCGCATCTATGTGCACAACTGCAATCTAACATTCAACTCATAAGATTAATATTAAAATATAATTTATAAATATAAAATTTGATCACGATACTTGGGCACAGTTTAATTCATTTATGATTTCTTTGCTTTCTTTATTCACATCACAGACACAGATAAACTCAGCTTCCCTGTGTTCTTTAAAATATTTTTCCCGGATGAGTTGGGCAATGTCAAACGCCGATTTGTTCCTCGGCACCTATTAAATACAAAAATGATTAAACAGCATAAATAAAAAATGTCAAGAAATTTTAATTACCTGGCAATTTTCAATGTCCCAAAATACCCCAATTGGAGGTCTCCAACTACCCGGGATAGGACTACCCAGAGATACATTGGGTACTGCAATAATTGAATAAAAAGCTGTTACTCTCACTTTAGAATAACTACAATTCAAAGTTGAAGTGCTCTAATTCACTTTTAATGATAAGTATGATTTTATTTATAAAAATAAAACAGAAACACTTAGTTTAAAGTGTTTCTCATTTTGGTAAACATGGTTAAACATTAAAGATAGTTATAAATTAGTAGATTTTGTCAAATATTAGATAACTCGTAAAGCAAAATGTGAACTTGTTTAGTAAGTAAATTACCATCACATTGATCAACAATAGAGTTCATCTGAATTTTGAAGAAACTGTCGGTCTAATACATTCAACTTCAACATACTTCCTAAAAGCGGCAGTCTCATTATTCTGACAATCGCCTCTTCTCTAACACTGTAAAAACAAAAATTACCAAATTTATATTTACAGTAACAATCGGGAGTCTCCCTATAACAGTAATCTGATTTTATTATCAAGGTTTGGCAGATTAGATTTAATGCCATTAACATTTTACATGTTAATGAATTACAAGTATTCGGCTCAATTATAATTTAGTCAAATATTTTGTTGCTATTGTTTCATACAAGCCAATTACTGTAGCAAAAAAGAATTTATTTGGTAACAGCCTCATACTGTACAGTACTGCACGTTACGAAATACACACTTAAATCACGCTCTAATTCAGTAAAAATCAGCACTTATTATATAGAAATCACCTTTAAATGCAAGTTTACTTACCGGACGTTGTCAGCTTAAAAATGTAATTCAGCTAAAATTTCATTAAACGAGATTAAAAACACTAAAAGCAGAGATCTAACAACCGAAATCTACGCCATTTACAAAATTCAAACTAAAAGATGAGGAGATGAAGTCACAGCTGTATTGAAACTGGCAACACTGCCATGTGGTTGTCGAAGTTCACGAGTCAACATAGTACAGTACCGTACTATGCAACCCATTAAAATTGAATGTAAAATACATTTAATTCAAATGTAATAAATGGCTCACTGTCCCGTTATTATATAATTTATCAACTTTTTGTAAGCTTTATACATATTAAAAATTATAGTATTAAAATTTTCAACTTAATTTAAAATCTCTGTGTCCGTAAAGTTTTTATTTGGGACCAAGTTTGGTACTTACAGTATGTTGTAGTGTAATGTTTTTATTATCAATTGATGTGTAACAAAAATGCGTAAAAAGTCGACAATTAATTATTTCTTAATACAAATATGTTTGAACATTTTACAATAGTCAGTAGTACCGTACCTGACTAATTGGCAACGTAAACTGTAATGAGCAGATTTTGATCTCAGACAGGGGTACTGAGATCCAATAAGAGGAATCATAAACAAAATCAAAAATTATTCTCCATCTAATCTCAATTTTGTGTGAATTTGTAACTTTCTTTCCTAAATCACTTGTTTTTAACCAGATTTGTTATGATTTCTCTTACTTCGATATAATGCAAACTAAGCTTAAGAAGCAGTTAGGATAATGTACTGATCAATTTTTTAGATTTAATCGCAAGTTTCAACATCTTGCGGAATATGTATACCCATCGATTCTAAAATATTAGATGCAGGCCCAGCTAAACCTTGCTGAGCTTGATAAGATTGGAAAATATTCTTCAAAGCAGTTAAATCGACATTTACTGGCTGATAATCTTCAAGATCATCTGATTTTTCGGCTAAAGGTGCTTTAGTTGCCTATTTAAAAAATATAATAACTTTTATAGTTATACTGTATAATGCACATTAATGTAGAAAGCACATTCCGCAACAAATGGTACTAACCGAATTTGAAGTAGCTGGTTGCACTCGTTCAAAACTCTGCCCGACACTCGTCGAAGCTAATTCTCTGTCCATTTCTTCCATATAAGCTTGCATTTCAGTTGAAAATTCATCGGCTTTCATTGCACCTTTTCCACCTATATAACAATAACAACAATTGTCAAAATACAGTCAAAATTATTCTTCAAATCTTGAGTTACCAGTTGTAGGTTTTGACAGATCTATTTCGTCATCTTCATCACTGTAGTCACTCATGCCAGATGAACTTTTATCATCCCACTCGGGAACTTTAAAATCTGAATTCAAAAACAACACACCGCAGGTGAAAATGATACCAAATCTAACTAAAGATCAAATTTACCTAAAATTGATTGCATGGCATCAGCGAAACTGTCCGGATCAAATGTCACCCGATTATCACGGTTTTTAGATCTGATCGTAAATTTAAATCAAGTTGAATCGCATTTTCGCTAATAATTACAAATCAGCATGCAAATTTATAAACTTACTTAGGAAATTCAGCTCCTTCATAACTGGAGACGTGCGAAACAAAGTCCTTCAAACTCGTTGCAATATCCTTTGATAGTTTTTCAGGATTAAGTAAATCACTAGCATCTTGACCACCATATTCCTTTAAAATAGCATCGAGCCGATCAGGAGAAAGATTAAGCCAACTATCATCTATTTAAAAAATATATAATTACTGCTTTAAAGTATTTGAATGCTTGTAAAAATCAAAAATTACATACCATCACATTGACCAAGAGATTTGGCTTTTTCTTTAAAATATTCCATATCAACATCTAAGGTATTTAAAAATGTGCGTATATCTTCTCCAATCGAAGAATGAGATTTATCTTCTTGCTTCATATTAGTAACATAAAACAGTTTGGCCTTTCCTAAAAGCTCGCAGTACAACTTGGAATGTTCCAATTCATCCTTTTAAGAAATATCAAAAGTTATTAAAAGATTTTATTACTATAATACCACAGTGCTTACGCGAAAATATCCTTTTGATTTTAAACTATCTAAATAACGTAACCATCTCGTATCCTGCTCCAAGTTCTCAATTTCATTTGAACACTGTGCACTGCTGCCTGTTTTTGGTTTAGTATTTGCCAGGAGTATTTCAAATCCACATGCCTAAGCACAATGAATAGGTATTATGAATACCTTTTAATTCAATTATTGATAAATAAATTTAGTACCAATTTCATTCCTAAATCACAAGCCTTGAAATGAGGACTGTTTGAAGGAGGAAGACTCCAGCCTGTTCGCTTATCTGGTATATATTTCTGTTGCATTAGCTGAGCATATAAACATCGTGTGAATACAACCTAAGTAATAAAAAAAAATCACTATAGAATTTTCAATGTAACAGCAAATTGTTTTTGTTTACTTCTGTCATGACTCTTGTTTCAGGAGGAAAATATTTCATCGCCCTGCATACTTTTATGTCAATTGCATCTCGCAAATAAAAAGCATTAACGGCCGCTGAAACAAGTGAAGGACGTGATTCAAGCAGCGCAGCAACTGCAACTGGAACGAAGCAATGTGATCGATGAGAATCTTCTTTAATTTTTTCCGGATACCTAAAACCACAAAGTATATAATCGTTCTTGCAGTATAGAGTTAATTGTAATTTTTACCTTCCAACTCTTTTAAATATTGCTGCTTGGATTTTCTTATCTGCTTTTGTTGTTTTATAAAAACTTCTAACAGCTGTAATGGCATCTGAGATTGAAGGAGTTCCACTTGGGAGACTAGTCAATTGCTGAGGCGTTTGAGCCAGAGGCAAAATATGAATATCCCCTTTGTAAATAAAAACCTAAAAAGTCGCAGCAAACACATTCATGACTTAGTATAACACGCATAAGCAAATTACACTTTAAAATGAAGAAAGATCGATGACACTTGCTCGATTTTCGGTTGTTTCAGGATTCATCCATTTCGGTAAATGATCAGCCGCTTCAATTAGCATAAAATCACCGTCGACATCAGTAATTCTATATTACAATTAATCGACGATTTTGTCAAGACTGTTTATTAGAAAATTACATTCAATATCAATATACCTAGCAATTAAATTTGGGAAATGTTGAGTTAGCTGTACAATTAGAAACAAAATAAACCACTCGTCTTCTACATTGTCGCCAAAATGTACACATCCATATAAATGAGGCGACAGATTTCCTATAATACAAATTAATTAACAGTATAAATATGCTTTTCATAAACTACTAGTTACTGTAAATAAGTTTAACATTTTTCAAATAAGTCACAATAATTTAATTGAAATGTAAAGGTACTTACCCTCAGGTAACGGTCGATCAACAACAGTCAATTTGAAGGACTCGTTTTGCCAAATATATGGAACTAAATAATTACTAAGATGAGCTACATACAAATCGGCTAATTCCTCTAATATTTCTTTTTGTCTGTTGCGATCACAATTTGATGGGAATTCAGGAAATAAATAATATTCCACGAAATCATCGTTCACACCTTTCATTCCAGCCATTTCGTCTCATTCATCAAGTTCAAGTCGTCGACTTGTTTTGTTTCAACCGCTCTGGGGCGTCAACCCGACTTAATAGACTGGACATACCCAAAATTTCAAAAATCCTCCCCCATAAAAGCCAATCAAGTTTCTCATAGGCGCCATCTCTACGAAGACTGTGATACTTTATTTATGCGGTAAATTCAAACGTAAATCGCATTAAGTTTGATACGGACTACTCGCTTTCAACGTTGAAAATTTATTCTATTTCTGCAATATTAAATAACAATTCAAAAGTAAGTAACACTAGCTGGTCTGCGTAATATCGGTAATCAAAAATGCGTGTAAATACATTATAAATACTGGTCAATTAAAAATAAATCTTATCGGTTAACTTTAAAAAATAACTTTTAAAAAAAATTATGAAGTGATATTTAAATGAGTGATTTATTTTTGCAAATCTTCTGATTCGCATTGAGCGTTTTAGTATGATTATTTAGTCAATTTTTAATCGATCACTAATAAAAAAAAACAGCTCATGTGACGTGAAAGGTTGATAATCATTTTAAATGGGGTGCATTCCATACCGACGTAATACAGCATCAAGGAGCCTGGAGGTGCGTTCTCAATTGTGCTAGATCATGTCCTCACGTGGAGTTGCTGGAGTACGGTGGGATGCAAGTCATCCCTTTACATTTTGTCTTTAAGTAGTCGTATAAATAGATATCAAAGTCATTTGCTCGTGTATAACATACTGCATAACGGTAATTTAATAGATTGACCAGTTTCTCATTACTAATTGAGAATGCTAAATCCAAGTAATTTGGATGAGGATGGAGAAGGAGAAGTTCAGCTGTATGTTTATGATATGTCCAAGGGTTTGGCAAATTCTCTTTCGCAGATGTTTATAGGTAAGTTTTTCCTATCTTAAAAAAAACTTGGCATAAACTTATTTAAAAACATTATAGAAGTCGGAAAGGATTCGATTTCGGTTTTAAAAATAAAGTTAAATAATTTCTACTAAAAAATATTGAGTGACATTATAACTTTACTTTTTTATTATTAAATTTAAACGAAGATCCTTAAATAATACAGTATTTGTTTGTTTAAAGATTGATATGCTATAGTAAATCATTAATAAACGGTTATAAATAAATAGTGATTGACGTAAATGATGTTGTAAAATTTTAATATTATGTTAAGATTTCTGTCAGTAAGATAAAATTGTCTGATTACACCTGTTTATGTAAAGGAAAACATATTGATGGCATCTGGCACACTGGAATTGTGGCTTATGGCAGAGAATATTTCTATGGAGGAGGAGGAATTGAGAGTTGCCAACCTGTAAGACTTAATTTAAATACATAACGATATGATTTGTGTTTATAAACAAGTGTATAATGTGTCAGATCTACTGAACTCTGTGCCATGTAACACTGACCTAAATATTAATTCATAACTTTCTCGTTAAAAGTATTTTGCAATTTAAATAAAAACTGCTCTGTAATTTGACAGTTAAATTAAAATCGATTTCCAATGCTTTAACTTGTAATACAGGTATATTAAAATTAATGACATGTAGTAATCGAGAACTAAAATAAAGCATACTTTTTATGGGTTTTTTTATGCTGAAAAAGTGTTGAAAGAAAAATGTTACTCGTGCAGCTTTTTATTTGAACGTCTCCAGATGCTTGAAAATTTCCTGAATAATGCTTCCTAAATATAACTTTGATAAACTATTATTACTTCCTATATTCAGGGCGGAACTGTCCTTGGTCAACCAGATAGAGTTTTAAAATTAGGACAAACTGAGGTGCCATATAGTATTTTTCTGGAATACGTATTTGGTCTTGGCGAATCTACATACAAGTAAGATGCAAAATTTATTTTCATTTGTGTAATGTACTAGTGATGTAAATCTTGTCAATTTTAGACCAGGAACGTACGACTTATTCACTCATAATTGCAACAACTTTTCAAATGAAGTTGCCTTGTTTTTAACGGGTAAAGGAATTCCTGAATTAATTCTTCACTTGCCACAGGAAATACTTAACTCGTAAGTAAAACTTTTTATAATCTAATTTTTATTGTCTGTTAAACCGTAAACAAGCAACTTTATGGGTCTGTAAATAAACCTTACGAAACCGAGATTGGTGCCTCTCTTTAAAATCTTTTCTTAAAAAAAAGAAACTATCGTGATTTCTAAATTTTTTAATAGACACCAAAAATTACAGTATAATAAACAATGTATTTTTTTGTTTAAAAGTTATGATTATTTGCCGACACCATATTGCGTTTAAAGCATACACATTATAAATAATTGATTTACTCTCGATTATATAAACTACAGTATACCAAAGTCAGCTGTGAATAAGGGCTTTGAAGTACAAATGACAGTTACAAAATATTATTTTAATAAGAGGACGCATCAAGAAATTAATATTTTATTTAATACAGTACTTTGTTGCATTTTAGTAACCGAGAAAAATATTAATGATTAATTTTAAATTTACTAGAATATTAAAGGGGTGATAACTGTAGAAATATACAATTTTTATTAGTAATGGCTCTTATGCATTTGAATATAATTAAAAATATTAATTAATGAATAATATATTGCAATGTAATCATATTAAAAATAATGTTGGTGTGTCTTAAATACCGGTAATCAGACATCACATGTTTAAGCGATATGAAAACAAAAGTAAATCAGTCAACAACATCATTTGAAAGTGTGCCCATAGCTATGTTTTTTTTTTGTATAAATTCTAATAACAACTTCGACTAAGAGCACTGAAAAGTCTATTTTTACAAAGTTACTAAAATATTTTTACAAAACTATACTGAATAGTTGATTTAGAAATTCACATTACAAAAACCTCTGTGTGTGGTTTTTTTTTTAATATAAAAACTCGAAAGTAAATCGCTATTTAAATTGACGTAACTTACAGTAATATCTATTGGTATTACAATTTATTTGTTTGTCAAATATTATTTCATTTTTAAGTGACATCATTTAAGTTCAAAGCTCTCTCTAGAATTTCTTGTTTTTAAAATCTAAAATAAACTTTTGTTGCGCTCTCATCCAGACTCCCTCATCTCATAATTGGTTCCTTCTAACTATTTACAGTATCTCTTTCCTTCCCTCCCATCTTAAATTTCTATATTTGGCGATGCTCGCACATTTTTTTATGCAATGTAATACTGATTTCGGTTGGCTTTTCTACGCTGTTTTCGATTTGCAGGCCTCTGGGAGAATCCATACGGCCACTCTTAGAATCGCTTACCCTGCGACCAGAGGGAAGCCGCGGAGTTAGTTTCGGGGCGCGAGCCGAAGAAGTAGCAGAGCGACGAATTCTAGAAGGATATACGGGTGACTTTCAACGCGAACCATCCCCTAACGAAGAAATAAATATTCGTGAAAATAGACAGAAGCCGGTATCAGACAAACCCATTCCGGAAAGCAAAGCGGCAGATATGGAATCAGACAGACAGGATCAAGAAAGTGAGGAAAGGGAACCTGCTAGTTCAAGCAGAACTGCAGCTGGGGATGATGATGATGAGGGGGATGTTCAGCTGCCTAAAAAGGAAAGAAAACCCAGGGAACCACCCATTGTTTACACCGACATTAACGTAATTAACCTTTTTCTATTAAAAGGATGAGAAAGACGTTTAAATACATGATTATGTTTGCATAGGCATCGGAAGCGTATGAAACGTTAAATAAGAATATCGTAGACCTTTTGAACGACGAAGAGAAGCAGTTCTTAAGTGAACTAAGTGATTTTGTTTTGGCAGACACTGGAGCTTGGGCATTAGGAGCTCAACATTTACAAATGATTGGTAATTTGTAGTTCAACTCTTTTTGAAGTGTAAAATCTATTTTTAGACTTTGGCACAACTATTTTTTCTTCTTCTAAAAGACTAATAACTTTTCGCTTTAGAAAAAAATAATACAGTACAAATAAATTTCATACTTCATGTTGTACATTTTTATCTTTGTGTAGGAAGAGTATTGCAAGACAAATCGGTCCCACTGGATGGAAGAGTAGCTTTATTAAAATTTTTGCAAGCAGCAGCTTTAAAGGATGACATCATTCTTTTACTTCATATGGACAGAAAGGATCACACGTTAATGAACTACATTAATGATTTCGAGAAATTGGAACCAGAGATTCAAGAAGCCTTGGCCAAATTGGTTATTATTTCAGTTTAGAACTCTATGATTTCGGCTGTGGACTTATAAAAAATTATTTTAGATCTGTAACTTGTGTTTGCCAGCGACCGCTTCAGACTGGCTTTTGTATATATCAGAATGGCAGAATGGTGGCCAGCCTTGTAGTAATAACCGTGTAACAGTCAGAGTTGCCGTTAACAGTTTGTTATCAGAAAAGTCATTACTGCAAGAGTATGGAGTTCACATTATGTACAATTTGGGTCTGAAGGAGGTCAGTTACCAGCTTTGATAAATTATTTTATGTAATAAAATATTTACTACAGTAACTAAAAAAATTCATCATTTAGGTGTTTGACGACACTGCTACAGAGTTATCCTCGGCTATACTACAATATTTACACAACGACATGAATGAAGAATATGGTATTTTCATAGCATTTATGAATAATACATAAAAAAAACTAAAGTAATTATTTTATCGCGTGTTATTTTAGCCTTCCAATTATTATCTCCACTATACAGGTTTATGGTTCTCAGCTACAATGACGTAAGTAAACTTCAATGTACACACTAATGCAAACTAATTAAATTTTTGCAATTTTAGGTACCAGCTTTGGTCAAGATGCTTGGACCAGATATTGGGAAGTTTAAAGGAAAATCAGAAAGAGTGGATAAGTTAGTGGAACAGATAGAATTCAAACTAAGTATGGTTGCTGCTTTTTAAAAATTTGTTTGTGATTTTTTTCTTTATTTTTGGAGATTTTTTTTTATTCGATAACCGGCGATTACTGTTAAATAATAAAAAGCCCTAATATCTCAATTCTTAATAATTTTACTTACAACGTAGGATATTGTTTAAATTATAAAAACAATTTTTTTTTGAAATGTTAAATTTTAATAAATGCTGAATAATACCTCAAAGATTTCTTTTTTGAGAGTTGTATTCTTAATTTGCCTTTTGCGAAAATACATTCAATGAAATAAAAGATTAAGTTGTGATGATGATCTGAGTTAAATTTATATAATTATTTAAAGAGTTAATTATTTTACACGTCGGTCGGTATTGTTTACCTGTCACTTTACATGGTGACTGTAAATGATGCGTGCGATCGAGTGGCAGGTATGGTTTGATTCCGAAACAAAGCTTTATGAAACAATCCTACATCAGGTGTTATGCGTGATTTTGCTCCAACTTCTTGTAAATTATCACTATGTAATGTTCCGGTAGGTACAATATGCCTATAAAAATATAATTATAATTAATACATTTTAAAAATCATCGGTTATACTTGTACATACTTCATAGATGCCATAGACGATGATTTTAATGTCGAAGCCATATTCATCATTTTAACTCCCATGGGCTTTCCTAAAATATGAAGCATTATAAGAATTATATTTAGTTTACAAAATAAGATTTTAATATTAATCTACCATCAAGTTCTCTACTGTTGTACACTTTTACAGCTTGTTCTGCGTCAGGTAATTTCTGATATACAACTTCAGCGATGCCATCTTCCAATATCTGAGCGACAATTATGGGTCCAATAGCACCAAATAAATCCTATATTATCATAAAAATTTTAATTTTTAACAGAGTTCACAACAATATACACAAAACTAACCTCCAAGTCTCTCTCAGACACACGAGGATGTAAATTAGAAACAATTAAACGGTAACCTTGCTGGCCTCCGACTTGCTTTCCAAGCCTAGACTGTAAACTTGTGCTAATACTTCGATTGATATCTACAGCTTCCACCTAGAGATTTTTTATAAGTTAAAAAAACTCTTATTAAAAAACTTATGACGAATTACCGGCAATGACGAACGAATTCGCTTTGGAACAGTTTTGACTCTTTCTGTATAATATCCATCTGAATCTTCGTTACTCTCTTCACTTGAAAACTGCCGTTTCTATAAATAATATAATTTAGTAAATTCATATTTACATAGCTGTCTATTAATTAACCTTTAAAACTGTTTTTGCTAATCCGGATTGAGTAAAAGCATCCTTGGCAAGAGAATCAACTGTTCGAGTAAAAATAGATCCGAGTGGAGTAGCTGACTGTCAACAAAAATACCATAATACAGTATTAATATTAACTTTCTTAAATTGGTTATACTATTAAATATTTAACCTGTGTTTGAAGTGATGGACGAGTAATAACAGTTAATCCACCGTCAGTTATAACCACTTGCTTACCACCTTTTTTCCCCTAAATTATATTTAAAAAAAACCAATTTAAAATAACAATTATTATAACATTTACCAACAATACCTTGTTCAACACATTGTTGTTCGTTAATCGCATTGTGTTTAAGCGATTTGAGACCTAAATATGAATAAAAACATTAATTATATCAATTAAAATAAGAATTTAGAGTATTTTAAATTGTACCGTTCGAGTGAGATCCGCAGAACGAGAAACCATCCCTGACTTGGGTTGTGTTTTAAAACCACCAGCTTTATTTTGTTGAGCTGCCTTTCTATTCAGCTTTTCTCTGGCATCTACCATTTTCGCCTTTTCGTTTAATTTCTGTCTTGCGTCTACCATGCGATTTTTCTGAAGTAACATCTCCCTGGCATCTTTAATCTTTAGATGTTGATTTATTTGCGACTTCTTCTTAGTAAATTGTTGCTGTTGTTGTAGTCGTCCATTACCACCAGAAATCTTTCCGATACGGTTTCTTGTTATTTGAGGTTTCAAAGAAAAGACATTCTTCTTCCCACCTACATTTTTATTTAACCTGTTTAGACAAAATAAAAATGTTGTTTTATTTGTATGAACCGTACAAATCAGCCCGCCATTGTAGAAAGAAACTATCGCAAAACAACAATAAAAGATTATTATTTTTACCTTCCTCTCCTAAAAGTGCGTTGCTGGATAATATCATCCAAAGATTTGTCGTAATCACCCATATTGTAGATTTTGAAAATGTACGAAATTAACACTTAAAACATAGAAAACATTATTCAGGAGTCCAAAACACAACAACCAGGATTCCACGCTACCTGCTTCTACACGCACAAAATGGCAAAAAAATAAAAAAATTGCCTAAATAACCCAACCCAAATAGTCAGAAGGCAGCCCGCGTGCAGAGGCATCTAGTGGCGATTGCAGTAACTACCGTTTTCTGTTATACAGTATAATATTGTACTTTGGAGAACATTCGTAATTCACTAATTATTAATCACGAACACTTAATTATCATTAATTTTGTTTGGTTTATTTTAATGATTTTGTATTATTGGGATTGCATTAATAGATATTACAGTTGCTTATAAGTTATAACGCTAAAATGGCCGATCTAAAACATATTTTAAGAAAGTTGGAGTTTCCTGGTTCAGCTAGAGATGCTTTGATTCGTTTGGAGAAACTGTGTTTTAATCCATCAATTCAGCATCAAAGACTGATTCAAGAAATCATTGAAGAATTTGTATTTTGCGAAATAGATCGTCGAGGAATGAAACGTAAAGTAAGCTCCTGTTTATTGTATAGACCAGTTAACTGTTAAATTAAATTGGATTTTGTTGCAGAGACTGAGTTCTATTCAGGACTTGCAGCTTGTTGAAGTGATGTTGAATTACTTGGAGACAAGAGACAACGACGTCATTAGAAATACAGTCTTTTTAACTTTATTTCATTGCGATAAAACTGCAAGTGGTAAAATTAATATTTTGGTTAAATTGGTTTCTACAGCCATAGCTGTCAAATGCGGCGTAGTTCTTGATTGCAGTGCTGTTTGGATGCAGGTAAACGTTTGATTTTGCAATGCTTGTTCACTATTTAACTTTATTTTGATTAACTAGCAACAAAGTTGTACATCAGAAGTTGTCATTTTATTAGCACAGGAAATCGTAAAAGACTACCTTGTGTTGTATCCAAATGCTTTTCCTCAATTACAACAGCTGCCCAAAATATCTTTGACATTTACAGCGCATTTTATAACTGCCTTGACAACAACATATCATTTACGAGATGGTGATTATACTTAAAGTTAAATCTGCAGGAAAACTTTAATGTAAATATATTGATGAAGTGAATGTGTACGTCATATTCAGTTACTTGCTGTAAAGCAAAAGAATTCAGTATTTTTACAACAGAGGTTTCTTATGTTCTTTATGATTGCTAAGTTTATGTATGCTTTTGTTTTAGGTCTGAGTAATCGTGGTGGACTACCTGATTTGCCTTTATTACAATGTGTAACCTCTTGGGTGAAAGAAGATTCCAGACTATGTAGTGCTCCTCTAATCATAAATTTGCAAAATAGTCTTCCGAAAGGCAGTATCGTTATGCCAGCCAGAGTTCCAATTTTAGGTTTAATGCGGTGGACAATTGAAGCACCATTGGAATACGATAAAAAGGCTGACCATAGAAAAGAAAAACTCGATACATTATACTCACAATTACATTTGGGAGTGCTTGAAACTATGGTTGAAACGAGAATGTTTGCTGATAAAATGGTTCAAAAAGACGTCATCCTAATGAGAGATTTGTTAGGAGTTTGTGAAAATCTCTGGAATATAATAAGCACGTTAGACTTTGTGCAATATAAAGAACATATAAATGTGTCCCTGGACCGGTTAGGACAAGCTCTTCAGGTGGCTTTAAGCACAGGATGTCTCAGAGGAAATTTAGGTAAGTTCTTCTTTATAAAGTGTATTTATGTAGTTATAAACGCGTTTACTTTTTTTAGCTGAACTCAGGTCATGCTTACAGAAATTGCCTAGTAACAGGTAAACTTGTTTTTATCAAATCACTTAAAACTCTTAATCGATCATTAATTCTATTTCAATTGTTTAGATTAATACAGATGGTCATTTCGCAAAGGTAACTGCAGCAATGCAAAACGCGCATATTGTAATAAAGTAGAGCATTATCACTAAAATAAATTTTCCATTGTTTTTAAATCCCAAATTTAATACAGTAATTGTTTAATATGGTCTAAATTTTCTCGATGCTTTCATTATTGCAACTTTTTGTTTGTCTTCTTCGAATCTTTTACGTAAATCGGCAATTCCTGTAGAAACACATTCGAAAAGTAATAAATGAACGATTTTGACATTGACGATAATATTTAATTAAAATGAACTTACGATTGATCTGTTTCTCTCTAAATTGGAAATTGTACAAGTTCACTCGTTCCATCTGAAGTCGTTTTATCTTCTCTTTTTGTACAGCTTTCTTTTCTTGAGCTTCGTTTCTTAATGTTACAGGTCTACTTCCATGACGAGTTACTGTTACCCAACCGTCGTTGTCTTCAACTCCATCCATTTCTTTTTCTCTGGCTATTTTCTGCAATAGAAAATGTAAGATTTTGCGTAAAGTCTTAATTTATAACACAAACCTCTGCCACTTTTTTGTCATAAGCACTCATGTATTTATCAATCTCTTTCTGCATTTCGCTTATATCAGGAATAGATTTGTTATAATCTTCGCACCATTCTATTATTAAAGAACAGCATTATCAATAACATTTCTTTAATAAATCAATAATTTAAATTGCTCGTTAGTTTAATTCAAAGTTCCTTACTATTTATTCCAACTGGTAATGGATGTTCCTTTGTTGAAAGTATACGAGGAGTATTATCTGTTAAATTCATCGCTGCTGTGCATTGTTCCGCTTCACTGAACACCACATATCCGACTTTATAACCCTAAAAATCACAATCATTAACTACTTCCACTTGCAAATTCTTGATAATTTCTCCCATACGTAAATGATGTTTTTATTATAATTTAATCTTGTTAGTTCTTTTTTAGCATAGTCAGATCCAGTTATCCTCTGAAATGTTACTTTTTCTACGCTACCACAATCAGCAAAAAGTCTCGTTAAACATTCCTGTAGTTTTGTAAACAATATCATTAATTTTTGCCGTGCTACATATACATTATACAGTATTCGAATTAGCTTATTACATACCTCTGTACAGTACGGAGGGATATTAATTACAAAAATTGTCCTTCCCGAGGGTTTGTCTTTATCCTGTTCTTTCAAATTATGAAGTTTATAAAACAAATACGAACTAGCAGTACTTGCCTCAGAAAATTTAACAGGGAGAACTAATGAACAATCACATGTAAGATAATACAGTAATTACAAATGGTAAAAACGTCCCACAGTACACACCTTTAAAATTGTTGCTCAACAAGTTTTTCCCTATGCTTTTAGTAGACATTTTATAATAATTTAAAACAAAATGCTTAATATTATTATATAAACCAAGATAAACCATACAAATCACGGTAATAGACCGTGAACCATATAAAACAAATGAAAACTGAAGACCACGTGAGAACGATAAAACGATGAAAATATGTCGATATCACGATATTGTTTATTCTAATATTTTATTTGATTGTTACTAGAATAACTAGTCATATTCAACGTCTACATGAAGACAATTTTTTTAAAAATGGATCAATATGAGACTACGACGCCTTTCAAGTCCCCATAACAGGACTGATCATACCGCAATGATTTTTACTGATCTCTATTAAACTAATGTATTGATCAGTAATTGTATGATGATCGGGAAAACGGAAGATATGGGCAATTTTTGTTTTAAATTTTAGCAGAGAGAATTTATTTGCAAATTGCCTGTAATCAATCAAAGCCAATTGAATATTTATCACTAATAATGTACATTTTGCGACAACATATTTAATAGAATTAATGTACGACATGATATCGGTGAATGATTACAGCCCATTTTTGAGCTTGAATCTCATTTGATTGCATGCATGACAAAGAAAGTACCACTGTGTAGTAGTACTGCTATTCAACTTCGTTTCCTTTGCCCGGAAGATGTTGACGAAGTTAAAAAATTATGTTCAGAGTGGTTCCCTGTAGAGTAAGTATTGATACCGTCAATTATTATTCATTGATGTAATGTCTCGTTTATTATTGGAAAGATATCCAGATCAGTGGTATCGTGACATAACATCCAGCCCCAGATTTTATTCACTTGCATCTGTCTATAATCATCAAATTATTGGACTCATCGTTGTTGAAATTAAGCCAATTAGTAAATGTGACACAGAGGTTTGCATTTAGATGTGATGGTATTTCAATACCGCTGGTTTATTGATATATTTTCATTCAGGATCAAGGAATACTTTCTCCAGTATTTCCTAGCAACACACAAGTGGCCTACATTTTAAGTCTAGGAATTGTTGAGGATTACAGACGTAATGGACTGGCATCGCTTTTACTAGAAAATCTAATTGCTCACTTAATATCAGATGACGGAAAACCGTGTAAAGCTTTATATCTTCACGTATTGGCCTCGAACACAGCAGCCATTAACTTTTATAAACAAAGAAATTTTCATCAACACAGCTATTTACCATATTACTATTCAGTTAGAGGAAAACCGCGAGATGGATTTTCATACGTGTTATACTTGAATGGCGGGCATCCACCTTGGACCCTACTATATCCTTTAATCAATTCAAATAACGATCATTTGAAACTTATATATATCATTCTGTTTTTAATTATATTTGGCTTTGATTTATTTTTTGCCAACCTAGCTTTTAAAAAATAACTTTTAAAGTTACTACTGTATAAATGTTTATCTTAATTTAATAATTTTACAAATGATTATGTGAGATGGGAATTAATTCAGTTTTCAGTGTTGGTTTTCTTTAATATTTTCTATACTGATTATGTGAAGAGAACTACAACAATTGTGAATGCATTCGAATTATGTACCATTCCATGGAAGGTCTATCGTGGATTTCACTGGCTAATTCGACGTATTACTCCAGGTTTTGGACGAATATTACAGTCAACAGCAGCTTTATTTACATGATGTAAGAAGAAAGTTGTATAAAATAACGTCACAAGAGCCATCATTAATTTTTGAATGAGAAATCAGCAAGTATTATTTAGCGCTACTAACTACTTTAAATTTATCACATAGTAATTAGCAAATTCGTTAAATATTTAATTGAAAGTTTTATATACTGTACTAACAAACTATGTTTTTAGGTAGAATGCATACTAGTCCTAACAATACGCTTATTAATTTTTTTATATGTATATATTTCATTGATTTTTAAAATTATTCGTTAACTAAGAGAGCGAATATCACTCACCATCAAAAATTAGTTAATTCGTTTACACTGATTTTACTCCTTGAATTTATTTTGCGTAAAGGATAAGCACAATTGTTATAATTATTTATTAATTAGCATTAAAGATGGTCAGTATAAAAGCATATTTTGAAAATGCCCACCGATAGTAATGTATACTCTGAACATTTCAATACTCCTGAAACATTACTCGTTATATTTTTAAAGTGATGATCTAATTAAATTTTTTTATTTGAAATTATTCACGAAAGCACAATTTCGGATGCGATTTTTGCCATTTACTCGCAAATACATACGAGTTAGAGTATTGTATTGAAGACTGTATTTCCTGGAATTTATTATGTTGCATTATTACGCACGATAAATCTTAGAGAACAAAAGACTCTATTATAATTTGTACTGCATGGAGAAAGTTTGAAATGTTTGTTTTATTATGTGGCTTCACAGATGATGGTGGATGTTACGGAAATAGTGTGTAATCTGTTACGATGTGTCTGTCTTTTGTCTTGTGCATCGTATAAGTGTTTACATAGGCTAAACAATAAGTGTCATGCAAGGAATGTTTCTTGAATATAATTTTAGCAATACAGTAGTTATTACTCCAGAGCTCTTATTTCCGAAACGGCTTATGAAGTTATGCTAATTTTTGTAATGTAAACCATGAATAAGCATTAATTTGACTATACTTTTGTATTGCTGACATAATTTGCTAAATGATTTTATTTATCTAGAGGTTGTTTGAAAATATATTTTGGAGCACTGTTTTCCCATCAGCTTTGACGTTTGAAGAAATTAAGCTTGCGTGATAGGTTATGTAACATAGATGAAAATGTAAAAAAAAATTAAGCTCTTAATTTGGATGCAATGACGAAAATGTTTTCTATTTTATTACACAGTAGCTGCTTTTCCCTCCTCTATTGTATTTTCGTTCATTAATTTTCTGAAAGCAATTGCGACTAATGTCTTGATGACGTCATTTGTTTTGATAGCACTTACTCAAGTACGCATGCGTATCATCAACAACAAAATGGCGTAAAAGGCTAGAAACGGTTGAGTTGCTGTCCAGATGTTTTCGCTTAAATTTTGGCTTAAAATGGAAGATTTGATTGCATTTGTCCGCGGAAATTGTCAGGTAATCGGATAGCAACGTTTAAATATTAAAGCAACTTAAATTAGGAGTAACGTAGGCTCAATTTTAAGTCGGTGAACGCGGAGTGTTGAACCTAATGAATTTTTGCTAGTACAGTATTAAGGGGTATTCGTCATGAGTATCAAATTACTTTTAGTGAATTTTATTTTGATCGATTAGCGTTGAGCACTGGACGACCATGTGTACATCAAGTCGTCAACTTGTTAATTCTGGATTAAACAATGACGAGTCGAACAGTGACCTAACGAATTGTCGAAACAGTAGTGGTGTTACTACTGCTGGGCTGATGGATCATGGTGTTCTCAATCTCAATAGTGGTTCTATAAATGGGGCCAGTAGCAGCCTGGGTTCACGAACTAGTCGGAACACAAATAAATCGTACGATTATCTGTTAAAGTTTCTCCTGGTTGGGGACAGTGACGTTGGTAAACAAGAAATTTTAAGTGGACTGGATGACGGTGCTTCTGAATCTCCATTTTGCTCTACAAATGGTAATGTTGTATAATAATGACCTTTTAAATGTAAACATTAATGTGTTTATGGTTTTGAAAATTTTCACAAACACGTTATGTTTATTATATCCTGTTTTAAATTAGTTGTTTATGCATGTCAGTATTACTTTGTATTTGTTACTAAATCTGAAAAGTAACTGTTTCAATACATTACCAGTTAATAGCAATGTACTGTGATTTTATGAACTTTTAAGTATATTTGCTTTGTACAGTTTACTCAGTACTTGATTTTATATTAAAATCGATATTAAGTTTGACTGTATTACACAAAATCTTATTCATGCGTCACCTAAGTACCAGACTTGGGCTGCTAAAATTTATTATTTTACGACACTAAATTTAATGTAGTTTCTGGTTTTCAACTAGATAACGAAAACCACACGAGGTAACCGTAATGTTTCCTATAGTTATCGTTACCTTGATCGCCTGATTAACTTTTGCAACTAAGTTTAATAATAATATTTGAGTTGCGAATGCAGTTTTTTTAAAGCTTAACAAGAATAAAACGGTGGCTTAAGGTTAAACCTACATGTTCAGCATATTTCAGGCTTCAGCTACGTTTAATCTTAGATCAAAAGTATCTCAATGGTTTTAGATATTTGAGTCATGCAAAATAAAGACGGCTGGGTTTCTTGTAGGTTTTCGCAGTTTATAAATCCAGTTAAAAAGCGGTTGGTTTTCATAGCAATATTTATAAATTGATAAAGTATTTGTAAATATTTCTTCAAGATACATAAATGAAACGTTTATCTAAGAGCAGAAATTACGATCAATTTGTCAGCACATTGAAGCATACAAAATAACATTACGGTTTTCTCAGTTGTTGATGCAATCCACTTGGCACACTAACACTACTGATTCTAAGACTCTCATGATGACCTTAGCCAGCAATTATCATAATGTTAATTGATCACAATTTGCTGTTACGTTTATAAAATATTGAAAAACAGTCGTACTGTATTATAAAATCTTAAATGATATCAACAATGCAATTCTTCTACTATTAATAACTAGTTGTCGTTTATAATTCAGATACATATACCGGTACTTAAGAAGCAAATTTATTGTTTTGAAATATTGTTGAGAAATTAAATGTAACTTTTAAAATGGTCAGAATCGCAGTTTCAAAGTTTGTCAAATTGTTATGGGCGTTTATTTCCTTGCTTTGAACTTGAGAATAATGTTTTAAGTTTTTATGACAAGTGTGAATAATTAGTTTATTGACTTAATTGAGAATGTTTGACATCAATGATTTATCTCAATGAAGTGGCTTCCTGTGATACAAAAACAAATATAAAAATTAGTGATGCAGTAATGCTATGACAGTTGTTGCTGATTGAAACAATAAATATTATTAAATTTAAGAATGTTGGCGTTACTGTAGATACTGTTGATTTACAGTACAGTATTTGTAAGATATCTATAAGTTAAGAACTATAAACAATTCAAGTCTTTTATGATTAAAAATTAGTGTTGTTTGCCCACTAACCTTTACCGAAGTATATAAAGTTGCACTGTAAAAATAAATATTTCGCTTATTTGAAAGGCATGACGTTATGTAGAATGATGTATAGTTTATTCCTAAAATAGCTTGTGTGGTGTTTATTATTTGCACGTTGAGGGTCGTGAATGAGGTTAGGAACAACTTTACTTCAAGATTTGTGGAAAAAATTCTGCTTAAATGCATTTTTTAAATTCTTTTAATTAATCGAGTATTTATGTGTTATGATGAAATAAGAAATGGGTAAATAGTTTGTATAAGGCCGGGGTCGAACAAGGTGAAGGTAAAATTTTGAAAAGAAATCTCAACGCTCAGCTGAGCCCCTTATGTACAGTATCTACTTTTACAATATTTACAAATCTACAAATAACAATGAGGGACATTGTTTGATTGAAAAAGGGGCCCCCACCCCAACCCTCATTTATTCTGTTTATTATTAGACTACAGTATTATGAAAACACATTTTATTATTATTTTGAAGTGTCTCGAAATACTTCACGCATGATCGTAATAATTGGTCGATTTATATAACATTTGCATTTAATTGTAAAGAGACAATTATATTCGGTTGCTGTACTTGTATAACAGCATAACAAACATTATTTTAATTATTTTATCAGGAAACACAGATTGGCTTGCTTTTTTCCTATGTAATTTTGAGATTTTTTTCTCTCTTGCGTTTTGTAAAGTTGAAGAAGAAACATTTTAAAGTGTGTTTTGAACTTTAGAAGGAAAAAGAAACCATGTCATCGACATTTTATATTTTTTCTTTCTCCTGAATTTTTTTTTTTTACATTGTGATTGTGTGTTGTTAATTTCCAAGGATACTGAAGGACGTTATGCTCTCATACAATCGCCATTCATAACATGAATTTGTCTACCTTTGCCAGAATATGCCCTATTTTTTCTGCTTAACTTGTTGAATTTTGCTACTGCATGTAATCCTAGGAATCTCTTTTACAATTGAAACATGAGCTAATAACTATTGAAATAAAAGGAAAAGAGAATAATAGATGATTCGATGATTATTTCAACTGCTTATGTAAACAAAAAATTATTATGATAAAATAAATTAAGGTTTTTTTTTTTTAAATTTAACAGGCATTGCTTACAAAACTACAACAATATTATTAGATGGTAAAAGAGTGAAGTTACAATTATGGTAAATGTTTAAAATTTAATTATTTATCTAGTATTTGCTACTAATTAATCATTTGTCGTCTATTTTTAGGGACACTTCCGGACAGGGGCGGTTCTGTACTATTATTCGGTCATATTCTCGTGGAGCTCAGGTTTTTTTTTATTTGTTTAACATGGATACTGTCTAATAAACAAGCAATGGGTCACAACGAGGTTGTTCACACACACTTTCGTATCTGTTTAACATTTGCTGCCTCTAAAATTATCTGCACTTTAGAGCATAGTTGCTTTATGAAGTACTGTACTGTACATAATTTTTTAATTTTTATCATACGAAGTGCACTCGTATTTACGCTTTTATTATAAACCGTTGTTGACCGATTCATTGCTGGTGTTTATTCATTGCACTTGAGAATTTTAACAAAATAAAACCTAATTGAATTTGACCGTTATTTAGGGAGTTGTGCTGGTGTATGATATAACGAACAAATGGTCTTTCGATGGTCTCAATAGGTGGCTCAGAGAAGTGGAAGAGGTAATTATTGCGGTTGCTTAATTTGCTATACTGATTTTTAATAAGTATGATTATTGAACTTACAGTATAAGCATAGTAGTTCAAATACATTAAACTTACAAATGGACTTATAGTATCTAGGATTTCTGACCTTTTAATGTCGAAAGCATAATGAGCTTTAATTACTGTATTTGATTTATTAGCTAATGGTTTTCCGAATATAAGTTTGTTATGCAATTGATATTTATTGCCAACATATATGCGTATATAAAGGTTTGTTTTTGTTTATTTAACATTTATTTTGCTTCTCAGCATGCTCCTGGTGTACCTAAAATTCTGGTGGGTAATCGTCTACATCTAGCATTTAAGCGACAGGTTGCTGAGGCAGTAGCTGAAATATACGCGAGCAAAAACGAAATGGCATTTTTTGAAGTAAGCCCACTTTGTGACTACAACATCGTAGAATCTTTCACTGAATTATCAAGAATGGCTTTACGGCGAAATGGCATGGAGCGTCTATGGCGTTCTAATAAAGGTATTTTAAAACTATTTTACAGTTTTTGATATGTTGCATTTTTTAAAGATTTTTAAAACATTAATTTAGTATTGAGCTTGCAAGAGCTATGCTGTCGTACAGTCGTCGCTCGCACTACTGTTTATGGTATTGAGCAGCTGCCTCTGCCAACTTCACTCAAGTCGTACCTGAAGTCGTATTCAATGACCAGCTATAAATCTCGTTTAAGGCAAGGTTTGCCTCATCAAGATAAACATGTGAAAAAGACAAAAATTATTCATCCATCTGAGTCACCGCCTCTTAACTGCCGTAAAAGTTGCGTTCTGTCGTGATAAGTATCAAATCTACAGTGTCAACGCATCACATTTTTGTTTTTTTTTTTTTACTGTTTCCTATGTTATACTACGTAATCGTGTCTTCAGTCTAATCAACCTTAGAAATTTGTCTAAAATGTGTGAATATGTTTTTTTTTTCTCACTATAAAATAGTATGTACAGTTATCTAGTTATGAGATCGAGTGAAAGAAAAATCGTGAATTTCATTTATTTTGTAAATTTGTAATTTATCATTTGTTAGAAATAGTGAACTGAGTATGGAACTGTTTATCTCGCGTAAAATGATTTAGAAAAGTTTAAAAAAATTAGAAATGACTATATATTTTTAATGCCTCGGCTAATTAAGCGAATTTTTTGTATTGGTTTTATAGTCAAGTGATTATTAAATTATTGTAAAATCAAGGTCCCTTTCAAATTTTTTTTCTCGTGGAAGTTTAATATCACAGTTTTGCATATGTTATTATAAAGTCACTGTTTAGAAACATGGCAGCATATTGTTTTGTTTGATTTATGGTAGCTTTAAGACAAAAGTATACTTTCAGAGTGAACTATTTAGTTTATATGTATCATTATCATATCACGGGTTAATTGACTGATGACACAATCATAATTTTTATTTTATAAAATTTTAATTTTATAATAACTGAATGTAAATTTACCGAACCGATTTGGTCAACAAATGATGATGATAAAATTGGATGTCAGCTGTAAATTGTAGTATTTTTTTCCGTAGTCAATCGAGATATCGATCAAAGATTAGTATTACAGTACTTACTGGTTTATGTAAGGTTTTGAAACATTCAGTCAACGTATTAGTTACCTATTATTGCCAATTTGTTAAACCGATTGATTAAAAAGCCAAAATGCTTCATAGACTCTTATTTGATCAATTTGGCACTAACGAGTCAACTTAGTTTGAATATTTGAGCTAAAAAGTTTGCATACATTTTATTATTGTGAACTTATTGCTTTAAACATGTGGTAATTGCCAAATTCATTTGGTTCGTCCACAAGCATTCAAACATTCCTTATATGTAACTTTGTATCATAACATACAAAGTTAAAGCAAATACCCGTAAGTAAATATAACCATCTGGGTTTTTAATAAAACGCATAAAAAAAACTTGTGTTACAGATATTAACGCCCGCAAGCTGATAAAAATGCTGTCCAAGTTACCATGTAATGGAAAACTGGTACACTTTTATTGACGATATTCTCCTGATTAGATTAATGTGCGTTCTGTTTATCGATCGACTTGTCTTCTGATTAAATAAAGACTTTAATTTTTCGGAAGTCTACCTGTGAAAAACGAGAGGTGTGTGTTTTTATTTTAATGTAAATTACCAACAATTAAATATTTTGTTTGTTTCCGCCCACTTTAAAGCATCATTGACACAAGTTAAATTGTGTGCCAAGTCAACCAAAGTACTTGAGTCGCTGTGCTGTGCAATTTCAAGTTAGAAATGATTTCCATTCGGCTGTTTTTAGTTTGTCTTTGTTTGTGTGGATTTCTTAGAAATACTAATGCAACAACTCGAAGAGCTGATACCAAAACAAACATCATCATTCTACTTCTGGACGATGTAAGTACTTACAGTAATAGTTGTCCATCAAAATGTAAACCTTTAATTTTTTTATAATCTGGTAAAGTGACACTTGGTCCCATTAAGTTTAACAGACAGTAATTGAAAGTTAGTTATTAGATCATCTTATTTTTTTAATATACTTGATAAATGAGTGATTGTGCAATTGTTTTATTATGCTAGATTGGAGAAGTTATTGGTGCATGTATATCATTCACAATTACATGAGGAATTTTTTATGTAAAACTTAATTATTATAATGAATAGCACTACAGTCATGTTAAAATACACTTGACTTAGTAAGCAAAAAATCTCAAGGTTTTTCTACAGAGTATGATAAAACACTTTATAAAACGTTTTTTTAAGAGGGTCATTAACTTATTAGAAAAGAATTACTTAAGTTTAAAACTTGATGATTATCTTTGTTATTTAGCAAGAATGGTATAAAAAATTTTTACGTGATAACTATAATGCTTTTTATTACTTTTTTTTGTTTTTTGACAGTGTAGTAAGTTAAGAAAGAATGATTATACACGGTATTAAATAAACTTTTATTGTGTTTATCATTTTTTCAAAGAACTATTTGTAAAGTCTGGGTTTTTGTTTTAAATAATTTAAGTTACTGAATTACAGTAGACAGCCAAGGGTAAATGGCAATGTCAATCATTTACACACAAATAAAAAAGAGATATCAGAATGTCAGATCTAGAAATGCAGTTACCATTACAAAGCAAATTTATTTTACTGAAATACTCGTTATCAACTACATTTCAAGTTATTATAGTCAGTTATTTAAACAACAACTAAAAATAAAGTGAAGTAAAAAAAATACTGCTAATGTCGAGTGCAGGAACAATTGGTCTAGTCAATAAAATCAAATTATTCCAAGTTTAAACCAAAATTCATAACGAAAAAATAAACCAATTTATTTTTAATAATAAAAAAAAAATAATTATTACAGGTGGGATGGGATTTTGGATCATTTGGAGAGTTAAACAGAGAAACGCCTAACATCGACAAGTTGGCTGCTGAAGGGACTAGTTTTACCGATTTTTATACTCCAAACCCACTTTGCTCTCCTTGTATGTATTTTTTATTTGTTTTGTAATTGGTTCAATAGTATATTGACATTAAACTAATTTACGGTTAGTAAAAAGCTGTTATTATACTAGTATTTTATTATTATATCTAGCTCGAGCATCTCTGCTTACAGGAAGACTTCCAATTCGAAATGGATTTTACACTGACAATGCTCATGCTAGAAACGGTTTGTTTAATAATTATTTATCATATAAATACGGTATTACCAAATTTGATTTATTTTTTTATGTTATTTCCTTTAGCATATACACCGCAAGAAGTTGTTGGCGGAATTGCAAACTCTGAAGTGCTCGTTTCAGAGCTACTTGCTCAAGCCGGTTATGTCAACAAAATTATTGGAAAATGGTAACAAATGAAAATAAAACCGTAATTACAGATACTAATATCTTATCGACTTCTTAAGGCATTTGGGAATGGGTCGCCAGCAGGAGCACTTACCACTTAATCATGGATTTCACGAATATTTCGGCGCAGCAGATGTTCATTTTGGTCCTTACGATGATGTTACCACTCCAAATGTGGCCGTGTATCGAGATAGCAAAATGATTGGTCGTTACTACGAAGATTTTGTAATTACTTCTTCTGGCGTGTCAAATTTAACTGATTTATTTGCTCAGGTAAGGTAATAACTTAAAAATTCAAATTTATCACAATTAAACAAATAGCGAGACTCATAACTTTTAGTGCAATTTTTCTGATTGAATAAACACAATTTTGGTAAATTTATGTATTTTAGGATGCGTTAAGTTTTCTTCAAGCTCGAGCAGGAGATAGACAGCCGTTTTTTCTTTGGTGGACTCCTGATGGCAATCATGGTCCAACTTACTCTTCTTCAGCTTATTATGGCAAAAGTCGCCGAGGAAGGTTTCCTATTTTTTTTTCTCACAAAGAAACTGCATTTTAGTCATGATGTCTTACTAATTTATCATAATTGCTTTAGATACGGTGATGCAATTATGAATGTGGATAATGCCATTGGTCAAATAATGAACTACATAAAAACTAGTAGTTTGAGTAACAACACTTTTGTATTTTTTACTTCTGATAATGGACCAGCTTTAGTCGATAAACAATTCGGTGAGTGTCTGGCTTCCATCAGATATTTATATTATTACAATATAATTCTTTAGACTTTAAATCTGGTTTGAAATTGTTAATGTCACCAAGTACCGAGTAATCGATAACCATTGATTTTTTCAAACAGGTGGAAGCAATGGTGGATTTTTGTGTGGCAAACAAACTACATTTGAAGGAGGAATGCGAGTTCCTGCAATTGCATGGTGGCCAGGGAAAATAAGTGCTGGGAAAACCAGCCACGAAGTTTTACGAATGACTGATTTATTTCCTACAATTCTTGATATTGTTGGTATTCCTGCTCCCAGCAACGTAACTTTAGATGGATACAGTTTGTCTCCGGTGCTTTTTAATAACACAAGCATTAACAAGTGATTAGATGTTTTTAGTTTATTGAGAGTCAATGTTTTTGTAACTATTTAAATATTTAAGACCTGTGTTTTACTATCGTGGAAATGAGCTGTTTGCTATCCGTTCTGGCTTCTATAAAGCTCATTTTTGGACATGGACTAACTTTTTATGGGAATATAATAACGGAGCTGATTTCTGTCCTGGAGAACAAATAGCAAATGTGACTACTCACGACCAGACTGATCATTCAGCACAGCCAGTTCTGTTTGACTTGGGATCCGATCCTCACGAACGTTTTCCAATTAGGTAGCTAACTAACGAGTGATGACCTTTGACCAATATTTAACGATTTGCTTTCCTTTAGTCCAAATAGTGCCCTATATCAACAAAAGATTAGCGAATTTCGACAATTAAAAACCGAGTTTCTTCAAAATTTAGTACCTGGTGAACCTCAGTTAAACTGGTGTGATAAAGCAGCGATGGTAATTGGACACCGTATACGACTTTAATAATAATTACAATAATTTAATGGTGTATTTATTATAGCATTGGGCACCTCCAGGATGTGCGGATATTAATAAATGCCTGCCTATTCCTCCTTCTCAGCCATACCGATGTGTTTGGGACCATTAAACTTTCATTTCATTAATAAATATTTAGTTATTTGAACTTATTGCAATAACCAATGCCAAACATATTTGATCAATTTGATCAAACTATATGTTGTCAAAGTGTCAAAAGACGTGTACAGTTTTTGATTACCAAATTTTCAATTTTAATTTCCATTTTCAATTTTAATCAAAGAAAATCAGACAAAATCATTTTTTAAGATGGCATTTTATTAATGTGAAATAATCTGAAAAATCTAGCTGTGAATAAAATTATTATCTTATTATTAATCATTTGAACAAATGATTTTTTTCCCTAAACGGACACTTTAGTTGTAGTGAACAGTGAACAATAAATAGCTAATTACCATTAGTTCCTATAGTATTTACAAAAGTTTCTAAAATACGCTTTGGTACGCGTTTAATAATGAGTAATAACATGAATTGCATTGAGTTTTATGCTATTATGGAAGCTCCAATGGTTATCTTAAGAAAACAATTTACAGAAAAACTAATCAAAATGTAAAGAAATCATGGTCACAGTCATTATTTTGATCGTAAAGACACATAAAATAATTATTTTTATTTTATCATTGTGCAATTAAGTGAAATATTTACGTGCCTAAATGTCTCAACATGTTTTACAACAAATTATTGAAAATTTTATCAATTTTAATGTAATATTGCAGTTTATTGCTTATGTCCTGCTTACCCTTTCTGTACTTAAAAATAATAAACACAAGGGTTTACATAATGACAATGCAGCAATCATTTTAACAAATTATCACATTCATCTTATAAATGGAAATATGTTGCAAATCTAGTTCAAGTACAGCATCATTTTCATTTAAAATTTCTAAGGTGTAATTAGCACCATGGTGATCAATGTCGAAGCTCAAATATATAAAAGAAACGGCAAATTTTAAAAAAATGTACAATCAAGAATTTTATTCAACGGATAGAAAGCATCAAAAAATCAGAAAAATTTATAGCTTCCTCAAGCTTACCAAAATCATAATACTCGATATTTGAAAAATGAAGAAAACTTTTCTTATTGTCTTAATTGTTGTTTGTGTTATTGCAGTTGTAGTTTCAGGTAATAAAGTTATAATAATAATATTAAATAAGTGAGATTAATTTAAATCGTGTATTTTAGCCGGTGGAGAATTGAACCATGAAAGGTACCGTCGCACTTGGGATAAGAAGGATTGGAGCAATTGGAAGAATTGGGGCAACAAGGACAAAGGAAACAATTATAACCGCCAGACATCTCAAGATTGCAGTTGTAAGTTATAGTAAACGACTAATCGCCCTCATTTTTCTTATGTAAAAAAAAAATTAAATTAATCTAATTTTCTGCAGGGGTAAAGATTTGGAAATGGAAGAAGTGTTTATAATCAGTTGACCAATTTTGTAAAACTTAATATTATTGATAAAATAAAAACTATTAAACTAAAAAAACCTAACACTTAACAATTTCTTAACGCTTATTTTACGCTATAGTTTTATATATGACAGTTAATTATCAAGATTTGTTGACATTTACTCTAATCAAATTCAGAGCCAATCGTAATGCTAATTTCATCTCCAACAATCAATGTACGATGAAACCATGAATTCGTATCCAACACAACTGCAATAATTTCAATTAAAAAGATACTAATATATTAATAGATACTACTAATTTATACTACTAATTTATAAAAGATACTACTAATTTATAGATACTAATTTCTTCAGTTTGGACTTACTAATTTCTCCAGGTTGGACTATTGTTTCCAGCGGTTGACAATGGTAGAAACATTCCGGTGGTGGCAACAAAATCCATTTTTTATAGCCACAAATTTGAGCTTGCCAAGATGGGTTACCTACGTGATCAATCTAAACAACCCACAAAACTAATCATCAACAATTACTATTCTCTTCAGTAGCGGATTAAACCAAGCAAAACAATCGCATGGCATATTTATTAAATAAATTTGGGTAAGTTTTATGTAATTTTAAAAGTTAAATCCAATGTCGAAAAAGACAATCAATACTATTTTTATTATTATTATGCCATAAGCTTCTGGTTTAACCCGGAACTGATTATCTAACTATGAGATGGAAATTACATGCATGTGTGCCCCATAGCCAGGACTTCCCATAAAAATCCAATCCGTTTTACTTGATTCTGAATCTTCAGGAAGAAAGTATGGCCGACCATAAGACTTTCTTAAGACATTTGCTACGCTGGAATCGCAATTGCTCCTATAAACAAAAGCTTACATTTTTTACAATTCGCCACTTTTAAGCTGAATCTGAGTGTTTGTATGCGATAGAGAGAGCTGATGGGTGATTTATGCGGTAAAAATCAAGTGAAAGTGAATGTGTAAAAGCGATATGGGTGCTTAAGCTATTTATCGGTTGCTACCAAATACACAGGCCCATTTATTATTATGCCCCTTTTTTACCATTACATAATGACTGGGTGGGTGGAGCTTAATAATACTTGTATATAAATAGGATAATATAAAAGAGAGGGGATTTGAGTGTTGGATGAAAGATAAAATGTAATGGCGTGTATAAGGATGAAAGAAAAATAATTGATGAGAAACATTAAAGTTCAACATTATACGACCAATCAAGACAATTGGACATTCAAAACACGCCAATAATATTAGATTCAACTCAGCACATCCGTGTAATACGTGCAAAGATTAATAAAGTGCGTTTTGGGATTTTAAACATGCAAAATTGCTGAGAAAAAAATATGTTGACTTACCAACCAATATACCATGGCTTGGAGCCATCTTTAAGCTGTGCCCTTTCATCGCTCATATTAAAAACTTCTCTTAAGCTTCGAAATTCGGTCTTATATGGGAAGAATTGGCAAGATTGTCTGTAATTTTCCAACGCTGGACTGTCATCGCCATATAAACGCTTTAAATAATTGAAAGTAAAGGTCTCTTTGACCGTCCAGTTGACCATGGCATCTGTTATAATCACTGGGTGACCACTATAAGCGTATCTTATTTAATGCGTAAAAAATTGTATACATTTGTAAATTAAAGTAATAAAATAATATGTAAAAAAATAAATACTTTTGTTGAAATTCTTGAGGGGTTATATCACTGACTCTATCAACTGTTTTGACATTTTCGCACATTGAACAGTCAACAGGTGGTCGAAAAATGTCCTGGGCCACGTTTGGCATTTCAATTACACACTGCAAGCATTATTAAACATGTAATTGAGTTCCTCGAAAAAGACGTTTGTTTTTGTACATAAACTTTGGCTTCTAACGACTATAACTTAACTTATTTTGTTTTTAAAATATTAATTTGGCAGTTTAAGATTTTATTATCAACAACACAACTAAAAACTAACAGTATTTCTTATTTAATGCGGTTTTAACCAAATGGTTTAACTATATTTTTTGTACTTGCAACTAGTGTTTAATTTATATCATTTAAATAGTTTACATTGGTTAATTCTTATTAGTGTTTTGTTATTAATGCTTTAAAAATTTGGTATACTATTAAAATTAAAACAAAATGTATTTGGACCGTTACCTGTTCTGTGTAGATGTCCCTATGTTTCCAGTTGAGCCAAAATTTAGCCAATCCTTTTGTATTATGTAAGTCGCAGTAAAGTATTAATCCACTAATTAGCATCATCACACATGGCAATATTAACTTCAACTTCTCCTTCTTGAATAAAGCCCGGTCTTCATTTAAACTCAATATTTTTTTCATTGTGGATAATTGACTGATAGAAATCGTGGAATTTGAGTCGAGTTTTTGAGCCAAATTGGCAAATTCCAGTTGCAGATCCTCTTTCGACAACATAGCAACTTCATATGACAACTACACAGCCAAGTCTATATCCAAAAACTTACATATGACGTCATTCGACCATCTTCAGTACAGGGTGACACTGTTAAATACAAAATTCGATTCTTAATGGCAATCAAAAAATAAAAAATAAGTTGTCTTATATAAAAAAAAAATTTTTAAAAACCTAAATAGGCAATTAAAAAAAAATTGAAAATGTTTTAATTTAAATACCGGTAAGTGACACAAAATTAAACAAAGAAATTGTTAAAAATAAGTTTATTTTGTTATACGGAGTAATACTGATCACCCTTCTAATCTCAAACTTCTGCAATTTTAAAAAACCAGAAATAAACCAAAATAACTTTCTGTATTATATTACATGTATAATTGACCAACAGCTTTATACTGTATCATGCAGTCCAGTTATCATTTATCTTCATTGACGCTGCTTCTTGTTATGTTTTCTCTTTACAGAACTACCGTTTGCACAGTAATTGGTCAAGTTCTGTCATTGATGTTCTTAATTGCTTTTTTGTTCAATTAAAAGAGCAGGAACTCCTACTGAGTTTTTGGCAGACCATTCATTATAACTTTTGCTAATTATTATAAGCCGCGCTAATTAACACTAATGGACACAACACACATACACAAAGCATTCATTATCACAGTAGCCACACGCACATACTGTACTTGCATACTATTACAGTATAACTTAGTAATATGCTCAGTCAAAGTACAGTATGTGAAATACCAGTACAACATCTAACGCTACTTTATTGCAATATACAGGGTGATTTTTTTAAATTGAAACTCTTTTATAGCGCCACAAAAGAATCGAAACTAAATCATCAGATTCAAGAGAAATGTTTTCCTTTTCATATTTTTGCAATTAGAAAAATCACAAAAAGTGTCCCAGATTATAAAATTACTGTATATTCAGTATGTAATTCTTTACCGTTAATTTTTATTGGATGTTTTATTACAAATACAATAACTTGAAATCAAAATTAAAAGTCATAATTTATTATTTTATTGCAAAATAACCGACATGATAATACTATAAACGAGAAAATTTAACTCACGCATTTGATATAAAACTAAAATGCAAATAATTTGGTACTATCTGTATATCGTAAATACTTAAAAAAAATTACTATTACACGTTGTCATGGGAAATAGAGCTGGTCATTTTGTAAAGATCTTCGATGGAGTCTTTGCAGGATGGAAAACGAGCACGGCAGCGATTAACAGATCTAATGGATACACCAAATCTAGCAGCTTCCAAATAAGATTTGATTGGTGTTTGGGAAGCTGTTGGATTCGATTCACGCAACATGGGTCTAAGAAGATAAATTTTCAATTTTTAATAATGATTAAACACATTTCAATTATGGTGACAAAACTTACTGGAATTTTTCGATAATTAAATTGTCTAATTCAGTTCGCTTGAAGGTGGTGTCTTTGCTTCGAGCCATCGAAATACAAACCACTAATGAGATGCATTTACGTGAGTCAACTGAACTAGCCACAGATAAGTACTGCTCTGCTGAAGTTGAAGACTGTGAATCCGCGTTTCTTCCATAAATTAAAGGGACAGCCAAGTATTTGGTAAAAAGATATACACCCAAAGCACTATCAACCACCATTCCACCAAGAGTAAAAAGAATAGCTTCAGACTGCTGAAAAACTATCCCAACTGCGCACATCAACAGCAAAACTTTGGTGAAACTGCAATTCATCTAAAAAATATTTCTTCATTGAAAATAACATCTTTTAACTTAATTATCGGTAACTATTTGCAACTTTGACTATTAACTGATATTAAAAAAATGTAATTAAGCGAACATCCAAAGGTTTTTTTTTTTAAAAAAAATACTAATAAAAATTAACAAAACTCAGTAAATCAAAACAACATTTTACCATGAAAAAATTAAATCACAAGTTTGAAAATATGAAAATCGAAGCTGAGTGAGCTTCAACAATAAACAATATTTTTTCTTACCTTAAAAAATAATTTTAAAGACACAAAAGCCAACGTATGTATGAACAGTTTGAATAACAGTTGAAGACTGATTTGGATTGGTAAGGTTAAGGTCGTATTTATACGATTTTTTCTCTACCTGTCAAAAAACAATCTAGGTTTCTAGTGACTCAAATCCCTTCACAAATCGGTATTTCCTTCAAGGTATAGGTTAGATTCTATATTTATCTTCCAAATTACCTAGTACAAATACAGGTAGAATGGTACTAACCGGATCTAACTTATAAAATAAGTGAGAAGAACAATAAACTTCAAAATATATACCGGTAACGGCTTCTATTGTTAGGGCACTCTAGTGGCACAAAAAACAGATAATCTACGGTTAAAACCAAAAAATGTCTAAGTTTATGATATCATAAAACGTCAATGAGGAGCTAGGGCACTTAATCACATATAAAGGAAAACCAACTTTTACAAGACCTAGTTTCCATTTACAATTATAGGATTAAAATTTCTAAAAGGATGAGTAAGTTCCTGTTTTATGTCCTTTTCTTCAAAAACAATGTCAATGAAGTGACGAGACATGTATGACTAATAAATAAACCCATTATATTATTTTTCGAAGTTTATTTCTGAATCTCAAATGTTTAAAATAAAATGAGCAGTAAACTATGTAACATTAGAGCTATGTCATGTAATCAGGGCCGAAAAAACGCGAGTGCAGCGCGTGCGCCGCACCCGGCCCCGCGGTCTACGAAAATGGCGTATTTTTTTTTTTTTAGGAAATTTTGTGTTGTTTTTGGAAAAAATTTAAAAAAAAATTTTTTTTTTTTTGGAAAAATTAAAAAAATTTTTTTTTTTTTGGGAAAAAGGCCCCGCAAAGACTGTTTTGCACCCGGCCCCGCAAAAAGTCATTCCGGCCCTGCATGTAATGTAAAAACAAATATCAGATTACGTGTAGCAAATTCTTAAAAAAAAAAAAAAAACAACAAAAAACAATGGGAAAAGCTATCTGATTTCTAATAAGCAAAAACATTTTTCTCTAAATAACCTAATTAGCCCATTTTGTAGCTTCTGTCACTTTAGTAAACCAACCTCGACTAAAAAGATGTTAACGTATTTCTGCGGCATTCGCTGTCTAATTATAATCGTAAGAAATGTATTTTTACATAATTTACTTTAATTTAGTTTTTTATTATTAATTACAGGGCTTGTGTAATGGCTTGAATTCTCTGCCATTCGTTGAGTTGAATGAAACGACCACCGTTTCTCCTCAGTATTCAATCGCGTTTCCCTATCTTTATGGGCCAAACAAGCTGATTCCACGTTACATCAAGTTAAACGTCAGTTTTTTTTCTAATAACAGCTCAAGCAATCAAAATGGTAAAGAAAAATTGGTCGAAAAGCAAACTTTAATATGTAAACCAAGCTCAGAATCTGGACTAGATACCAAAATAATCGGAAAATTTGGTAAATGTCTCGTTAACTACTTGACTAATAAAAAATTTGTCAAAAATCGCGATGTTAATAGCTTATTGGATGACGAATACGAGGCTAAAATGCTTAACCAAATTAATCCAGCATCAAATTGGAGATTTTTGAATGACAAAAAGTGCAATGTTTTCGTGTTTCCTTACGCAAAAATTAAACGCAAAGACCA
Source organism: Helicorthomorpha holstii (assembly GCA_013389785.1). NCBI lineage: Eukaryota > Metazoa > Arthropoda > Diplopoda > Polydesmida > Paradoxosomatidae > Helicorthomorpha > Helicorthomorpha holstii. The sequence goes on along the minus strand of JAAFCF010006596.1, from coordinate 28,606,819 downwards.
CCAAAATATTGCTGAAAACTTGCAAAATTATTTCAAAGATTGGGAACCTAACCAGCAAATTGGGAACGAAGCTGAAACGGATGATGTTATGCAGTCACAAAATGTTGATGAGGAGCCAAAAGCTATTGCGAATGAGTAAAGTCATCAAAATGTTAGTAGAAAACTAAACCGTATTTTGCTGACATGGGAATTGGTTAGAATTCAAAATTAAAATACAGTAGTCTAAACATTGACATTAATTTTTGCCTGTATCGAAATAAATTGAATAAATAATACAGTAATTTGCGGTAATACAGATATTAAATTTCAGATTTTTAATTTCACTTTTAAAACAACTTAAATACAATATTATTATTTTAACAATCGGTTTTTAAATATATCTTTAACAGTTTTACCTATTTGCAATTTGGGTTTCATAAAATGCTACGGCTTGTAGTAAGCAATTCCCCAATTCTTGTTTATCAATTGGTTTCTGTTTGTTGTACCATTCAACCAGCTCCTCGTCTTCACAAAGAACTTTTCTTAGTTCACCGTCGGAGAATCCTTCCAGTAAATTTTTCACTACTTTCTCACTACTTAGTCTGTCATTTCCTGTTCTAATATTAAATAAGTTTGAAACTGCTGTACTTTTCAACACGTAAACTGGGAGTTTCTCGTTATAATATAACATATGAAGCATAGACTCAATTTGAGCCGCTATACATAAAGCTTGAACGTGATTTACATGTCGAACTCGAAGTGAACGATCTTCTGTTACGTAGACATCTCCTTTTGGTAACATTTCTTTCATTTGATTTACCTAGATTTTTATTAAACAAATGGGTTGTTAAAACCGCTATTTCGATGGAATAAACAGAAAAAGTACCAAAGGGCAATAGTGAAAAGGTGGTTTGTTCTGTATTTCCGGCAGTAACTGCATTGACCAATCCAGAATTCGCATATCTCGTGTTAAGTGAATCCATATAAGTTGTTTCAAGTGAAAACGGTAGCTAACGATGCTTTCAACATTCTAGAAATTCAAAAAGCGTTTTTATATAAAGACATGCAGCGATGAAACGGCAACCGTTACTAAAATATCTTGGAAAGTAACACTGACAATAACGTTTTAGTCTGATTTTAAGTGATTTTAAATGTTGGTTAATCAATTAAAACTCGTACTTGCCAAACACAAGTAGTCGTTTGAAGACTTTTAGTCAGCCATGCAGATCATAAAATTATTCGCTTAAATATAATTTACCTTTCTCACTTCATCGGTGACTTTCGGATAACATTTTGAAAAAGCATTTGCCTTGTTATTTCTTTGATCAATTTTTCCAGTGCCATATGTTATTGCATCACAAATCCACTCTAAATCACTCATTCCAAAGCCATCAATCTGCAATAAATTTTATTGTTACTAATTATTATCTAATACCAAATAACTATAAAAATACGTTATTTAACCTCTAAAAGAGTGTTAATGTGACGAAAAGATCCGTATTTCTTTCTGTATTTTACCAGATTCGTTGCTTTGTATTTTTTGATTAAGTATTGCAACAGTTCCTCTACTGACGATTCATTTAGCACTTTTATAATATTCGATTGTTGTTCAGGTGTGTACGAGGTCTCTAAGTTAAACTCCCAGTTGTCAGTCTTAAATTGTTGATTAATATATTTTAAATTAACAAAAAATTTCAGAACTATTAAAATGATAACTAACTTACCACAACAGGTTTGTTCGAACTGCACAAGTTTCTTGAAACATTTACAATATGTTTAACACTACGCGTAGTTTTATATGCGTTTTGATACTTTACAATATTAATTAAATGTAAGATGCTCTTAAATCTAAACATTTTATACAACTATTTTAAAATATAAATACTGTAATCTTTATAGATTCATCATCACCAGTTCATAATCATAACATGCAGCACGCACAACATTAAGGCAATAATCCATAACATGCTATGGCTTACAATTCAGGTCTATCTATAAACTTAAGCACAACGATTCACATATTACCATACTTCTAATATTGTCTTACACAGTACGCCATAGCAATGTAAACAATATTTTTTTTCACGAAAAGCAGACGATTTCTGAAATCACCAAAATGAGCGCGGCGTTCAAATAAAATATCATATAATTCATTTTTTACAATTGACAAATAACATGTTATTTATATATTAATTTAAGTAAATCTTAAAGCATAACATAATTAATTGCATTATAAAACACTTATTTGATTAAGATTTATAATGCAGCATGGGTGACACGCAGTATATTTTTGAAATACAGAACCGGTACTGTACATGGAATATAAAATGCCACTTGTACAATACTGTATTTCATAATAATAATTATTACATTTACGTCGCTAATGTTATACAACTACTGTACGTTTAAATAAAGCTAATTTATATTTAAATTTAGTTGAATACACATTTAATACTGTTCTTTGATTAATCATTACTGAACCATCAAATTTAATAAAATATCTGATCAAAATGAACTTTTAATAAAAAATATAAAACATTAAACTGTACTAGACATTCCAATGAGTATGTTTGATCTAACTTATATTTATATTTGAAATCATATAATTTTAATAAGTATAAGGCACTTGAGGATGTGCATATTGTGGAGGATACGCAGGAGGATAACTGTAATTGGGAGGATAATTATTGTACCCTGTTGTCATTGGATAATAACTATAAGGAGTTGTAGGTGCTTTATACGTTGGTTTATACATTGCATAATGAGGATATTGTGCTGCAGCTGCTGTGGGGTAGTAATTCGAATAAGATGGTGGTTGATAATAGTTATAGGTTGGTTGTTGTTGAGGATAACCATAATTATAAACTGATGGAGGATTTGCATAAGATGTAGGATAAGCAGCATAAGCCGAAGGAGCTGGTTGAGGTGCTGGATATGTGGCTGGATAAGATGTAGGATAATAATTATAAGTGGCTTTGGTGTTGTATGGGACCGCCGGATAAGCTGGCTTATAGGTTGGTTTGTAAGCTGATACTGGATATGCTGATGGATAAACGGTTGGACTTGGTGCTGCATATGTTGGATATGAACTTGGAGAATAATTCACGGCTGTATATCCAGCTGCTTTATATGGATTTGATGAACCACTGCTCCCATAAGTTCCATAATTTTTATAATTATATGATGAAGGGTTGTAACTTCTTCGAGATTGAGGTCGATTTTCAACAATTTCTTCGACTTCCTTTAATTTGCTGCTCTGTCCTTTCTCCCCGATAGCAAATGATATGATAGTAACCCATAATGTCAATAACTACACATCAAAGTAATAATAAAACCATTTAGACACAGTGAGTGAACATTTAAGTCAGATAAAAGTTTCCTGATGTCAAATTTTTTTAAGTTTATGAAGCAATAAGAATTGAATGACATTGGCTACAAGGAAAACTGCGGATAATATACGGTTCTGCTTCCATTAACAAAATAATATTGGTGTGACAGAAAGACCATTACATAATTTTTACTATAATACTGCACAATACAGACATATAACCAAATGTATGTCAGCGAAGATGCAAAGTTGCATAGACATTAAAATTGCTCTGTTGACTTTTTAGTTGCCATCCATAATTTAATACTAAAATTTATAATTATTTTTCTTTACTTAAATTTAACTAAACTAATCAATGCATTGCAGCAGTAACATTGCAGTATAGCAAATCAAATAATTTTTTTTTATATATTTCACTAATTAAACATTTTTTCTGTAATAATACCGAATTAAATAGTGTGCAACTTGTTACAAAAAAGTGACTGTTAGAAATAAAATTTAATGTATTCAAGCACTGAATATAAATTTAAAATTTTACTAGTCTACTGTATAAATGGCAAGTCAAGAATAACGATTAAAAGTGATTAATGGGTAACATTAATTTTTGCCTAATATTACAACATCGCTTAATAACTTACTGTAATTTTAATATATTAATACGAAGAAGCAAAATTTTTAATTTAATTAAAATATTAATTTATGAATCAATGTATTAAAAGATGTACTGTAGTTAATATAAAAATAAGCTGAGAGTGATATTACCTTGATGAAATCCATTTTTGAAGTTTTAAGCTAAAAATGTAACAGCCAACTATAACAGTTAAAACTTTTTTTTGGTTTTTCAGAATTGAAGCTTCCTATTAAGTAATTTTATTTATATATCTGGAATCTGGTTAGTAATTTTCATCCTTGGCTATTATTTCAGCAGGCAATGATTTGCTATTAAGACATTCGAAGCTCCACCTACTGTACGTCTTTCTTAATTGTTTTACGGATGTTACTTCAATTTCCAAAATGCATGGGAAACCATCTATGACAACTTCAGATTGTCCTAAGGGACATCCCAGACTATAAAAAAAATCATTAAAACTTAATATTATAAGTCAATATGCTTATGAAAATAATCACAAAACATAATTTTAATATTGTTTTATCGTTTAAAGTTGTGAAGAGTTTTAAGAAAATCTTTTCGTTTTGTGCGAAAACAATGAAATTTGTGTCAGAAATTATTTCAAGTGGTTGTCGTTATGCAATGCAATTGTAAACAAATTTTCCAAAACATAAAGGTAATCATAATAATAATAGAGAAAGTTATACAATTATTTTGTATGACAAAATAATTTTTTTCTTTTTAAAAATTCAGCGAAATTGCATAACATAACAATGACATAACTATATTGCACATCATATTTTTAAAGAAAAAAAATTGTCCATGGGGTGATTTTAATGAGAACAACAACCCATCAAATCGCAAATGTTAACTACAATTGGGAAGCAATTTCAGCACTAAAAAAGTTTACTAAAATACGCCGTTTGCTGTTATTGAATGATTAAATGGTTTGATAAGTCAATAAAAATGCTATCATTTTAAAACTGCAACTTTATGGATGTGATTTTCTCAAGCACAGCCACTACAAGTGGGTGAACAAGTCCATGTCCCCAAAAATATACAAAAAGGTTAGTGACCGTTACATTTGTAACCCAATATTGTACTGCAGTTACAGTAAGTAAAAACCATAATAATTATTATGCAAATTAATAATGTCATATCTTATTAAAAATACACTCAATTATTTGACATCGACAAAATAAAAAATTATTACGGTAACAGTTTAGTTTCTAAAAAAATAAAAAATCAACCTGAAAGATGTAGAATTGGAACCCACAACTCTTAAATAAATTGCAGTTGTGTTTAACTGTGTAAAACCGGAAGTTCACAATGGTCACGCTACTAATCCCTGAAGTTGACTCCCTAAATTAAAATATAGCACTGCACTGCGACTGTATTTTTCCTCTACAAAACTTAAAAATGTCATTATTTCTGATTCAGACTATAACAATGTGCAATAAGTTACGTTATACATTACAACATGTAACAATTATTATCAGCGTAAAAATAGGCAAAATTTAAGTGATGCTTGAGTATATTCATGAATTACACTGCTTAGGAAATAAGAAATTAAATATTTAAAATAAAACTCACAAGATTAATGAATAATGAGATGTTTATATAACAATGAATAAGTTTTTAAATTCAAATTAAAGATAATTACCATCATATTATCTGTATTTACGCCCGTAGTTTAGATTAATACAGACATTAACAGTTCCTGTTAAAATCCATTGAACTGCAAAAATTATGCCAACAACAGCTAAAATTCTGGCTGAAAATACAGTACATGTTACGATAAATAAATGACATAACTTTTCAAAGGTATAATATGCCACATTACTTGCAACTGTTTTTGTCAATGTATAACAACTATTTTCACTGGTTTCGCATTGAAGAGGATTTCTTAAAATGCCTGAAATAAGTCGATTAGTGAATAAGATAAAACGCAAAATATTTGATGCTTTACTGACAATTAGGCGCTTCAGGTGTCCACTTGCCATTAACGCAAATTCTCAAAGAAGTTCCATTAAGTTCATAGTTATCTGGGCACAAATAATTAGCAAATGTCCTATTGAATTTCATCAATGATCCTGTATTTTGATCAGGAGTTCCACATTTAGGAATATCTAGAAAAGAAGAGTTAATAATGAACAATATAAGTGCTTTTTCTGTACCGGGGTACTTAACTGTATTCACATATTTGACCACTTTCACCTCTGCATGAGGGATAACTGACTATTTCTCGTTCCTTCATATCAACATAAAAACAAGCTAAAAGATCAAATATAAATATAGAACCATGCTGTATATTCAACTATGAAAACGATATTGAAAATTATACTTGTGTTAATTAGCCAAAAATCTTTCTGATAAAATTGGTCGTTGTTGATAATCTCAGATAAGTAACTGATGAAGTCGCCGTGCCTTACAGACGCGATTGAGGAATTAAGATTTGCCATGTAATTGTAACAATTAGTCTGAACTGGTCTCCATCTTAAATTGAAGTTTTTTGCAAACACTGCAAAGCATTTATCGTCAAATGAAAAATGTTTTACTGTGTAAAAATCAGCAAATGAGCAAGTAGAATCAGGTACATCTGAAATAGAAATGCAAGTAAATTGCTTGGTCATTAGTTCATAATATATTTCTTTTGAGTTAATAATTACATATTACCCGATTTAGTAAACAGATCAATGTCACATATTTCCCAAAATAAAGGCCAAGTAATTTTAAGATGGACCACATTAGATTTTGTCGGATTTTTATTTACAAACTGGTAAACAACATAGTTTGATTGCTTTAAACGTTTTGTATATTTTTTAGCCCCTTTTAGTTTTATCCAAGAATTAAAACCTGCTTTTTTAGTCGTATAATACGCTTGTGGAGTTTGACTGTCTGTGTTTTTAAATGTCAACATTAAATACAATTAAATGACAAAAACGAATAATATTTTTTGTTACCGGAAATGTTCAAATTTTGAAATGTTATATCAACGAGGTCTACCATGTAATTTTTGTACCATCTAAACGTCCAAATGGCTTCTGAATAAATCGACTTAACTGCCTGACTTAATCCAAACGAAATGCATTGCGATTTCCATTGAGAAGGCATTGATTGATTGATTTTAAATTCCGTAGCGGCGTATTTAGCGACATTCAGCCCTGCAAAACATTTATAACATGAATAAACGAAACAGGAATTACAGTGAGGATTGATTATCATAAGAAAAATTGAACGCTTGTCCAACCGCAATAGGGTTCATAACTGCTCCAACGATTATTAGAAAGACACTGCCGTGTCTGATTATTTAACATTTCATAACCTCTGTCACATTTGTACGTTATTGTAGCGCCAACTGGAAATAAGCCATCGATGTGATCATCTGATATTTCAGCTATAACATGGCGATTTTTATTGGGATGTAAACAGCCACGGTTGCTATCAACTAAATGACAAGTAAAATTATTAGGTTTAAAATGACTAAAAATTAATTGAACTCAACTTACCATAAACACTTGAAAATGAAATAATAATCGACAGTCGAAGAAAAAGATCCATTTCTTTTTCTGAACAAAGTCAGAAGATTTTGAATAAATAATTTGTTAAACTAAAATGCTAAAACTGTGCACTGTGTAATAAAAGTATTATTAACCCACATCCGGGAAATTAACAAAAAGGAAGTTACTGTGTAAATTCGTAGTTGAGTATTATAAACATAGCAAATAAATGAAAACATAACTTACGGAATGATTTTGATTAATGGTCAATTCGACTCAGTCAGAAGTACAAAATTGACTACAGCAGTGACTTTCAGCAAACCCTAAACTATTATGTGACTAATTTTTGATATGATTAATAATATTTCAAGTAAGAATAGCTAATAATAACTTAAGAAAATGTCATTCCGAAAATGAAAATTAAAAACAAAAGAAAAATAGTCGATGAAAACGTTTTCTTCAACAAAAGAGTAATCGATTCTTCAGTATTTTATAAGTAAGTCAATCATACAGTATATAATATAAATATGTTAGGAATTACTAGGCCACTAAATTCATTTTTTTACATGTGACATTACAGTATTTTGTACTCCAATACAGGTAAAGTTTAAATTCGCTTTCATGTCATTAACGATTTTATTTACAAACTAGGTTTGAATTAGTTTTTCCTGACTCTTGGGCTTATTCGCTGATAATAAACCATTTACACATGGCAGCAAATGTTATGCTATTTATAACTCTGACGCCAATCATGAAGATGCTGAACTGAAATGTGAACATTATCAACCACATCTGCACTCTTCCCTGGCGAATGCAACATCAAATGAATTTGTCAACCTATTAATTTTGAATTAGACAGTGATCTTGTCTACAAATTAGGGTTTAACTACATTTGGCCTTCACCATTCAAATAATTGCCTCATAAGTAATTAACTTAATATACTGTATTAAGGAACATTATATTAATTAAGGAAAAACAGAAAAAAACATAGTCAACTCCCAATTTAAATTAATTAATGGATTGTCATCGCAGTTATGTCTTTGTGGCTGTAGTTGAGTGTAACCAATATGTTAATTGTCTCATTTAGTTCTTATTATAATTCCGTTTATACTGTATTTACAGATTTTCTAAAACATGGAATTATTTTTGATCAATTTAATGATGACCAAATTCTGAAGTCAATTAAATAGATGCTTTTAGCGTCACAGGGTACACGTATTGTACAGTAAGTCATATTCAATCGCAATTCCAATGATTTTTTTAAAGTAGTTCAATGGGCAAGTTTCAAGATTAGACCAAGAGCAATCAAGAAACGAATCGCATGTAAAATTTTGAAATATCAGCACATAATTAATTTTCACAAATACTGTACATACTCAATTACCATATTAAACCAGTATATTAGTGCTCTGATTTTTTTAAAAATTTATAATGTAAAAATACTAAACTCGTAGCTGTGCGACTGCCTATAAAGTACCGGTAAAACACTGAAAGTGACAGCTTTGTCATGTGAATGAATAACGAAATGTCCAAACTGACAATCACCACTTCCTTCCAGTCTTTCGCCACATTTTTCATTCTCGTTTCTCTCTTCTCGACCCATCCAAAGTCCTTTATTTCAGTGTCCAAAAAAAAATAGCCTTTTATAATACGTCATGCATACATTATCTCTAATGTAAATTCCACAGATTCAATAGACTACGCATGCGTGTTTGATTTTTTTTATATCTCAAAAATAGTTTCTTAAATGCAAAGCGCACATGTCTTAGATTTAATAACACTTTGCTTGAATGCTCCAACTGTCACTCAACGGTCTTCGTACAAACTTCCGGTTATTTAACGTTTTTCCGGTAAATATGTAAGCATTTCGCTGACTATTCAATTGGAAACGGCACAAAATGCGAACAAAGTCAGTCGATTGTTGTGCTTCTTTATTTTGAAATCAAATTGACTCAATGCAACTTTTTTCAAGTAAAAAAAAATACTAACAACAGCCAGCAATTCGCTCTGATCAACATTCCAGCACTTTCTCTACATGAATCAATCAGTTTCCTATTGAAAATCTTATCGAGCATGCGCAGTGCAGTCAACCAAATGTCACTTGGGGAATTGTCATCAAAAGCACTCAGTAAATATGATCAACAAACCCTGTAAAAAAAATCATGTTTATCTGGATGATTAATCGAAAAAATGATACCTTGGTTATAACATTCAACAGAAATATTAATTAAAATTAGCGTTTCACCAGAAGTTCAATTTCTTTTAACTTGCTAAATAAACTTTTCAACCTACGATTTACAGAGTGTCACACTATATAATGATATCTCAAATACTAACAATTACTAAAACACTTTACAGAATTTTACTGGCAATATCTGTTCATATTACCAAAGTGTTATCCTTAATGACCAATTTTAAAAATAAATTTGTGCATTTTTCAACGATAAAACCGATACTGGTACATCCATTACAGTAGTTTTAAGTTCCCAACTAGCTCAAATAAATAAAGTAAATGCTTCCTTCGGGCAAAGATAAACAAAAATAAACCAGCATCTCAGCTTTAGATCTTTGTTTATATAATAAAATAAATAAATAAAACAACAAACTATTGTGTAGTGTACTGAAGATTTCTTTTTATCTATCTTTCTCTTTAGCATCACCCTGTCTCCCCGTTTCACCAAATGTAATACAAAACCCCTTCAAAGTATGTGTAATCCTTAGCACAGTACAAGTACATCCCCCATTCATCCTTGTTATGAAAGCTGATGGTGGGAGGAGCCAGACTGAACTTCCCCCCTCAGACGTTCATCGATTACATACAAAAGGTATTAAAATTGCATACTCAACGATTTTAAGAATCTAAACAATAAATACAGATTATCTAATCTGCTTAAATATTTTATTAATATTAAATTGATGCTTGTTTTTAATACGGTAATTATAAAGAAAATAATTTCCTCGTCTATACTGGTAAATGTTATGTAATAGTTGCTATAAGCTTTAAGCTAAGAGGCCCAGATCAACCATTAAAAAAATGAAATGTAAAAGAAATTTACTAAAAAGTGAAGTAGAAATGGCATTTAAACTACAAAACAATAAACTGAAAGTCTACAGAGATGCGATCAAAATTCAATGAAATCGACAGCAAAGTTGCCTTAAGAACTCTGTAGAAATAAACTGATGATTGCTTTTAGTAAAGTATTATATAATAACATTTTTTTGTTGGATGTTGTCATCAGGCAATCGATTTGACACAAAATCGTTTTTTAAAAAAAATAATTTCCCAGGTGCAATATCGACATGAAAATTTGATTTATCCTTGTTTATCATCATTTGCCCAGCTTCAATGCTTCATCGCGGTAAAGCAGAGGCAAAACACCAAATCCAACATTATGTAACTGATGAACAAGTAAACGCATGCGCACAAAATCTACCAATTGACGCTCCCTGACTGAGTTTTCAACACACACATCTACAGAAAACAACAAAAGTGCAAATCCAAAGCATCATTCTCAGCGTTTTTCAACTACTACTGTTTCAAACTTCACTCTACGCTCAGAATAACTAAATATTTAGCCTGTTTCTCACTAAAACAAACTTTTTCGTGATAATGTTTCGCTAAAACTGCATTTTATGCTCAACAGACAAACTTCAACGTCCAATCGTGAAATTTTCAATGATTGGCTCTGATTTTATCCATCATTTATGTTACGTAAATCAAGGCGGTTTTAATGACGTCAAAATAATGTGGTTATATAATTAATTCAGCAACAAACGACGCGACGTTTTAATAGCCAGTTTGAAGTTGAGGAGATTTAAAAGCAGTTTTTAATCAACAAGTAAAAAAAATACAGTTGACAGTTACATCAAAATAATGGAATTAATAACAATTGAAAGTGACGCTGTTGAAAGGGCATATAACAAATGCATTGAAGATAGTGTCAATTATGATGTCAAATACTACGATGGTAAGTCTACAAATATTTTTTATAATTAATTTTATGCTCATCATGATAGAAGTTAATTTATGTTTTAAAAAAAGTTTTAATTAAATTCTATCAAGCTGATTTTTAGTTTTCAATATAAACTCAACAAATTTAACTTCAATTTCAGTTTTAAAATACCAAACTTCGTTATTTTAATTCACTTGAAAATTAATTGAAAATATTAAAAACCATGTTTTCAGTGAAGTCAAATCCATACACTCTGTATTCAAGAACTTAATTTAGGTACCAGAAAGTAATTGATCCCATCTGCCAACCAATTTAGTTATTAAACACTAAGTTTGCCGCTCCAATTGCATTTTAAAATTTAAATGCAGTAATGTCAGTTACTCTAAACCATGTTTTGTGACCTAAAATCTAAATTTGACATTTTTTTCAATAATTGGTTTGCTTTTAATTTCAAAGTCTAAGAATTTTAAATACAGCAACATTGCTAAAATACATTATCAACTGGTATTTTCTATTCGTTTTAAGTTTCCCAAATATTTGACTCCACTTAACTATACTGCACTTTAAAATATTTAATTTAATCAAATAAATATTTTCTTTTAATATTTTTTGTGAAAGTTTTATCATAATATTTGCTTTTGTGGACTGTTTTGTAATACAAAATGAGACATTTCTAAAAAAAAAAAACTACAAATAGACATCTGTATAAACAATTTAATCGAAAAAAATTTCTTTTTAACTAAAATAAATACTTTGTGTTTTATTATATTTAACAATATAATATTTTACCAACTATATTTACAGTATATACATTATTTCCAACGTTGATAAGTATCCAAATTTAATTTAGTGAGCAAACTATGGATTTGTAAGATTAACTTCAAATCAACTGCCCACAATATTATGACAGTAGACCAATCGATGTTTGCCACTACTGTGTCCATCGTAAAAATGAGTACCAACAAAATAATAATAAATAAACAAGAAAAAATAGCCAGCTTATGAGTATTTATATTGTATATGAAAGAAAAACAGTGGCTTTCAGATGAAATGTGATGCTTCCTATTCCACATAACTTAATTTCAAGGATCAAAAACAAACAAAGTCCACGGGGGAAATGGTGAAAGATTAAATGTCGCCGGGAGGCCTATTACGTCACCTAGAATGCATGCTTCCAAAGGTCTGATAAATAAATTACCGGACAACTTCAGTACTAACACATTAGAGTTTTTTATAATTCCTTAAAGGCATGACTTTCCGATAAGAGATAACAAAATTCAATAAATTTGGTCAAAGTTAGACTTTTAAGCAAATGTAATTATTTAGCCTCAACTAGATGAAAACCTGGTTCTACCTGGATTAAAATAATGGTCCCTTGCCCATTTTATACAATGGCAAAAACTTTTTTTTATATAACCTTGTTCAGTCACTAGTATCGATATTTTAGATAGCGATTCTAAGCAGCTAATTAATCAATTAAAACGATTGTTATGTTTTAATTAAGTTCATATACAGTACAGTAAGTTGGTTTATAATTATTCACTGTTTCTCATTCAGTCCAAATTAAAGTACATCACTTCATAATTAATGACAATGTAAAGTAACTTAAATCTCCCACAAATCTGACTAATTAGCGGCAGATTAAATAATTTTTAGCATGACGAAAATTAATCTCGCTCGACTTAAATTAAGAAGTAATAAGTCACTTTCTTCACACAAGATAAACCAAGGCGTCAAAATCGAATCATTAACTTTAAGAAAAAATATCACAGGATTTTGTTAGTAAGGGGAGTCTGTTTAAAGCTACTGTACATGATGTTGGAATATTTCCGGTTTGGGCTTGTGAAAGATTTATTTTCAGCTCTCACTGTTAAAGTTTATCCTTAAGCTCTTTTATGACTTCATGAGCCAACGCACAATAGAATTTCACTGCAATTCGGCATTGTGTCTGCTTTGGACCCACAAGGTTCCAATTCGAGTCTGTTTATTACAAAAACGCTGAAAATGACTTAGGAGATAAACACATAAATTACATTAGTGCAATGTTACTCGAATACGTACAGTACACGTCCAAAAGAGTGCCACAACATGGTCACTAAATCCTACAAAATCCACAGATTATTTTAGTAAATTTTGTACTTTTAATGACGTACCCTACTTTTATTTCTGGTTCTATAGTTGTATTTATTTAAGACGTATAGATGCTTAATGAATAATGACCGTTGTTAAACTGAATAAAGTTTGATAAGGCATTCAGTGTATGTGAATGGCAATATCAAGATAAATTGAGAAAATATTTCAAAAAATAATAGTGATCGATATACAAAATGGCAAGGTAAAGTAAATTGAGCGTAAAAGTCACGCAACTAATAATATTGACATGCCACAAATAATATTGTAATGCATTATTAATGTAAGAAGATCATCCTATCAGACACAACACCAAAAATATTATTGTCACGAAATAATTTGCATAAAATGTCACTTTTGCACTTAGGCAAAAACATTTAAAAAAATGAATACGTTTTAAATATGCATTGAAAATAAGTAACAAAATAAAAGCAGTAAAATGCAATGCATTTTGTCTGAACATTTAAAAAACACAAGAACGAAACATAAAATATTTTATTCAATTTTTAAAAGTGCTTTTATTATTTTCTTGCACAGTCACTTTTCAAATATTTTATTTCTAGAAAATAAGTAATATTTTACCTGAAAAATGACTTATAGATTTCTTTTTTTATTATAGACATCATTTAAATTAACTGAATTTTTAGTTTAAAAAATATTAAAACGTTTAAATAAATGTTCAATCTACATTTTTAAGATGTTTTTTAATATCCAGAAAAATCATATTCTTCCCACTTTATTCCTATTAGAAAAACCTGCACTTTTATCTGAACATGTTTAGCCATAGTACAAGTCAGCTTAGCAGACGCAATTTGTTGTGTATATCGACTTCCGCCAACAAATAATCGACTTCCGTTAGTTACAACCATGTAACTTATTATGTCTTGTTTTCACTGTCATTTATGTTCATGTAGAAAATGACTTACTTTTTTTCTATTTCAAGAGTCTTAATGAGGAATACGAATAGCTAGCCAATCATAGACGAATATGCAAGCACATACATACAGTACTGTACGAAACTTTATTTCACGAAATAAAAGATGAGGAGGAAGTTAAAAGTGGGAGGAAAATGTGTACTTATGAAATTTTTCATTAACTTCGCGGTCGAAAAAATATCACAAAAATTGCAATTATTAAAAATACAAACCAAGAGATTTACAGGATGCGTTTGGCTTTACAACACAAGACACACAAAGAATAAGAGTAGTTTTTTCATCATTTTTTGTGCAAAATAAATGTTAATTTTTTAGTCATAATTAGAAACATTTTATGTTGTTAACTATTCGACATAACTCTCTTAATAGACTTAATTTTGACAACATAAACAGTTTTTTATTTGTGGGAAGCCTTGTATAATATGCAACCAAACAGCAACGTTGTTCAATTTTACGCAGATTTTCCCAACTCTGTCTGTTATTTTAATGATGTTCATCCATCATTATAGATTCTGTCTCGTTACCACTTTTGTGCCAAGCAAAACTCTTAATAATTATTCACGTTGAATATTTCTCTAAAACCCAAACTCCATTAGTTGCCTATCAATCAGCATATTATGACAACATCTTTCTATTAACAACTCATTTTTTTATTACAAAAGAATGAAAGGTTAGCAAGCTCTGACTCGTGTGCTGTATCTACAGTGCAGTCACTAATCAATAAGTTATGCCACAAATTCACTAAATAACAAAATGTCCCATAGTGGATATCGAAGCTACAAAGATAGATGCCTTTCAGAAAAGGTTGTAAGCCACTGGCCATATAATTTAAATGCAAATTGACTTCACCATACATTTTTCAAGTCAATGAAAATACTGTATACTAATTTTCAATACATGATTTCACATTCCCGTAACTTGAAAGTCAAATTTCCCAAATGATTGCTTGGTATCATAAACAAAGTGTAAAATATAAAAAAACCCAGCTGTTAAACCCTTTCTATTTTTAATCTTTAAACTTCCAAGCAAATCCAGATCGATGAAAATAGAGAGAGATGGTCTTAAACATTTTAGCAGTTTGAATATTAATTAAGACTGATTATATACTGTACACGTAATAGGCTAAGTTGATTTTACTGTACAGACAAGTATAATAAGAGCCGAGCTTAAAAATTCTCTCAACTGTTACGAAATGAGTTTCACGCCTTGTCAAACTCATTTCCTCCTTAAATTATTAAAGCGTTAATTGATCGCTTATTAGTGTGGTTTATCGACTCAAATTTTGGTTCTTGTTACAATCGCATCTGTCTACTCGACCATTATCCAATCAGTCTCATCTCGATTATTCAGCATCATTCTGTGCTCATCTTCCCGCTGTTTCCATCATCTAGCATCATTCTGTCTTTTGGCAACATGTGGTCGCGCATACAGTACATTTTTTCTCTTGACATCTTTCTCTTTCTCTTGCTTTTATCTTTTTTTCTGTCGTTCATCATTAACATCATCATTCTGCTTCAATCATTTTATTACATTCTTTCTATTTTCGCCAATCTGATTGTACTGTATTTATGACGTAAAATGACATGTATTTGACCTAACAAAATGACTTTTTGTGACACGTGTTTCAAACAAATACCATAGTATAAACTACGTTCAAATTGTCAAATTACTATTATAAAAAACTAACATTTTGTATAAACACATTTAAGGTCCATAATGTTTGCTTGTCACGTGATGAATGCATCTAATTTGCTGTTTTTCAATGTCATCAATTGTAATCAATGACAGTTTTCAGCGTGTAATACGCTTGATCAATCAATCTGACTTTTAAAGATTATTTAGAATTTTAATAAACCTGTTTTACAATTTATCAACGTTCGTATATCTGCCAAGTTTTCAGATAATTTATAATCAGAATTAAATTTTGAATTACTTTCAACGTTTAGATTTGACGTACTGTACGTCAAGTCTTATTCCCACTTCAATTTTATAATTTTTGACAGCTTTATTTAATTCTAGGTTATTTTCAAAAAAAATATAATAAAATTTGATCAGCTCAAATTCTGCCAAAAACCCAACATGGTGTATATTTCGCTGTTATCAATCGGCTGAAATCCTTCCTTTTGTATAAATCTGGTTATGTATTTTTACGTCTAATGCTTTTATAAAATTTCCCTCAAACAATTTCTATCCAATTACATTAGCATTGTTTTCGCATCTACGCTTTTTCATTAGCCAAATTATTTCTGCTTCGATATCTTAATTATCTTTCAGTATTTTTATCACTAAAGCTTATTAACTTTTCAGACAATAACTTCGTCAATTTCTAATACACTATTACTGTATAATAATGAATTATTCATATTCACAAAATAAAAGGTTTCAGAAAACATTGCAAATATTTTTCAACTTTTGAAAATGATTAAATTTCATCCATCACTTGAATTTCATCATTTTTATCTTTGTCAGTTTCCTCCTCTGTTTTACGATTTTGACACATTTCACGTCGTAAAATTATAACAACATTTGTTACGTTGTCTGTTAAAGCCAAATAAATCAAACGTAGCATTCTACGCCCTTTTTCTCTTAAATGACCACTTAGCGTGACCCAAAAGATTTTGCTCACAAACATCACTTTATCATTAAGCATCATTCTGAAGTACCATTAAAACTTTAATAAAAATAAGCTCATGAAAACATATTAAATTCCTAACTTATGACTCCCAAAATAAATTGAAATGCCAATTAAATTAAATGTAATACTATAAATTAGTAGTAAGTCATGAAACTTAAAACTAAACTTTAGTAATTTCTTTTTTAAAAATGGCGCAAATAAATTTACACTATAAAATAAATTGGCTAAAATCACCTAATTTTTTTGTATAGTCTTAAATATTAAAATTTCAATTTCGAGTTGCTTTTTCAATGTTTAACAATCCAATTTACGTGCACGAAACACCCCTTTAAATTACAAAGCTGTAAACAATTTTCTTTTGTAAGCAGTTTTAATAATAAATTTTCTTACGAGCAAACTGTTAAATTGAAAAAGCCATAGAAATATGAAAACAAAACACGTTAAATAACTTATGTAAATGGAAACTGGATTGTAAATGTCGTTTCCATTAGAACTAGCCTTACTGTCAAAATAAAAAGTTTTACTGATCAAAAAAAAATATGTGCAATGAAATTTCTTTTTAAATCAACATTAATCTAAACACCAAAAAAAAAAAAAAAAAAACCTTGAATATCTTTACAATATAAAAATATCACGATTTCAACATTTATGACAAATGTCCTGTCCCCTTTAGATATTATAATGCACACTAATTTACCATAATATAAATTTTTATATGTACAGTAGTTGGAAAACTCAATCAAATAAAAAATATTAAAATTACAGAACCACTGATTACGTCTTTAAGGAAAAATATAGCTTAGTTATTTATAGATATATACATGTGCATTTCTTAATTACTATTGATTATTTTATCTGCAGAAGTATTACAATGAACAATAAAATAAATGTGAAGCACTCTGTAATAATTTATCACTGCGCATGCTCGTAAAAAAAATAAAATGTAAATTAAAAACCATTTCATATTAATAGCTAATCGATAATCTACATATTAATAAATGTCAGAGATTTAAAAATTACAATAAAACATTTGATAAAATTGTACTAATAAATAAAAAAAACATTAACATAAAATCCTCTTCCAAAAAAAAACCTCAACATAAAAACCGCATTAGCTTCTGTTCTCGTGTGTCTTTTATTAATAAATCAAAATTTAAGCCACGTTATTTATGCAAATCAACTCCATATTACGTTAAATATACCGTAAAATACTATACATGGTAGTACAGAACTTGCATAAGTGCACAAAAGTCATCTTTATTCTTGTCAACTTACTTTTAAAGATAGAAATATTTTAAAGCTAAATCAATAATTTAGACGGCATTTTGAAATGCTGTGCCATTTTATTTGCAAACATATTTTTAGCCGTTCTAGAAAAATTAGAAGTAATTTCTTACTAATCATATCGTAGAATCACTGATTATGTTTGTGCGTGAAAAACTCAACTATTGCTGTGGTCTGTTCAGAAATTTGCATTTTCGTGTCTTTCACATATAAATTAACATCAAAATTTGTTTTGCAATTGTAGCTACATACTGTCCAAGAACATTTGATGGATGGAGCTGCTGGAATGCAACAAAAGCCAATCAAATAGCAATTGTCCCATGCCCATCTTTTATCACCGGATTTGATCCCAAACGTACAGTACAGTGTTAACTTTTAACTTTACTTAAAACAACCAATAAGAAAGAAATTGTAGGATTTGCTCATAAAGCTTGCAACTCTGACGGAACTTGGTTTCGCCATCCAGCAACAAACCAAACCTGGTCTAATTATACCACATGTGTCGACATGGATGATCTTAAAGTAAATAACCAATTACATAATCACTTCATTAACTTGAATTAATTTTTTGCTTTGCAATCAAACACTAGATGAGAAGTACCATTGTTAAAATAAACATTATTGGCTACTCAATCTCCCTCGTTGCTCTCATGGTTTCACTCACCATATTCTTCTATTTCAGGTAACAAATTGTAACATAATACTCAACTATTTTTAAAATATTTGAAACCTCATTTCCTGTGGAGAACAACGTTTTTCGACATTTACCCCAAATCTGATAGAGAATTGAATTTCCTATTAGATGATTTCTTACATCGTTCTTCACACCCTAAATTTCTATTTTTAAAAAATTATAAACCTTATTTCCTGTTTAAAAACGTCATTTTTCTGGCATTTCCATCACAACCTTGTACTTAATATAGGTTTTTTTCTATCATCATACTAAACTTCAGATATATACTTTAATTTACTTTAAAAAATTAAAATAAAACACTGTAAATATAAAAGTTTAATGAGCTAAACATGCAACAGGTGTAAACTGATTTTTCAATTGCACTAACAGCTGCTAAATTTTTAAATTAAGTGCAACAAAATGACTATATACAAGTCATGTATTGCATTATACATTACTAAAACAGATTAAGCATTAAATGATTAATAAAGCAGAGATGCAGTATTTTGACAACATACAATACCGGTACTGCAAAAACACTGACTTTATTATTGTGTTTTCTGTGTTTCTATTCAAGTTAAGTTGACTTGAACGCAATGGAAATATCCGTTTAACATTTTTATATGCTATACTTGTACTGTAGAGACAAAGGATCAATATCATTGTTAAAAAATGTTTAACCACAGGGGGAAAAAACAAACTTTATGCGCTATTTTGTGTCTAATAAAACAATAGCTTAAAGCAATATTCTCATATATACATATTTTCTCTTTCATAAAAAAATTGATTTCAGATCATTAAAATGCATTCGTATCCGAATCCATCGCAATTTATTCATCAGTTTCGTGATGAATAATGCAACTTATATCATTTGGTATACAGTCATAGCCCATCCGGAAGTTGTCCTGAGAAATCAGGTATTTGGCGTCGGAAATTGAAAGTCTTAAAATGATGCCAATTTGCTTAGCTATGAGTTTTGCCTTTGCTTTACTATATAGTCTGGCTGTCAAGTGTTACATATACTGGTTCAGTATTTCTTAGTTTGCAATTATTTTTGGATGTTTTGCGAAGGACTTTACTTGCATACCATACTTGTAGTTGCTTTTGTGGACAAAGAAAGCATTATCAAATGGCTGTATGTCATTGGATGGGGTACTATCATATACATTACATTAATTGACCATCTCATTATATTATACTGATCATTTAAGGTGTCCCAGTACCATTGACAGTTATTTACGCAGCTGTCAGGGGCTCAATTCCAAAGGAAACTGAACTGTTAAGTCAAAATAAATTAAATGCATCCACTTATCATTAACAAACTGCTGTTTTGATGAACCTATTTACTGTAGCTAAAATGCAGTACCACCGAAACTCTGATAAAACCCTGCAAAATCGAATAGAAATCATGCATTAGACTACAGAAATAATTCTTTAAAAACCTTTTCTTTAAACACCAAAGAAAATAACATCACAAAATTAAAAGTTCATTATTTGCGGCAGTCACTGTTAATTTTAATGGACATGTCATCGAATTATTTTTAATTTAATGTTTACACAATTTTTAATTAAACTTAGATGTTGGATTAACGATAGCCCATATTATTGGATACTCACTGCACCTGTCTGTGTATCAATGCTTGTAAGTATCATTTGAAATTTATTTTACTTTAAATACTGTGTTTAACACCGATTGTATTAAATTTTAAACTAAACTTTTTTTATAAAATAATGTTCATTTTCCAATAGGCAAATCTGGTATTTCTCATCAGTATTGTACGTGTTCTTGTCACCAAATTAAGAGCGGTAAAGTCCTCGGATACTGACCAAACTAAGTAATTAGAAAACACCCCTCTCTCTGACAAATTATCATTTAGATGATCTCACTAATAACTTAATTTGCGGACCATTAGAAAAGCCGTGAGAGCAACCATTATTTTAATTCCACTGTTGGGACTTAACTATTTGCTGACTCCGTTCAGACCTCAACAAGGATCACCAGGGGAACACATTTATGATGTCATTGCTGCCGTTGTCACATCTTTTCAGGTAATTAACATTAATATATAATTAAATAACTAAAAACTAGTGATATAGTTAATGTAAAAATAATTGATCATTGCATTATAAACTAGTTACTAAAAACGTTATGCTGACAGCAAATATTTGGTTAAATCTTCATACCATGTTAACAATTCCAATTAAATTAAACGCAAAAATTAAGTAATTAATTTAGTTAAATCTGATAAATCAAAATAATTATTATATTCGACATTAATAACATTTTATTTATATATAGAAATGTTAAAATGCTTTTCATACTTTTTTAAAGGGTCTATGTGTGTCGCTGCTGTTTTGTTTTTGCAATGCTGAGGTATTAACTTATAAATCAACAATTGAATTGAACTAATTAAAATTCTGTAATAGATCATTTACTTAATTAAAAACATTTGGTATCAAAAACAGTCACATGGTTGCTGGAGAAACACCTCAATAGTATTAAACTCATTCACTGTAAGTTTTTGCTTAATTAAAATTAGTTACTATACTTAATACATAATTTATTTATGAAAGACTGTCAACAACTCTCCTTGTGAATCACAACGCAGAAGACAACAAACAATGTCATCGTCACCTCGCAAACAACGTCACATTTGTTTAACTGATATCACTCCACCAACTACTGCCAATAAAAGTAAAATTACAAAAAAAAAATTGTGGAGACGAGAAAATCTCAATAATAATAAAAACAAAAACATTAAATCTTCTATCATTAAAGTGAAAAGTAATAACGCAACCGACGATGATGTAGACACCCAATCAGTATAATAATGAATAATTTTGATTTAAAACTGCAAGGCAATAATTTCATATTCTTGATTTTGTTGTAGATGGCAGTTAATTTTCCTATCCTTATCGTTAAATAATATTAAGTAAACAATTTTTGTATAAGAAATTCATCGAACAGTCTTCCCAAACAATTTTACTTAACATGGGAAAATTCAATTTTGCTTTAGAATTTTGAAATTAATAAAATTTGTAACAAAGCTCTTTAATGGCTAATAAATCGAGTTTTTATCAATATAATGTGTCTACACTCTATAGTATCATACATTTCTAGTATTTATTATGCTGATATACAGTACTGCATGGCTGTACTTGACTAATCTAATCAGAAATCGTCATCGAACATGTGTTTAATCTAAAGGTTAGTCAAACTATTGAACCGACTTAATTGTTACTAAGCTGAAATAATTCTTTTTTAATATTCCCACATAAATTATCGTAAGTTAGAAGGATTGAAGATTTAGAATTGCACACGTGTTTTGATATCATTACTTTGAGATAACATTGTATCAACTAAAATGTACATTTAAAGTGAAAACAGTAGCTGTGTAATATGGCTGAAACTAAGGTGGCGATTTTAACAGGTAAAAAACAAAATATTGATTTATTAATCAAATTAATTAAATATATAAACCACAATATTATGTAGACGGTGAAAAGCAAAGGCTGATCGATCGTTATGATGAGCTAGAATGGTGTAATAAAAGCGAAGAAGTCCAATGTGTCCGCTGTAGCCGAGTTCCAATATATCATTATCTATCAAACTGCAAGCATCTATTTTGTCTAAACTGTAAAAATATTCTCAATCCTAAACAATCAGCTAATCTATGGAACTGTCCCCTTTGTAAACAAAATATTATTCTACTGGTAAAAAGTCAAATACCTTACTTTTCAACATATTACTGTTATACAAGTTTCTATACAGGATGAACAAAGTTGGGAAATTGAAGAAAAAGTATATCAGTTATTGGTGTGCTGTCCTAACAAGAAATATGGATGTACATTTGAAGCTATACTAAAATCGATTCCTGTAAGTAAACATTAAAGTAAGAGAAACATTTTTAGCTCTAGGTTAAGTCTTGACTCTTGCAAAGATTTTAATATCTTAAAATTGTTTCGAATGACTATATACGTTTACTTTCAAAGAACCAAATTTAAATTCCAAGCATAATGTTTGAATTAACAACCGTAAAGTATAACTAATTATTCAGTATTACGCTGTACATACTGATTTTACGTAATGATATTAAACGCACGTATAATAATTGAACATGTTTAACTTAGGATCATTTAAACCGTTGCGAGAATACCAGAGAAGCTGCTCTCCCGGCAGAATTTAAAGGAATTATTAGTCTAGATACCGTAAGTAGACTTAAAGCTAATATTATATTTTAAAAATTAATACAAATACAGTGAGTGTTTGTATGTTTAGATATTTTGGCAAATAATGAAAATGAATGACAGAATTGGTGAAACAAGACAAGAGTTGTCAACTGGGTTGCTCACTGTTGACGGCCAGCTTAAAGGTATAAAATTAAAATGTCAACTATTTTAAGAGCTTAAAGGGATTTAAATTCAACTTGACAGATATTGGAGAACAGCTGAAATCAAGAAAAAAAGCTGAAGATGTGGTAAAAGAGTTGCAGCCAGGGATTAAACAAATTAGTGACCAATTTATGGTTGTTCATCAAAAAATCATAAGTTAAAACCGTTTTAACTAATAATTTACTTTTTAGTAACTCAGTATTTCATTTTTTAGATATGATTGAAGACTATCAAGTAAAATGTGACGTTGCAAAAAATGTAAGACTTCTTTTTCTTAATATTTTAGTAACATAACTGAAAGCTTCATTCCTTAGATTGGAGATTTACAAGGACACTTAAACGACTTACAAAACAGAATGAGTGACATGGAGAAAAATAGAAATCAGAAAGAAAACCAGGTAAAACAGCAGAATGTAGTTTAAAAAAAAAACAGTAATGTCAGTCTGTAATGTTAAAGCCACTGCGGTTCACACAGTCGGTCTTACCATCACTATAAAAATATAGTAATTAAAACTTGTTAATTTCAGATGCCAACACCTGTACCACCGAAGACGGTATACCACTGGCATATATATAATTTTGAAGCCGCTCTAACTTCAAAGAAAATAATCTACTCTGATGTATTTCCACTTCCAAGATTTCACTTTGGAGCAAAACTTAGTCTCTATTTAAATGGAGAATACTCACTTTGGTTTAATATGCAATTTATCGATTATAATAACAATAACATGGCCATTTCTACCCTTCCATTACCAATGTTTACCTTCATCATAAAAGATCAAAATGAACACACCAATGACGTTATACTCACAGCTCACATAGAGTTTGGAGAAATCATCAAGTATGAAAAAGATCTCTACTCAACTTCCAACGTAGATATTGGCTTGATAAAAAACGGGAGATATATTAATGATGACAGCATCAGAGTTCAAATTCTAATGGAACCACATTCGAATGCCAGGCGTTTCCAGTCCAACGATGGAGTTCTGGTCTGGAAATTAGAAAATTACTCAGATAAAAGAAAAATGGAAAGCAACGGACTCATTTCAAGCATCGAAAGCCCTTACTTTTATACTTCTCCACAAGGCTACAGGGTAAAACTCAATCTGTATCTTAAATTTGGCCGTCTAGATGTTTACCTGGTATTTTTAAACGGAGAATTTGACCATTTGTTGAGTGATAATTATTCACATATAACGACTGTGACTGTTTGTAACGAAAATGAAACCTTAAATCTGGTTAACAGTGTGACCAGTGACAAAGCTCTAAAAGACTACATCACGTTTGGACATTTTGCTTCCAAAGAAGACAAAGGCTACATCAAAGATGACTGTCTTACTATCACAGCTGTTGTCACTTCTTCTAACCAATTAAGTCAAACTTAAGTACAGTAATATAAGCTCAGCTAAATAATCAATTGGGTAACAACACACAATTTTTCTGTAGCATCGCAGAATTCATTCATTGGATTTAGCAATATATCCGACGGCACCGATAAACAAAGATCTTCATCTCTCGATACTTAATAATTTAGCAAGTTAGAAAACATTAATGTTTTCAATTATCGGATGTACAGTATATACAAGTGCTAGCGAAATAAAACAAAGAAGCTTAATATGATGTAATTTGATGAATTGAGTTCTCGTTTGTCGTTATCACTGTGAATCTGATAAATACCTTAACAACAAATTTAGTGAAATCTAAACGTATTTGTATCAGACAAAAACGGAGAATTACCTTTAGTAGGTTTAGTTATCGGGACAAATTTTGATGGGCGTTGCCTAATGACTTGTAAATTTCTTCAAGCTCTATTATGCACTTCTATGCTCCTGTGCCAACGCGATCCTATGCATAATTATTGTATACACGCTCGAACATAATTAAATGAGTTACTTTCAAATACTATTCAAAGTACCGTACGTTTTTAGTCGACTATCAGTTTACACCACTATCAAAGTTTTTTTTTTTTTTTTTTGTATTGACTTTTGCAGTTGTTAACTAACTTTCGCGGATTCATCACACGGAAAGCTTTGTTGGAGCACCAAACCAAGGTTATTAGATATCAAACATGGTTATTCAGTTTCACAAAAAACCTTCACTACGCATTTCCGCTTTCATGATACTTCTAAGGCGTCAAAAAGGATCTATAACAAATCTAATTTAACTAAATTAAAATAATTATAAAAATCAATTAAAATTGGCAATTAGTCATTTAATAAATGCATGTAAATTACTGGTACATGTACTACATTTTTTACTTAAATTCTGATTACTTTTTCTATGAGACTAATAGTATGTAACAACGACTTTCAAGTCTAACGTAACTATCCGCAATTATGTCAGTTCTCTAGGGCCAATTTTCAAGGGTGAGCTGTGAAAGCATCTTTTACTAATATTTTCATATTACCGGTACGGATACAGAATAACATAAACTCATGTAAAACTAGAATTAGATTACCGGTATTTAATGTTATGTTACGTAATATTAATCTAATTAAACTCTGTAATTTTGACATATCTATTCGATGAGCCCCATGACTACTTGAATCACGTGAATCAACGAATTCCCTGTGGTCATTACCGTACTACATCTTTTACCATCAGGGAATACATGTACATTGATACTTACTATTTACGCTCAATAATTAGCCATGGTCCAGTAATATAGCTCATCAGTCATCATTAATTATTTATTGTATCACATTCTAAATTATTGTAATAAGATATATTATAACACTTACCGAGGCCTAACAATACCTACCACACAATTCAACGGATTAGGTTATTCGACTATTAAAGTTTTTCGGCCGCTAAATCTCGTGACAGTCACGGCATCGAAAACACCACTTTATCGTGCTGTCCTTCACCGTCAAATGTCAGTTGATCAACCGCCCAAGTATAGTGACCAACATAAATTGCAGGCTCATTTTACCGCCAAATTATGTATAGCCAATCAGAAAGAAGAACAACAAATTTTGTAAACAAAATACGTCATTTAGATGATTAATGAAACATTTATGACGTCATGTAGAAATTGTAAAAATTTCGTTTTTATTCAATAAAAAATTAATTTTTTAATTTTAAGAGTTGAAAATAGTCTAACAGATGTTTTTTTATTGTTATTGATAGGTTATATGTAATTTGCAAATCAGAAAATAAATTTAAATTTTTTTTGTGTGTTTCAAGTGAAAAATATATCAGCGGATATATCAACTTGATATTACATTACAAACTTGGATAAAAACTTTTTTAAAAGTAATTAAAACTTTATAGAAACACTTGCAAATTGCATTTCAGCTATTGAAATCATTAAAATAAACTTATTTATGCACTTTCCATAAATATTTATCCTTTTAAAAAAAATTTATTTAAATTTTAAAATTGACGTAAAATTTGCTGCCGTTAGTGTTCGGCGCAAGTTCGGCATAACGCATTTTACAAATATTTTTCATTGCATACTGTAAAGGGCTTATACATAGAATAAATGCTTAATTAAGATATTAGTTGCCACCTATGTTAGGATGGCATAATAATTCTGCCCTATATTTTTATCAAGACGAGTTCATTAACTAGAATTTATGGGGTAATCGGTTTAAATTAATAGGGATTAAGGAAAGTAACTTTTACAATACTAAAGTTAACAACTTGCCTAGAGCATAACGCCTGAAGCGGCCAGAAATTGCCTATGCAAAATTAAAAGCTTTTGTACTACAGTGTGATCAAAAAATAAATGTTCTCCAAATGTAGCACCATCTAGTAGCTAATCGAGTTACAACAGCTAAAGTAAACTTGTCTTTAAATGTTCTTCCATACTAATTGTTGGTAACAAATTTTAAAAACAACATTTTAAAGACAGGTTTACTCTAGCTGTTATAACTTAATTAGATACTAGATGGTGCCACATATGGGGTACACTTATCTTTTGACCACTCTGTATATTAGACAACATGCGACGTAATACAGTAATGTATTACGGTAGTTGGTTACAATTATAAGACTTTCTGTTTTTGAGACTAATAGTATTAAGGCATGTTTTAATAAAGGTGTTTTACATCAATTGGATAAAATTACGTTTTTGTCAAAAAATGATAGCGATTCTTCTCACCTTGTTCATATAATTGTATGGGCATCATTCTAGTCCTTACCCGCCAAATTTCCTAAAGTTTCGCGCAATTTATTTAGAATGTTGGTTCCACTGTTCTTCAACTTCAAGGGAGAATTATAATTCAAACAGGTGATTTAATTGTGATTAATTATATTTAAGGTTATAATAATGCATACAGTGAATTACTGTAAGTTACGTAATAATAAGTACCGGTATCGGTAAGTGATATTTTAAGTTGTGATGGCTATTAGTGTGAGTTTTGAGCCGAGCAGCTGTCTGTCATTGTGATATCAACAACCGGTAAAATCATTACAATAATGCTATTACTACTGAAAAATATTTTTCTGAACATGAAGAGGTTTATATCTGTACCAGCCAATTTTACTGCCGAAACAGAGTTATTACTGTAGCAAGAACTGTGGTAAGGGTAAGTTACGTAAGTAAGTAACGTACGATAGTACTTCTCGAGAAAAGATATAACGAGTGAGTTAAACATAATTATCCAACTTTGGTAACTTTTTTGGTTTACTAATGTTTATTAATCTGTATAGAATAATATAATCTAATGGAACCATTCCGTAAATCTTCAGCATCACTATGGAGATAACGTATTACTGTAGCTACTGTAGTTTTATTGATAGTGCTCTACGCAGTTGGCAAGTTTTACTAGCTTCGTTATTTATACGGTTGTAAAGGTATAAAATAATATACAGTATTTGCTGTGTCGAATCATATGTCCACACTTGTATATTTTGTCGATGATACGGTAATCGACTGACGAGACGAGAAAAGGATGGTCATAAAGAACATAAACGCATCAAAATAATTTAAAAAATTTTATTTTATAAATATATTTAAGTTGATATAATTTAAAACGCTTAATTTATAATGAAATATAGTAAACGGTTAAATAATATACTGTATTTTATATGTACACACCGAGTTAAATAGCTAAATTTTGATTATTTTTGGAATTTATTGACGACTTGCTTGACCCATCCTTGCGTTACGTTTTCACTTTGGTTGTCACATACATGTTGATTAATCTGAATGGGTTGTGACGTTTGATGTTCCAGAGCTCTTAATCGGTCTCTGATACTTTTAATACCGCACAGTTCTTCACTTTCCTTAACTGGGCTGGTAGATGTTTTGCTACAACTTTGCTCTAGCTGACGTAGAGTTTCTTTCACCCTGTTTGGTACTTGTGACTCGCCAACTTCATCTGGAACCTCGTCGAAAGTTTTCTGCACTATATTTACATAATCTTCATTTGGATTTTGTTCAAGATTGTTGCAATTATCGACGACTAATTTTTTATGTGTTGTTTGGCACAAATTTGAAGAAGTTTTAGTTGAAATATTACCATCGGTTGGTGTACTGTTGATTGTTATTGCTGATTCTACGTTTATTTTTGAATTAATTGGTGGTTTATCAAAACATTTAAGTTTAGTGAAATTATAGTTAAAAGAAGTTAAATTTTGTAAGTTTATGACTATGTTATCATTATCGATTTTGACAGAACTTATTTGATTATCTGTCAAATTTGTGAGATTGATATTGTTGATTGTTGTTGAAGCTTCATAGTTTTCATTATTTATTGCCAAATCTTCATTCACGTCCATTTCAATCGAGTGGTGTGTTTCTGTTTCAGAAATTGAATGAGTGTCATCCATTGAAGGCCTTGTGATGCATGGTACTGCGTAATCCACATCGTCGGCTAAAGGTTTAGCCATTCGAGCTCCGAGTGCTAAACTTCCTTGTCTGTGAATCACCATAACCGGCTCATCGGTTTGCTTCACCTTAACTGACTTTTTAGTCATTTTATTATATGCTTGCGCCAAACTGACCATCAAACCGTGTCTGACATCCACAACATCATGCGTCATTTTGATAGAGCTGAGTTTGGAACTAAGATGAGCCACCAAAGAGCGTAAGGAAGACTTGGACAGTGAAGATGAGCGGTAAATTCGATGCTCTGGATGGTGGACCGCGTTTAAATCGTCGCTGACGTCGTCGTAAACATCATCACAAGAGGTGTTTGCATAGGTATAACCATAATCATCAAATATGTTGGTTGATATTTTGTCCGAAGCAATAGTGAATGGCCTTTTTATTGCAGTTGCTGTATTGAGATGGAAGCTTCTGGGCAACGAATGACCAACTTTTGGCCAGCATCCAGCAGGTGTGGTGGGTATGTGCTGTTTCAACCACACTGATGGTTCTGTTGGACTTTGAGGAATTTCTTCAAAAGACGTGATGGAGTGGTCTGCTGAGCCATGAGCACAAGGGATATCGTAAATGGACGATTCATCTTTGGATGGTAAGTAAAAACTGACATATTCTTGACTGTCACTACGACCTACTGATGGGCTATCAACTATGATGTTGGATGAAGTCTCCGTCAACGACTCAACACTTGAAATTAGATCACAGTGCTCTTTAACCTTTCTCCAGTGACACTTGGGTTTTTTCACTTTTATCAGGTCTTCAGTCTAAAATAAAGAAGGGTTTCAGGATGTTAAAATAAACTAATATTGTTATATTTTTAAAAGTTGTATAGAAATACTAAGATAGTTCGAAAGTGATCGAAACTAGCTTCAATTTGTAAGAGTGAGAAACTACATTTAGCTTAAGTAGCATTTACGAGATACTAGTAGATAAAGTTTCAGAAATTTTACAAACCGATCGAACTGCTTTATATTTGCCATGTGCACCTATAAATGCAAATGTATGTATGAGTGATATCACTTGATAAAAAAGTCACAATTTTAAAAAAGTAAGTAAAATAACCTTTCTTTATTCGTAAAGCTTTCATGTTAAGTGCATCTGAAATGAAAATGAGGTTTGAGAATAGGCACAACTAAATAAATTAAAGCTTTATGTACCAATTTTTTTCTTCTCTTGCTTTCTTTTGTCCAAATACTGTGGGGCCAAGTGAGCTTTTTTGCTACTACTTCCTCCTCCTAAATCTAACTGTGAGACCCCATCATCTAAATGAGACCTATTAGTCTAGTTAAAAGGGATTGTATGAGGGCTTTCATACCTGTCTGTTGTTGTCCCAACTGCATAACTAGTTTTCTGGCATGGCTGGGAATATCCACGTTGTAGTTTTCCAAAATAACTCTCTTCAGTTGCAAACTCCATTCACGTTTCTGCTCCAAACTTCGAGCCTTTTAAGTTATTTTTTGATAGTTTAGCCTCATACTAAGCCTTGAAATTGACAGAGAATTAACACTAACCTTAAGGGTACACTGCAATTTTGGACAATCAAAAGGCAGAACGTGAAAACACAGTGGCTCACCGTAAACACTCTCGATTAGCATCAGATTTGAGCACTAAAAAATCATCGGTAGAACGATATTGATTAAAAGTCCAATTTAGTAAGAAAAGGCCAAATTTAGGCACTAATATTTAATGTTCAACGGCCAACTATGAGTTATGTAAGTAAGTACTGTACCATAATGTGTGTTTTGTAGTTAAGACTAAAATCCTCTCGTTTTTTAGCCATTAATAATATTTTGTCGAACAGGAAACAGTGTCTAACTCCTTTGGCCCCATAAATATGAAAGATTCCTTCGGCTATGAGTTCACCATAAGTAGTGAGGTCATCTCCTCTCCAGCCATATAGCAAGCTCTGAATTTCCTGCACTCTAACCGCATGCTCATATTTTCGCTTCATCTCATTAATTGAGTGAGCTATAGCGGTCATCGTGGCAAGTGCTTCATGCATCACTCCATTGTCACTTCCCAAATCCTTTACACAATGCTTACACATATTCTAAGAATAGATCAATTATATTATTAAAATGTTACGAACATGGAAAAACACAATCGATTAGATAAAATGTAATGAAACCTGTATAAGTAAGTGATATTTAAGGATTCTTTGCACAGGTTTGAGCAGAAAAGAGCCCAAAGGCAGCCAGTGGCCCAGAGCAATTTGCCTCATCTGTTAATTTATTATGTTTATGAAACAAATTAGATAATTGGTTATTGAAATTAGCTAATACTTTGAATATATCCGCTGTTTTTTCATTTCTCATGAGCTCAGTAAGAACGGATACACTTTTAGGATAATTGGTGCAGTACAAGGTGTAAACGCTGAATCCAGCTTTGGCCTCTACGAAGCATTTAGCAACACTGGATGGCTTTGAACCGCATTGTTCCAGTTTCTCCAGCAATTCTCTGAAACCATATTATTTCAAATAATTAGTTTAAAAAACAATTCAGATAGTTATTTATTTAATTACTTATTGAAATTGTAGATATCCTCAATGTTGCCAAACAGATCCGCAATGTTTTCGCTTCCGATTTGGTTTTGATAGCAGCCAGTGCTCAAATAGTTAAAATAGCCCTTTCATAAAAAATATACAGTAATTAAAATAGACCCTTTAGTAACATCTTTGAAGTTTCCAGAAAGTTATGGCATGAGGTCTTTCAACTTTCTTAAGTCTACGTTAAATTACGTAACGTTAAACAGTAAAAGTGTGACGGAATGTTACTTAAAATATCATCTCCCCACAACTGTAAACATCTAAAAAAAATACACACTCACTTAAGATCATAAAAATGAGTTTTGAGAAACGAGGGGGGAAAAAGTCTTTTTCTCTAAGCATCAGTCTGGTTGCTCATTATTTTCGTCTTTAAAGTTTTAATGATACAAGACACTGTATTTAGTTCTTCTTAATACTGTAGAACTTAAGACTGACTATTGATCCATTTATATGGTGATTTAATCATTGTTTAGAGCTCGGCATTGTTATGCTTTAGCAACGTTTACTTTAAAACAAGTTATGGTAAATGTTAAAACTGTTAATATGGAAAATCTATCGGCCGTTTGTGTTGTTTTAGTACAGTTAATGTTTGCTTTTTTATTGGAGTTTTTCCATTTGTATTTCTTAGAAATGTGACGTGATTGTTGATATAATATGACCACACATATCGACATTGTCGCCATATGAGACGCCGTGGTGTCCAAATACAAAGTCATTATTCATTCATTCATGTCACAAACGCATACTTGTACATTGACATACATTAAAAAAAATAACATATAAAGCCATGAAGGCCGACGAAAACATCAAAAATAGTCATATTAAATTTTGTTTATTAAGCTTGTAAAATGAGTATTTTTTAAAAAAATCTCAAGGAATTTTTTCATTATAAAAAATAGTTGCTGAAATTTTCCATATGTGTCTGAAAAATAACAACCAAATATAAACATTTCAGCCATTTTTTATTTAAAAAAAATAATATAAATGTGTTTACCAAATGCCAAAACAACTAGGAAATGAAACAAAAACAATTGTCACTATTTTAGATCAGGACAATGCAGTAGATGAAACTAAATAGACACATTGTATCTTATACTTTGAAATGTTTTAATGTTCAACGTTACTTTGGTGCTCATTTTAATCCTTCACGATCCAATGTTTAATCTAGTCAACCCAAATCAGTTTTGTAGTACAGAATATTAAACAACTTCAACTTTACAGCACCGACCAATACATTTCCTAATTCTAATGCCATTCGTAATAAGCTCATATTTTATTGGTTTTATGACGATGCATTTAATTTTATCAAAATTACAGTTAAGAATCTACACAAATCAGTCATTTCCGCTCATTTAATTGGCGACATATTAATTTTTACAACACTGATAACTTTTGTTACTTTAATGTCAATTGACGAAAACTAATGTAAGTTATTATTAAATTTCTGTCTAGCTTGTCCAGTGAATTAAGACGACAAAGATTGGTGGCGGCTTTTTCCATTGACACAACACAACGATGGCGTCAAATGTTATCATAATTCAGTAAGTCGTAAATTAGAATGGTTTAGGCGCCATATTGTATAATAACCCTTGAACTTCAATACAGCTCCACCCTGTGGCAACCTTGAAGACGGAAATTCCAAATGGACACACACAATCAATGGCTGTTGTTATGGCTACAAATGAGGTCAGTAAAATGCTAAGATCCAACTGTTTTACCAATAAATATGTTTGATATGTAAACATAAACAAGCAATATGGCGACGAAAGGGAATTGGTAACATTTCCGCCTATTTCAACACTTTAGCTAAACAATTGCAATAACGGAAATGACTCATATGGTGTGTGACACATTTATGTCCAGAATGATTGTCTTTTACATGGACCACACATATAGGGTATATTGTTGCGTTTAGTGGGGCAATTGCTCGCAGTGCAAACGCAAATCAAATTTGGATTTCTTTTTATGGAATGATTAATGGCATCTTCTTAAAATATAAAATGAAATGTTGTTTTTTAAACAGTGTATTTAGTAACTAGAAACCCACTTTTGCAGTTGAACCAATTCAATTTGAGAGTATCCTGACATTTAGTAACTAAAGGATCATTTATATTTAGGTACACAAGTTATTTAGTGTTGTAACTTAGACTATTGTACAATTAGTTAAAAAGTTACCTGAATAATTTCTTGCAAGTCGTTGACATAGGTTCTTTCAGTTTCTACAATTTCAATGGCCACTTTTTGCACATAGCTTAAACTTTGGTCATTGAAGAATTTTGGTTTGAAAATCAGTGAATTTCCATTTGGTCCATTAGAACGATACACATGATCTTCATTGGTTGTCAATTCGCTTATTCCACTGCTACTTCGACTGCAGTCAACTTCAGTTTGATCAGTTTTTTCAAATTGACTCTCGATTGATTTATGACTGTGACTAGATAAGCGTTTGGCATCCCCACGATGTCCATAATACTCGTTTTTGGTCAAAACTGAAGCGCTGAGTGAGGACGAAGACGATGACGTTGAGTCAATGACTGAGGACGAGGAACTGGTCACACTCATTGGTCGATTGCTAAATTGCCCGTTTAGTTGGTTTATTGGACTAATTTTAAGATCACTATTTATCAGGCTATCGAAATTATTGCGGTCATTTGCAGGAACATTCGAGTTGCCATTGCAATTGTCACTATAGTTGTCCTTGGCTGTCGTTTGTTGGCTTTGAAACAAAGCGTCGTAAATGTCCAATAACATCGGCGCCAAATCACTTGTCTGTGACCCTTTTTAACCCACAAAAAAAGAAACATTGTTAAATTTTTTTAAAGGAATAATAAAAAGGGGGGGAGGTAGGGAAAAAAAGAAGTATAAAAAAAAAGATAGGCGTCTGCTAAAAGTTTCAATTTTTTTTAGCTAAAACAGATAAAAATAAATGTAAAGCTTTTAACATTCTTACTTATCACAATTACTACTGTTTAAAGTGACGTCATCAGCAAATTTTAGGAGAAAATGGCAAAAATAATTGAAAATTATATTTATGTAATCGTTGTTTAGTTAATTTTGAAACTTTTTGTATACAAGCAAAA
Source organism: Helicorthomorpha holstii (assembly GCA_013389785.1). Classification (NCBI taxonomy): domain Eukaryota; kingdom Metazoa; phylum Arthropoda; class Diplopoda; order Polydesmida; family Paradoxosomatidae; genus Helicorthomorpha; species Helicorthomorpha holstii. The sequence continues at coordinate 28,571,940 of JAAFCF010006596.1, read as the reverse complement.
TTTAACATTATTATTGGGATGTTTGTTTTGACCATCACTGCTGTTTATGTGCAAAAGTTTTTTACAAAAAATTAGTACTGTAATTTGAGACCACTAAAAATTCGTTTAACAATTTGTAACATTATGTAAAACTGCACATTACAGTTATTTTAAGACAATATTAGGCATTTTGAAATGTCGGTTTCCCCAATTACTGTATGACGTGATATGATAAAGCAGCTGATTATGTCAGTATGTAAATACAGTATGGACTAACAAGTTGCTCGTAACGACATTATATAAAAATATGAAAAGAGATAAAAATACAATTTGAAAATTGTTAGTATTTTTTTTTATTTTATAATATTCTTAAACTTTGTTGTCCTTATTTTTTCCTCAACCAGATGGCTCTCTTACAAAAGTTCCTGTTTTCACTTGATGATACTAAACAGAAACACGCACTGTGATTTAATAAATCTTCTCTCTCATCTCGACCCATCCATGCATCTCACCCACAAACCCTTGTACAGGGTGTCAAAGCATTTCACAGTAAATAATACAACATTTAACATTTAGAAACCTAATTTTAAGTTAACATTAACATAATCATCAACTCCTACAACAATTACACGTTACAGGAAACAATTCAAAGGCCCTCAAGATCATTTCGATAAAATCAGTAAATTTCTCCAAAATTAAGGAAATACTATATTTATAATATTTTAAGCCATTTCAGTTCTAATTATATGCAATTTGTACTAAATCCTTTTATTTTAGATAGTAGAGTACACATTAGCTGTGCAGAATACTTTTGCACATTTTTGATAGTTTAAAAACTGCATCTTAGTTAACTTTTTAGTTGATTGAATGTAATTTTGTTCTCGATGATAAATACATTGAATGTTAATTAAGATTTTAGTGATGTTTAAATAAGATTATTATGCGCATATTTACTGTAAGTCTAAGCAACTGAGAAATTGCGTTAAACTGTTAATGCTCCCCCTGTACACAAACATGGCGTAGGAGTTTTAAAACATTGGAAGGGATTGCTGACCTCCCTTCCGCTTTTTTATATATATTTATTTATTTTGATACATAAGCAGTTCGAATCCCATCCACCAAACCCATTTTCTACTGCATGTTTTTCTTTTGTTCAGTCTGAAATTTCGATGTTATTGTAAAATGTTCAAATGTAATGTGATATATTTTCACCTTTGACCTTGAACAAAGTCACGCCTCATAGGAGCCACTAAAGGGGGTTTGCAACAAACTACATGTGGGGTCTCAAATTCAAAAGGAAAACACCCAAAAACAATAATAAAAAAAATTACCGTAGACATCTTCCCAATGCAAAGACTCCTCCGAAGATGACAAGGTTTTGTCCACTAACTGGTCCCTCTCATTGCTGTTGGTGTCCACGACTGTCATTGCTAAATTTTGTTTGGAATTATATCCAAATGTTGTCCATTTGTGGGGAGATCCATTCACAGGGGTTGCTGGTGAAAAGAGTCCCAAAAAAGGCATTTTTCGGTTGTTGTATCACTTTGACTCATCCATACATTTTCAATGGATCTATTGTGCTGAGCATAATATGACTAACAATAGAGACCATTTAACACTGACAAACCGGGACCTTTGTTTGGACCCTACAACACATGATGCACAATGACATTTATGCGGTGAAATGTATCCAAAATGGCTGTAGGGTGACGTCATTTAAGAAAGTTCATTCAGCAAACTTCCATTCATTTTAAGATTTTTGAGGAGTTGAAAATTAGACAGACGCCGTCGATCTGTTCCTCTTCACTTCACGTAACAATCCTCAATAGGGGATTGGGGTTTGAGCAATGAGCATTTCTGAGGTCAAAGGTTGAGCGTAGGCGTGGTTATAGAGAGGGAAAAGGTGACGTCATCTTTATACACTTTGGACGAGCCCATTTTTATTTGAATAAAAACAAGAAAAACGGATTTTGATAATTTTTTGGTTGTAAATTAAACAGTAGGGGTGCTGAGTAACTCACTAAAGATGTAAAACACCTGCAAATGCTTTTAATTAATTATTAAACCACGCCTTTGTCCTGGCGTCGTTTATTAAGTGGCTCGTGTCATTGTCGTCAAAAGTTTTATTAACTTTAAACAGTTAGTAGCAGCTAATTAAGTAATTAGTTGAAGAGGAAGTTGTGAATGTGATCTATTACTTCCTGGAGGACATATTGGTTCAAATTACAGTACTCTACACTCTTATTTACATCTGGTCTGCAACTTTTTTCATTCATAAAAATTTGCATGAATGCAAAATAGGGATTTTATTCTTTGGCCACTATTTTATTCACTTTTTCATGCAAAACTGTAAAGTTGCTGCATTTTCATTGTGATCTTAGTGAGTTTATAACACACATTCTTCATACCATACTGACCATTCATTGACCATTGTTGATCAATCATAGTAAGATCTTAAAACTTTAGTTTTAAATAATATATTACTAATTTGACCAAATTAATAGAATATTTTTGTGATTTTGTAGTTTTATAAATAACGGTTAAGTTTCCCCGTTTGTCTTGCTCTTACTGCGGCATCGATTTAAGATTTCAAACCACCGTGTCGGTCTTTACTCTCTTCCATTAGTCCTACATAATAAAATTGGCTAAAAATAAAACATAGAAAATCTTAATATTAAACAAATATTTTTCATAATGCTAACACGATTAATTTAAATGTTTGAAATTTGAATTGGATTAAGAAAGTCCAGCCACTAATTCTTATTTGATCTGCTTTTATGAGCATAGAAAACATTAGCTAGTATTTAAAATGAGGTCAATGACAACTTTTTTGATGAAATTGTTGTAGTGTAAGTTGATGAAGTGGGATTAAAAGTTTGAGAGGATATTTTGAATGGAGTTAGACTTAAGTTTTTAAATGTAAATAACCTTTAAGTTTGCAAATGAACTTGTTACCAATTGGCTTAGTGCTTCCACCCACTCGCAAATCTCCATAAACGATTAACGATGAAACCCATATTAAAATTGACACATTGGCTTAGAAAACTTTAAAAAATTTTATCATGTAGACTAGAGCCATCTGGTGGCAAACTAAAGTGACACTTAAATGAGGGATTTTTTGACTTCTGTCCCTATTTACATTTAGATCTTTTTTTTGCACCATTGGCGCTATTGGAGACAATGAAAAGGGTCTCAGAAAAATGGTGAGTCACATTGGACATTTGATTAGCTTTGAGGGTCCTTTTGTTATGTAAATTGCGTATAATAAATTTTAAAACAAATTGCTGTTTTTGCTGTTTGAAAGACATTGTTACGAGAAAATATAATGTTGTAATGCAAATTCGTATTATTTAAACGACTATCTGCTACAAATGGTCTTTTAAAATGCAACAAATTTAACAGGAGTTACAAAAATAACAATTTTATTTATAACTAAGTTATTTAGTTGATTATTATGAATGGCACACACACTATCTAATGTTAGCTCTAACTTATAGTGACATCATGTGAGTAACAAGATTACAAACGAAATTTATATTTTATTGTCAGTGATGTTAATTAGTGATAGGGCATTTCAGTTTTTAATTTATATTTTCTTTTGAAGTAGTTAACGACAAATTCACGAAACAATGTGTCATAATTTTTATATGTTTGCACCTCATTTGCGTTGGGATTTTTATTGTCGACGTAGTTGTTTACTACCGCATGACCACCGCTATTTTCTACGTTTTTATTATATTGCTCGTTGTGACCATTATTGTAATCATCGTTTTCGTAGTTTTCTTCATTATTTTCTTCGTAATTTTCATTGTCAGCATCATCCGCTGAGCCGTTAGAGTAATTTTCATTGTCAAGTTGGTGCTCCTCATCAGAATTGTAGTCTCCACCATTTTCATGATCACTTTGACCATTGTAATTTCCATATCCATTGTCACTTTGGTTATCATAATTTTCATTTTGGTTATTATTTTCGCTTTGGTCATTGTAATTATTATTTTCACCATTGGAAGCATTATCATTGTATTCTGAAACATGTTCGCCATTGCTATTTTCATTTTGTGCATTATAATTTCCACCTTGTCCATTATTACCATCACTCTGCCCATTGTAACTTCCACTTTGTCCATTATAGCTTTCACTTTGCCCTTTATAACGTCCACTTTCCTGATTGTTTTGCTCATAATTCATTTTGTAATTGTAACTTGATGGTGGTGGAAGAGTTAGATAACCAGTTGGCAAATAGAAAATCTTCTTATTTCCCTTATTTTTTAATATGCTTTTGACAAATTTAATAATTGGCATTGAAGCAGATGGATACATTTGGTCATATCCACTGCTACTTCCTGATTTCATACTAGTTCTTTTAGTCAACTGCTTAGGTTGATTATGAGAAGCAGTAGTAGAACTATCACAATAACACTCGCCAATTACCAACATAAACAACGCCTATTAGAAAAATCAAAACAACAACAATTAGTTAAAACAATAATTATTACTAAGTGAAAACAATGTCTAATTACTTCCTGAACGAAAACTCAAGGGGTGGGGGTTGTAAAGAGGTGAACTATTATTAATAATAGTTGATAAGATGAGAATTTCGTTTGATTAGCAGCCAATAATTATTATTAATATATTTATGGGAACCCAGTTTAATGTCCTCTTACTTTCATTGTCTTATTTCAATCAGATATGTTAGCATGTTATTTATTAATTTTTCTCATTGTCTTTTGATAGTCTAATTTAGGTCTTCCATACATTATTTTATTTGGCAAAAATATACAAGTTGCATATGAATACAAAAAAATGATTTCTTTTTGGCTTTTACTTAAATATTTGGTTTATTTAAATATATACAGTATATGCAAAATATATAATTAAATTATATAATAAAATGTAATACAACAGCATATTATGCATAATCTAATACAATGATGTAGTAGTTTATTTACCTCGGTTAATCTTTTATTTTAATTTTAGAATTTTTTTTTAATTTTTGAAAGTAATACAGTACTACACTAGTATACAAGTAATTGATGTTTGTACAATATGGGAAATGATGTTTATGAGGCAATCACCTTGATAAGCACCAACAAAGCAAACGTTAAATGGTCAATGAACAGTTGGGAGGTCACACGCAGGTACTGTACTGTATTATATTGTGGAAAGAAGTGTATATCCCTTTATAGGATTGGGTGAGAGAGATGAGTTTCAATCGCCTAAAAATGAGATTGTGAAGGAAGATTCATTGAACTCGCTTTAGTCTACGTATAACATGATGCTGTCTAAACTTTTCTACATCATTTTTCCTTTCACGTATTTTACGAACAGTAACTTATTTCACCCATCTTACATTCACTAACCGACCTCAGTAACCTTTAACCTCTCATCCATTCATGACACACATTAAAAAGTGACAACTTCGTTGCTTTCTGTTTAAAATTTAAGAGCAATTGTTATTTACCTTTTATGGAAACATTATTTAACTATTATAGGGATAGTATTCCGTTAGAGTATTACGAGAAAGTTTTTTTTTAATTAAGTAGATACGGTACTGAATTTAATTAAATATGGTTAGACTATAAAAAGTTTTATTTTTAATGTAACATTCATATTCAAGTAGCATCACTTTATAATTTCTAAGTAATTGCTAGCTAATTTGCAGATATACCTGCATGCTTGGCTTTATCAATTATAGAGTATTAATTCCATTTAAAAGTAGTGGTTATAAGTTTTCAGGTTATTAGTGACGGTTATTATTTCTTATTATTATAATATTGCGGGATATTAAAGTGATAATCACTATGCTAATCTCTTTTGTACTTAACTGAAATATCGTACTATTTCTTAGTACTGCAATGAAAGTAAAACTGTCATAAATTTGGCAAATAATTAAAACGCAATTAATAAATAGAATTCATGAAACCCCAACTTAAATTCACTTTTGGTATCTTATCTTGGCAGTTTACAGCTTTTAAGCAATGTTTAAAAGGTCCAAGATTGTCAAAAGACATTTTGCTGCTTTGCTTAACTAATTATTTTATAAAAAAAAAAAATGCAAAATGCAGTAATTACCGTGTAAAAGATGTGCTTCAAATCCATTATTTTTCCTTTTTACATTACACTTTTAATTTTAATTACACGAATATTTAGAATTGGAGAGCAATATCATGTTCTTTGCATTCTCATTCATAAAAGATTTGAATTTGTTTCCATCTTTGTCTTCTGCCTTATATCTCTCTTCATCCTCTTCACCCATTGGTGTCACGTCATAAATTACGTCAGCAAGCATCTTTTACTTTTTATTGAATCACAAATTACAGTACTGTACACAACATAGGTCAAAATATTACACGAAAAGTTTATTAAAAAATGAAATGTTATTGACTTTTGCATACAATTTAAATGTGCCATAATAATAATATATAGTTATAAATTTCCATCTAATAATTATTTTAGTAGTCTTAATATCATGTATTAGTTATTGAATAACTTGTAAATTAATGTTTAGTATGATACGACTTCAGTTTTATTAAATTAATGTTGAGCAGATCACTATATTATATTAGAGATTGAATTCTACTGTATATTAGAGAGTACTGTAGGTGCTATAGGAATAATAGGATGAAGCCAGCCAGTGTAATTATAGACTGGACACATAGTCATTAATAAGATCATTTAGATAAGATTATACTAACAAATACTTAATTTTCCTCAAAATAAAGTTGGTTAAAGAATATGTTTTTTGTTAAAAGGATTCTTATTTTAACTTAATTCACATGCGTAAGGGTATTAAAGATATCTTTGTAGTAGAAGTGAGTGGATAAAAGGCGAATGGTAACTTTATATTCATATACAGTATGTATTTATACATGATAAATGATGTGTTGATAAATACGAAAATAATTACTTTTTGTCCAAATACGAAATTTAATTGCTTATTTATTATTACCAATGTAACAACTGACGATATAAGCTAACATATTCGCTGAGAAAAAAATTTTCGCTGAGAAAAAAGAACAACATTTTGGCAGTTCATAGGCCAAAACATTTGGAAATGGAAATTCTAGACTCTTAAAATCAATTCCACTCGATAGACCATCTTATTACCTTTCAATTGCGTATTTGAACTTCCTGGTAGCTTTTATAGAAAAAAAACTGGAGCAAAAACACTGAACCCAAGTTGCTTAACCCAAGTCTCTTAACCTAAGTCGCTAACCTAAGTCTCTTAAC